>OZ012711.1:8784717-9074717 GCA_963942595.1 Cylloceria caligata | reverse complement strand
AAGATCAGATATTTTTTAAATTAATCAATATTTTATGGAAAGCACTTTACACATTTACCGTCGTATGCAACAGCCCTGCAAACACGGTAATCCACGCTCGGAGATTCCATCACCGTTAATTTTATTTTTATCGCTATACGGAATTAATTTGTATTATCACTCGTAATATCGCTTTTAAATTATTTTTCGCTGTGGGCGTTGTCATCATAGTGTACTTCTGAAAAAAGAATGAAACAACTATTTCATTGAACGCACTGATCAATAAAAAACATCGTGTACAGAATAATTGATATTGTCTTACCTGATATGCCACGCCTCATTATACAAAGTTGGCAGCGTTGATGATCTTCTGCCACCGACGACAACTGTGGATGAGGATGTCGGATGGCACTTTTATTTCCCGAAGTTAGCTCTATATGTACAGTATATGTATCTTCCTCTCGCTCTCCATGACACGAATAACGAACTCTCGGTGTCGGCTTATATGCAAGGGCTGCTCTCTCTGCAAGACATTATTTTTTTTAATTAAAAATGAATATTACATGATTTAAAATTACGATTTAAAAATTATTTTATATTTTTTACTCACCAAGCTCTGCTGCTTTGCTGCTAATCGACATTGGCACGTATTCCATGATCTGCTGTGGTCATGAAACAGAGACGAGTGCTCCGTCTTCTTTCTATTGCAGACCTTTCCTGATGCTTCGGTTTTAGGACTGTCTCTCTCTCTCTCTCTCTCTCTCTCTCTCTCTCACCGTGACTGACCTCGATGTATACTTTATAATATTTCGAGCGAAATGTACACTATATACAATTATTTACAACAGTGTCTTTATCACAAATAGCTGTACATACGGAGAATTACTGCGTTCGCAACGCAACACCCGATGCATGATCAGCGATATGACCACGAAACAGCACAATTATTTCGGACAAAATAATTTTCATAAGCTCCGTATCCTCCGGCGTTAGCAAGATCGCGATGTGCTCGAGCGCTTCTTCAAAGAATTCCTTGGAACTCATGATCTCATACGCTGCTGCACGAGGCATTTCACTGACAACTATCTTTTCACGGACATATGATACCACCTCGTTCATACACCGTTGAATCGTTTTACTTTTGCTCTCTAGAGCCTGCATATGAATATCAATTCTTCTACTTATTTCGACGAGCATATCAAATGTAGGCCGCTGAAGAACAAGGTTTGGAGAGTATTTTCGGAAGCGTTGCCGTTTCGATTCTCCAGATTCCTCTTGATTCTCGTATTCCTCATCAGCGCTACCACTTATTTTACCAAATGACACAGCTCTGTGCTGGTAACACGAGGTTAAAAGTGTGTAATGCGTTGTGTGCTCTATGCGGGTATTACACATTTTCTCGGCATCAGTCCCATGAGCTTCGAAATATTGTTGTACGCGAGAAAAATCACTTTTAAACACTCGCCACTCGTCCGCACCGAGTGTAATTCCGGTAAAAGTATTCGACAATATTTTCACCACTGGTGTAAGAGTACACGTAGAGTTCAACTCGAGCCCAGCTACGATTATTTTACCAAATGATTTATTTAAACCGTACATAACGGGGTTCGCTATATATGGCGATATCGCGTGAGACGTAGCACCGTTATTTGCCATTTTTATTGCTTTCGTGTAGACTGTAACTTTTCGAATGAATCGTCGGTGGTGTTCGTAGTCTGTTGTATACAGATTTCACCCACCATCTAGCTGCATTGTCTCTTCTTTTGATACTGCAAATCATACGACTGAAAATTGCTAGCCAATATCCTTTGATATTTGTCGCATTCTCCTCAACAGCCTAGTAACAGCAGCAGCAGCAAATATATCCCAAAACTCTTGCATACTCTCGCACACTTAGGTGCACACGCGCACCTCGACATACAGATAATATGTGTCATGAAAACTAAATAATATTAGTATATTCGTCGACGAAATTTGATGATTTTCCTCATGGCCGAGTGCCTTGAAATTAGATGAAAACAATATGACTTTCATCAGCGAAACTCGATAACTAAGTACATCACCATCGCTAAATATTTCCCTAGGTCTTGCTTTTGTAAAGCGATTGCGTGCGGCCATCTTCTTGGTTAGTCGTATTCCATACATCGTTGCAGTATATGCAGAGAGAGAGAGAGAGAAAGAGCTTGTTAAAGGAATATATATAAAAGTGAGCCGCTTTGAATATTCTCTAGTTAATTGTCTGATTTACTGTGGTTACTACTACTACTACTACTCTAACAGCACAATCATGGTCAGAGTGGTAAAGCGCTCATTGATAAAAAAATTTATAGAGTTTATATTGAAGCGTAGACCGTCGTTGCGTTCGCGGTGGGGGAGAAGAAATTTACAGATCACCCTATGGGAACTTCCGACACAGGCGGTTGTTCGTAAAATTCGCGGTATGCTGTGCGAGTGTCATCAGCGCGATTTAGTTGACGCGTATAATATTGGATTGTTTGATAATCAAATAATTATTGATTCGGTGGTGCGTGTTACTCGTCGACTCGGTTGGCTGAATGAGCCTGCTGTGCAACCCATACTCAATGGAAGACGTAAGTAATATACAGCGCTAATTACTTTTATTTTATTTCCTTTATTTCATAAGATTTTTATATAGTTCGACGGTATGAAGACGAAGAAATTCGTCTTCGACCGTCGGGGTATCGCTGGGGCGATGAGCAATCGCGCAAGGCCGTCGTATGGCTCGTATATCTCGAGCGTGAGCGCAACTGCGTTATCGCGCATGCTGGACGCACGAGAGAGTATCGCTTTCCGACCGGCCTACCGGCTGTCGACGGATACTACGTGGATGCGGGGGTCCATCACGTTCTTCAATTTCACGGCTGCTTTTGGCATGGTTGTCCACGATGTTATCGCGTCAATAGAGATACTCGAACTAAATTCGGCGATACAATGGATGAGCGATACGAACGTACCGTTCTTATTTCCGGGCGAATCAGATCGAAAGGGTACACTCTAACCGAAATATGGGAATGCGATTTTGACAGATTACTCGAGAATAACGAGGAAATGTCGATATACGTGAATAATCACACCATGGTCAAGCAGGCGCCTCTCGAACCACGCGATGCATTCTTTGCCGGTCAAACGAAAAATTTTGTAAGCTTGTACGACGTCGCGAATGGGGAGCAGATACGCTATGTGGATGTTTGCTAGCTGTATCCATGGGTGTGTAAGAATGGAAAATATCCCGTCGGACACCCGAAATTATACGTAGGCGATGAGTGTCGAGAACTCGTAGGAGTTGAAAACGATCTAAGTATCGTCGAGGGTCTCGTGAAGTGTATTGTGGTGGCAGCGCGCGATTTGTATATACCCGTACTGCCTGTTCGCATGCATGGGAAACTACTGTTCCCCCTGTGTGGAACGTGCTGTACATATATGGACACATCCGAGGTTTGTACACACGATGACACGACTGAGCGAGCGTTTGACGGCACATGGGTCGTGGACGAACTGAGAAAAGCTGTGTCGCTCGGATATAAGGTGACGTGTATCTATGAAATTTGGCAATACGTTGTTACGCAGTATGACTCGACAACGCGACGACGCGGCCATTTTGCCGAGTACATCGATACATTCCTAAAAATAAAACAGGAGGCGAGTGGACCGCCAACAGAGTGTAAGGATGACGAGGAAGCAATAGAGCGTTTTATAGCATTGTACAAGGAGTCTGAGGGTGTACATCTCGAGCGAAGTGCTTTGCAGCCAAATCCGGGTTTACGTTCACTCGCAAAATTGGCTCTTAATTCATTCTGGGGAAAGTTTGGTCAACGAGAGAATCTCACGAAAACCGTTATCGTTTTCACGCGCGCGGAGCTAATGAATTTACTAACGAGTCCGGAGATTGAGGTGACGGGGATGCTACCGGTTAATCACAAGATTATGTATGTAAACTATGTGAGCAACCGCGATGCTATCCAACCATCCCCGGCATCAAATGCCGTGATTGCAGCATACACGACGGCACAGGCACGCCTAAAATTATACAGTTATCTTGAGGGGCTCGGGCGACGAATATTGTACTGCGATACGTACTCCTGTATTTACGTGAGCCGCCCCGGTGGTACCGAGTATGAGCCGCCAATCGGTCAATTTCTAGGAGATCGTACGGATGAATTAAGCGAATACGGGCCTGGTAGTTATATAACTTCGTTCGTTTCGGGAGGACCAAAATTTTACGCATACCTTGTTCGTAAACCCAACGGTACGATTATTGAAAAATGTAAAGTAAAGGGTATCACGCTAAACTTTGCGAATAGCCGTCACGTAAATTATAACGCATTACGATCTTTCGTGACAGGAGCAAGGAGCGTACCTATTATTTAAAAATTCGACGCTATTCGACGTACGGAATTTCATCATGTAGTAACGCGTAAAGAAACGAAATCATGCGAACCTGTTAACACGAAGCGAAAGCGGCACGGGATGTACTCTATTGTACCGTACGGCTATTGTGAAATACGCTAATTAGTATAACGCAAAAAAATATATAGTTTTACGGTTGAATTCGCGATATTTAAAAATAATCTTTTTGTCTAATTTCATGTATCATATTTACGGTGTACAATACATTGAAAAAAAAAAATTGGTTTATTATGTATAAAACCGTTGTCGGCTCGTTCTTTTTGTGCTGCTATTCGTAGCAGTAGCTGCTATCTCTCTACCGTTCCCTTTTGTTCTGACTTTCTCATCGTTGATTCCTTTTGTCCCGTCTTTCTTATCGAGTGTTTCCTTTTGTTCTGACTTTCTCGTGTTACATTCGTGGATATAATATTGCTGTTTAGAATTTAACGATTCGTAAAATTTGCATATAGAGATGTATGCATAGTGAAATAAAAATATTGCTTTATTTGTGAGAACTATAAAAACTATCGTTATATAATTTACATACGGCGTAAACACCAGCTTATACCGCGGGCCCGCGCCTTATCAGCTCTTGCAGGCGCGCCGCGCCTTATCAGCTCTTTAATGCCGCGAAAATAGCTGATGCCGCGGGGTCGCCGCCACCTCCGCCGCCGCCGTGGTATAAGCTTATTTAAGAGTCTGCTGATTGATTTTGATAGACACTCATCGATATGGATACACGTTGGAAACATCCATGGACAGCTGTGATAAGCGGTCCTACGGGTTGTGGTAAAACATATTTTGTAAAAAAATTCTTTAAATACATGCGCGAAATGACGGATGTCCCGTTCGAGCGTATACTTTTTTATTACTCAGAGTTGCAGTCTGGGTATTCAGAGTACGGTGATAAAATCGAATTTCGCGAGGGTTTACCGCAAGCAGTAGACAACTCGAATGATACAAGACCTAAACTTGTGGTCATTGACGATCTAATGCGCGAGGCATCTAACAATACTGTGGTCGATCTTTTCACCAAGGGTAGCCATCATAAAAATCTTAGTGTCATTTTCATAACGCAAAATTTCTTCTATCTTCCAGGGTCACGGGCAGCGCGATATCTCCTTAAACGCTAATTATATCGTTGTCTTCAAAAATCCGCGAGATCGCGCGCAAATTCAGCACCTAGCCCGTCAGGTATGTCCCGAGAATCCGCGATTTTTGCAGGAGGTATATTTCGATGCAACAACCGCACCGCACGGCTATCTATTATTCGACTTGAAACAATCGACGCCTGATAATTGTCGATTTCGCGCCTGTATATTTCCCGATGACCAATACCATTACGTTATCGTGCCTCAAAAAGCAATAAAAGTTCGCGATGCGTCGCACGATGTACCAGTAATGCGCTTGTAATGGCGTTGCGCGGACCTCTTGATAAAAAACAAGAAATTATATTGCAAGCGCTGTGTTATCTGAAGCAAGAGCAACAACGTGCAATTTTGCGCAAAGCAGATGTAACGCTCGTACGCTGTATATGCGAGTGTGCTCTAAACGTTTTACAGGGAAACGTGAGTCTGAACAATGTGCAAAAGAATCATCTTCGGAGGCACGCGACAATTCTTCGATGACTAGCCGCCAAAAGGGGAAATTGGAGCGGTAAGAGGAAGATCATCGTCGAGCACTGTGTCGGATTTCTCAAGTCGCTTCTTGTGCCTGTCTTGGCCTACACGAGACATGGAATATGCCAGAAAGATGGTACTTATTCCTCATGATAACATACATCGTCTCGCTGGACTCGCCACTACTGCTGCTACTACTACTACTACTAGTGCAGACCCGTTGCCTTCCGTACAGACTACCGGTACGCCATTATCGCGCCTCGACTCTGAGCTGAGTAAAATTCTGAACTCTCACTCGTACAAGAGCGAAAGAGAGAAAAGGATAGCGTACCAGCAGGTTTTACAGCGTTATCTTCACATGGTCGAGTACGATAATGCAGTACCGATTATTTCATCAAAACGAAAAATAGCAATACTCGATAGCCACGAGAATAAATCGGACGACGTTTTAGTGAACAAAGTTAAATCTCGACTCAATGACACACTTATTATCGATAGCGTACCAAAAAAATTTAAATCTAAAGCAATATCGTTGCTTCGCAATTTGCATCGCAGCGCCGTTGGTAAAAAAATGACATGGGATCGTAACGGTGTTGTTTCCATAGACGGCAGAAGAATTTCAAATTCCAATATCGTTGATCTTGTTAACGATGCTATGCGAGCTAGAAAACGCGAGAAACCCATCGGACGATCTCACTTTGCCAAACTCCTGCGAGAGAAGAAGAGGACAAAGAGGACGAACGCTCGGAATCATCGTCTCTGATAAATATGAGCTCCAAGGATAGCTCTTTTTTTGTCGTACTACCAAGCAACAGTAGTATGCCGTATTTTCCGGATAATACGACGACGAAATTTATTACAAAACTACCGCGTCAGATACGCTTGCACGGAGAATGGTCTGTTTCTCTTGTGGAAATTGCTTATCCGATGACTCTTTTACATGTTCCTACTGTAGGAAATCTCGTAACTTTTGAGGATGGTGATTATGATTTATTGGGTTTAAATCTTTTAACACGGAGATGCGCTGATAGAAACCAAGTAGCACCTGGTGTATATCGCTCTATAGACGCTCTTTTGGAGAGTATAAATCAGTTACCTCACGTGGCCGGTCATTTGCGCTTTAAATCGCTTCCGAGCGGGCAGGTCGAAGTGGCACGCGTATGCGACGATCTACGCTACCACGACTTTCGCGTATCGCCCGCTATCGCAAGGCTACTAGGATTCTCGGAAGAGGCCTGTAGGTCTGTAATGATAGAGCTGCATTGCGAATACACAGGGTCGAGGTCTGCATCTCTCACCGGTGCTATACCGGGCAGCATGTTTCTATACCCAGATATCTGCGAGAGCTATATTACAGGCGATGTACAAACACCCCTGTTACGAGTTGTTCCCATTGATACTGATGATTGTCAGTATGATTCGATAAAAATTAAATCGTTTTGATCGCCACGATATACACCTCTCTTGCGCAATAATTTACACACTATCGAGATCGATATAAGAGACGAATTTGGGGATCCTATACCATTCGAACAGTGAACGTTGACTGTGACACTATATTTCAAAAGATCCCACGATTGATTACACCAGTATGGATAATATTGACAGTGTGCAGCACGGATGGGGCCGTCGCGGGTACGGCGATATTAGGCATGTTTATATCGGAACACCTAATCAACGAGGACACGGTATCGGCAGCTTTCTCGGGGGCCCGTTTTGTCGCGTGTTACCACTTTTAGAGAAGGGCGCTAAATCAGTTTGAAAAGAGGCATTGCGCGCTGGTGTAAACGTAGCCGGTGATATCCTCGATAGAAATATAGCTGTGAAAGATGCTATTCGCGAGAGAGCGCGAGAATCAGGCAGTAATCTCAAACGCAAAGCCTCTGAAAAAATTTACACTCTCATGCGGGGTTCTGGTTATAAAAAGCGCAAAATTTCACGAACTCCTCATTCATCGAACGAACGTAAACCACGACGTATCTCCCGTAAAAATAAAAGTGAAATAAAGAGAAAAGTAATAAAGAAGAAGAAGAATAATAAGAACAATAAGAAGAAGAAGACTCGTCAACGAACTATTGCAGATATTTTTGGACAGCTGAAACAAGATGGCTTTTCTACATGCGCACTCGTGCGAGTGTCTTAAATCGGAACTTGAATTATTTTCACTCCCACCGACGGAAACTACTACCGAAGGCTCCAATTGGGTGTATTACAAACCAATATCGTCGCTAACAGATGATTCACCGATTGAATTTGTTATTCCTGGACAGGGTGATGAGTATATCGATCTCGCGCATACTATGCTTAGTCTGAGAGTGAAAATAACATCTCCTACTACTATGGAAATTGCCGCGGGCACATCGTCGAAAGTAAGTGCCGGCCCTGTAAACAATCTCTCGCATTCTATGTTTAATCAGGTGGATGTATACCTGAATCAAAAATTAGTTTCACCTCCAAATAATGCCTACGCTTATCGAGCGTACATAGAAACACTTTTGAATTACGGTCCAGCAGCAAAAAAATTCGCATCTCACGAGCGTTCTCTGGTACGACGATACCCCTGGAAAAATGGATGATATAACATCGGAAAATACGGGTCTTGTGAAGAGAAAACAATTTTCAAATGTCGAAAAAACTGTAGACTTGCTCGGTCATCTGCATTGCGATGTATTCAATCAGGAGTGATTCCTATTAAACGGCGTCAAGATGCGACTAGGGTTGGTGCGGTCTAAAGATTGATTTTGTCTTGTGGGGGATACAAAGAATGGTCAATGCGGCTTAAAGATTCTCGAGGCATCGCTTCTCGTTCGTAGAACAAAAATAGCTCCTGGTGTGCTGCTCTCGCATGCTAGAACTCTGGCAAAATCTACGGCTAAATATCCTCTTACGAGAGTCGAGGTAAAAGCCGTTTCAATACACTCTGGTGTTCATGGAGAGACTATCGATAATATCGTGTTAGGTCAATTGCCGAAGCGTATAATTATCGGTTTTGTCGACAACAAAGCGTTTAACGGCGACTTCAGTATGAATCCATTCAATTTCCAAAATTACAAGATAAATTATCTCTCGTTGTATGTAGATGGTGCTCAAATACCTTCGAAACCGTTACAACCTGATTTCATGAAAAATCATCTATATGTGGATGCTTTTCAAACGTTGTTTTCGGGAACTGGAATACATTTCTTGAACGACGGTAATTCGATCGATCGCGATAATTATCGCGATGGATACTGTCTGTTTGCTTTTGATTTGACACCCGATCTTTCGGCGAACAGCAATACACATTGGAATTTAATAAAGCACGGTAGTGTGAGAATAGAGGTACGATTTGAGGATGCGGTTGCTTCAACGATAAATTGTGTAGTCTACGCGGAATATGATAATGTCCTTGAAATCATGCCTCTCGGCAAGTAATGGTGGATTTTACCGGATAAGCGAAAAATGTGCTGATGTCGGCATTAAATTATTTCGTGTTAAGAGACGTAGAAGCATGTCTGTGAGTAACTAATCAGGCGAACTCGAGCATCTGTACGGATTAGACGTGAAAATGGATATCGTCGTGGATATACAGGGAATGCGTGGTAAAGACTCGGAATTTATTCCGAAAGAAATTGCCGTGGTAGCAATCGATAGACCGTACTCTGCTCATCGGATTGTCGCACCGCCGTGTCACTTTGCCGAATTACCACAGCATTCGAGAAGCCAGAATAATTTTCTCTCGAAATATTTTCACGGTCTGGAATGGTACGAGGGCGATGTGAGCTGTAAACAAGCATACGCTAACTTGCGTGAAATTTCGCGAAAATCAAGACGCATCTATACACGCGGTCACGAGAAGGCTATACTTCTTTGCGATATCACGAGGCGTGAAATTTCCAACCTGGAGGATGAGGAGGGCACCCCATCGTACACATTTATGCCGAAATCTTTGTGAAAAGGCTTCAGACACGCTATGATAAACGATACAGCGTCTTCGCATTGTGCAATGCGCCAGGCTTTCCAAATAACAAATTGGCTTCGCGAGCACCCATTTAAAGGAGAATCATACATGGATGTTTGGTCAGCAGACGAAGAGGAAGAGAATAAGAAAGAGGAGAAATCTTCATCATGTAGTCGTGACACGATCGACGATGCTGTGAAATAAATTTTGCATTTATTTATATACGTCTTTCAAAGCGTATCGGTCATCATTTAATCATTGACTATGTGTTTAGCATGAACACTAGACAAATCTACGAGAGTCTGCAGTATCTACCACTTTCAACCGTTGGCGTATACCCGGCTGACAGAATTCCTCGTGTATGGTCATTACCGGCTGGACTCGTAGCTAACACGGATAACCACGACGGACCTGGAGAGCATTGGATCGCCATGTACGTTAACCATCATGGAAAAGGAATGTACTTTGATAGCTACGGGCTACCACCGGTTATACCGCAACATCTCGCACGACTACGAAGAAACTGCAAGTTCTATCGGTACGGCCTCAAGCAGCTACAGAGTAATACCTCGGATGTGTGTGGACAATTTTGCATCGTATTCCTACATCTTATGTCGTGCGGCTTGTGATGTAGTCACGACCTGTAAAGGATAGAAGAATAAAACAAGAATACATACAAATAAAGTCATTTATTTAAAGTAAATATAAAAAGTTAGAAGAATGAAAGAAATGTTAAATTCGCAGCAAAGTCGATGCGATACCGCTAAACAGGCTGGATCCTGCATATTCCCTCACTGCCGAAAAACAGCGGGTCAGCGACAGGCTGGCCTCGCTCGAGCAGTGAGGGGAACGAAGGGGCACGGTGGCGGGGCAAGTTGAAACAAAAGAAATCACATTAGCTATGATAAGAAGAAGAGTTAGAGTAAGAGAGTGGGAAAAGACGAAAAGAGTATATAAGCGAGCTTCAAACAGAGAGGAGCTCTCTATTCTGTTAAAACCACCAACTGAGTCAGACTCGCAGGCATTCAAACTTAAAAATCCTACTAAAAATTCAAGAATTTGGTATGAAATCTACGGATTTTAACGTGAAAGGGTGTGAGTAAGCCCTACGAAGTGATTAGGACATTGACAAATAGAGAAACACAGCACAAGTGAGTGGAGGAAATAAAATAAAGGTTAAGAGCGAACGGTATTAGACGGTGTGAATAAAACTGGAAATATTCTGAAAAACAGACGAAGAAAGGAAAGTTAGTGGTATTAAAATAAACAATTAGGGTTTAGTTTAGGAGAATTAAGAGAATAGGATAAGAAAGCTTAGGTAGAATGATTTGAAATAAATCCGGATAGTTTATAAGAAATATTGTGAACGCGGCGCATCGTTAAGTGTAAAAGACTTGGTTGCGGTACCTAGAAGTTTCCAAATTAGAAACTTGGAGAAAGGTAAAGGCGGAACAACATTGAAAAAGAAAATAGAATGACAAACAACAGTTAGAAAAATTATAACATGAAGACTTGAAACTGTAAATTGAAATTCGTGATAAATCACCGTCTCAAGAAAGGAGAGGCTCTTGGAGCAAGATTTTGAAATAAAGCTCAGAAAATGAATTAATAAATAGGATTAGGAGGGCACTAATGAGCCCGACCCATAGCAACTCGATTTCGAATTTTAAAATAACTAGAAAAATAATTAGGAGGGAAACAATTTGCCAGCTTTGTCAAGCGCGTCGCATGAGAACGACATCACTTAACAGACATAGAGAAGATAAGAGAAAAATATATTAAAAGACTAGACTCACCAAGAGAGAAGAACCGCAGGAACGTCCACGTACAACATTGAGGATTCCTTGAGAGAGCTGATCACTAATTAATAAATAATTAAGGGTCACTACAAAATTGGCGAGACGAAAAACTGTCATCGTTCAAAGCGCAAAGTCCATTATTCGCGTACCAGGATCACGATCACAACTTGAAAACACACTGAAATCACGCGGGTCGGCACGGCTATCACAAACGAGAAGCCCGAACGCGGAATAACACGGAAAACGAAGTATTTTAACTAAAGTGCGAAAGAACGCGGACACGGACATAGACCCGGCGTCCATACCAGCTGACGGCCGCGCCAGCAACAGCGTATCAAGCCCAGCAGACCGCGCGTCAGCAGTCAGGCGGGAGAAAGATCAAGACGGCTGACTCGATATTGTCTAGTTGGGATATCCACCGCTCAGCGCAGAAGTCGGAATCCGAACACCACGAGTAAAGAAGAGCGTGGAACCATCAGAGCGACTAAACGTTACAAAGAAATTGTACGGCGAACGGCGCCAAAAAGCCGAACACTACTGAATTCTATGATAATTATTGAATAAATCCTAATTATACCTCCTATAGAAGTCTACAATTAATTATCTTCGTGTTCGAGCCCGAATTCTTCCCCTCAGAAGAATAAAATTTAATGCTAACGGAGAAATACCATTACAGGCTTCACCACGTCGCGATTTAATAATCTCTTTAGCGATAATGTAATGAAAAACGACAGATTAGTGCGTGAATATTACAATGCTTTTGCCTCTCGACGATCAGACAGTGATAAAAATAAATTACACGGCGGAGGAGTCTCCGAGCGAAGATTACCGTGTTTGCAGGGATGTTGCATACGACGGTAAATATCTGTAAAGTGATTTAAATAAAATATTGATTAATTAAAAACAAATACATCGGTTTACTGTGTCTCTTATTTTATAATTATATATAAATTATAATCGAGGTCTCTCGCGGCATGGTATCATATTCTGCGTCTTTTACTGCAGAGCATTCGCTTCACGAGAAGCACAGCGCAAAGCAGTATGCACGTGCAAAACCGCTGACATTGCATTCAAAGCGCTGCACACCTAGTTATGATTCAGAAGGGCGTTTGTCATCTTCAAACGCTGTGATCACCGCCAGCATCATCCGGAGCATTCAGCCTGTCTTTAGTAGTGCACGACGAAAGTCTAAATCGCGAAAAGAAAATGTATTCGAGGTATCTAGATGAGGAGCTATCGGCATATTTTGTGTGTCGGGTAATATGTGGTAGCAGCGATAATACCGTGTGTCTGCGGACGGGTAAAATGTGCGTAGCATTATCCGAACTGGAGGATAATTTGGACAGAATGTACATTCAGGAGTTTATTGAGAGGAGTCGTTTTGTGGTCGAGGACTTGCGCGTTGGAGTGGGTTGTGTAGTTGTGCGGCATCAAAGGGCTATGCGCGGGGAGATCGTCGACGTGAGTGATGACGGGTGCTGCGAGGTGTTGCTGGTCGATTTCGAGGAATCGATATACATCGACTGGCCTCACCTATTTCACCCCGAGCCGCCGATTAGTATGTTACTGGTGTTGCTCGTGAGATGTACGGTATTCGGCCTCGATCATTTAATTGACGAGGGCGGACATCTAGATCGGATCGATGAAACGCGCGGTAATGATACGCTGATCGGGATACGCATGCGTACCCCTGACGGTGCCCGCGCTCTATGAGTGCGGGTAATTCGCATTACCCGGGCGCGTAGCTGTGGTTTTTGAGCGAGTGAGTGAGTGAATGAGTGAGAGAGAGAGAGAGAGAGAGAGAGAGAGAGAGAGAGAGAGCGTGTGTGTGCATATGTGTGTGCCATTGGAATAAATATTGTGCCCGTCACCCTGGAGAGTCGTCGCAGATGCCGCCAACACAAGGGTGAGTTAAACATTTTATTCCAAGTATGTGTACACTTTTGCTCCATCCTGCTCTTATCTCTACTCTTCCTTGTTCACCAAGGTATCCACACCACCTCACTTTACCATCTCCACGGTACCGACACTGGTCAACTAGAGTAGGTAGCGCGGCGGTAAAAAAGTGCGGTGGTGGGGGTAGCCGCGTGGTGGGGGAAGGAGTGGGGATAGGAGTGGGATGGAGCAAAGGTGTACACATACTACTGGGGCAACTCGCTAGAGACGACGTTGCCTGGCGCAGGGGTAGACCCCACAGCCGGATTAGCCGCGGCCGTAGGGGACATCGTTTACGAAGCGCGCAGGGCGCTATTCGAGCTCTCGCCGTCGGGGCGAATCCCTTCGACCAGACAAGAGGCCCTTGCAGACCGAATAACGGCCCAGTTTGGCGTAAACCCACGTAGGGGTGCGTCGTTCGGGGATTTCGACAGCGACGTTAACGACGACGTTTTTAATATGGCAACTGGCGAACGAACGCCCGAGCGCGTCACCGAAAACATGGTTGACCAGGAAATAGAGAATATGTGAACCATAGATCGAGTAGGTTTCTCCCCAGTTATCGGTACTACAGCCCGGTCGGTACCAGCAAGGATACGCGATCGGTTGGAGGCGGTCGACCGAAGCCAACGCGAATTAGAAAGAGTTCGACGACACTATGAAAGGCTGCAGCGCGAGCTTGATCGAGGCCAACGCGAACTCGATCGCGAACTCAGGGAGGCCGAAACACCGTCGGCGAAACGAAACTTGGCGGACACGCTCAACGAGGTAGGTGCGGACGAGTTCGAACTCATCCAATCCCTACGAGAGCAAAACGCCGAACTATCGCAGAAACTGGAAAATACAGGGTTGGAGGAATGCCCGATACAGCGTCCGCGGTCGAGGCAAACCCGATTTGAGAAACCAGAATATCCCCCTGCGGATCCCGTGTTCCAAAGGGAACAACAGAGGGTGCCATAAACACTGAGTAGGACGCTCAATCTCGGACTAGCGCTAAAAAATATCAAGCATTTCGACGGAAGCAACGCTGACGAACTACACGCCTTCTTACGATCATGCGAGACTGTGTTCAAGACAGTAGCGCCCCGGGATCAAGACATCCTGTTAGAACTGGTGCTCAGCAGCAAGCTCAAGGTTAGGGCGTCCAGAGAAATGAAGCATAAAGTCATCCACTCGGTAGCACAGCTTAAAACCGAGCTGGAGGCTCTGTACAGGAAGCGGAAGTCGTTGCCTGCGCTACAAGTAGAATTCAACTCCCTCCGGCAGGGCCAAGGAGAGGACATCGCGGTATACGCCGCAAGAACCGAGCGTATCACCATCAATATAATAGAAAAGCTTTGCGAGGAAGCCACCACGATGCTGGAGATGCGCATCGTCGAAAAGATAACACGGAAGAGCGCACAGGCCAACTTCGAGAATAGACTGCATGGGCAGGTCCAGATCCTGGTGAGATCGCGCAATTACACCACCCTCCACGAGTCCGTTACGGGAGCCATCGAGATCACGAATATGGTACAGCCAAAAAGAGGGGTAGGAGGAGTATTAAGCCACCCCAGAAGGTCCCAAGGCGCATAACCCCGGCAGGGAGAAAATTGTTTCACCTGCGGAAAAACTGGACATATAGGCCTGCTTACAAAGATAAATCTTCCTTCCGGAAACGGATCTAACATGGATGCCGCCAAGGAAAATAAATTTGTCAGACTACCTATAAGGAGCGGAATTAACCGATGCAAAGTAGCGAGACCCCGTGTCTCACCGTTAAGAACCAAAAGAGTGAGTTTAGAAGTTTCTAAATGCGACGGGAAAGTGCAACAACCGACGGTGACATGCGAGCCGTCGGAGATAGCGAAGACCGTACGTAGCCGCCAGGTCAAGGCATTGCGCGTAAGCTCAGAGAGCACGGGGAAGAAGGCCAAACGGTTTGCGCAGCGCCAACGGAAGCCCGACTTTGTGCCCCCCAGTAGTGAAAAGCAAGCAGCTCGCGCAGGAATAGTGTGCGAATATAACGGTGTATTCCAACTACGAGGGAACAAGCGACAGCGCACGCACGAGGTGCAGTATCGCGCACCCTTTAAGGTCGGATCGAAGGACCTAGAATCGCAACCCTTGCCTGGGAAGACCGTAAAATCGGGGCATGAGTCTGGTAAAACGCAGAAAGTCGGAAAAAGAAATATAGATGCAGACGCTCTGAGTCGCATAAACGCGACCACACGAGCCTAAGTGGGACAGGAAAGAAAGTCCCATAAGAAAGAGAAAGATGGCGCAATCGGGTATACGAACAGCCGCACAAAGCGGAGAGTCGAAAATACCCAAGGCAACCACTATAACTCGTCAAAGCGAGAGACTAAACTCGCCCACGAGAAAGAAAAGTGTAGATGCCGACAGACAAAATGCTAGCGGACTACAGGGCGTCAAATGCTATGTGTACCTCGACGACATAGTAACACACGGCGTAAGAGCTACTCGCGATAATATGGGCCCTAGCTCAATTCCAGCCATATATTTATGGTACCTGTTTCACAGTATTGACAGACCACCAACCGCTCACCTGGCTGTTCGGAGTGAAGGACCCAGGTTCGAAATTGATGCATTGGAAAATTAAATTGGCGGAACATGAGTTTAACGTAGAGTACAAGGCAGGAAAGCGCAACACGAATGGAGATGCGCTAAGTCGAATATGCCTTACTACGAGGGCCCAAGCGAGAGCGAAGAACGAAGTCCGTGTGTCGAAAGAGGACAGCACGACGGGGCAAGTAGGCACAACGAATGACCGCACAAAGCGGACAGCCGAAGATACCCCGTATAGCCATGATAGCTCGCTGGAGCGAGAGGTCGAGCTCGCCCGCGGGAGCGACGAGGACAGCATGCGCCCGGGTACGGACAGCCGCACAAAGCGGAGAGCCGAGAATACCCCGGGCCAACTCAGCAACGAGGCAGAGCGAGAGAAAGCGCCTGCCAATGCTACAGACGAGGATAGAGAGATCCGTAGCGTGCATGCAGATCGCTCTACTGAACCCCACAGCCCCGCCGAAAAGCCGTGCGGTCGGGGAAGGGGCAGACCACGCAAGCTAGCATTGCAAGCCACTGGTAAGACTGCGAGCACCGCTGACAAGGACGGAGCGGGCCCAGCATAGCATGGCGGACCCGCGAAGCGCGGAAGGCGGCGAAAAGCAAACGTTGCAAGGCTGCTCGATACAGAGAGCGACGCAACGGCGGAGCTAACGGTGGGCACACCGAGCGACGAAACTGCGGACAGAGCACCGCAAAGGCCTGCTGAGGAAGCGAGGCACGGCGGGGCCCGTAGCCCACGAACTTCCAGCATCACGGACGAAGACAGCGTTATAAAAAAGTATAGCGACTGCCGCAGTGGTGTAGCCATCCCTTCTGCCGATGACCGCCTAAAAATTATTGAAGAATACCACGACACCCCCATAGGAGGGCACCAGGGTATACGGCGGACGTTACATCGGATTCGGGCCAAATACGACTGGCCCGGCCTGAAAAGAGATTTAGAAAATTATATATCGTCCTGTGAATCCTGCCAAAAGAATAAAATCAGAAAAAAGGAACGAGTGCCGATGGTGGTAACGGACACCCCATCAAGGTCATTGGAAAAAGTCGCGGTCGACATCGTCGGACCGCTACCGGAAAGCGCTTCCGGGAAAAAATACATACACACGTTCCAGGACTCGCTTACAAAATACAGTGCAGCGATATCACTGCCGAACCAAGAGGCTTCGACCGTCGCTAGAGCACTCGTAGAAGAATTGATATGCTGGCACGGAACGCCGGAAATAATATTATCAGATCAGGGTACGAACTTCCTCAGCTCGACCTTCAAGGAAATGTGTCGACTGCTGCGAATTAAAAAGATACAAACTACGGCCTATCATCCCGAATCGAACGGCGCATTAGAAAGGTCACACCGTACCCTCGCAGAGTATCTGAAAAATTTCATAAGCGAGGGTCAGGGAATTGGGACGAGTGGGTGCCGTACGCAATGTTTACGTACAATACCACTCCACATACGGGGACCGGACTGTCTCCCCACGTGTTGGTGTACGGACACGAGGCTGAGTTGCCGACCGCCGTGAAACAAAAGCCCCGCAGCACCTATGTCTACGATGATTGCGTCCACGAGTTACGCGAGCGATTACGCGCCGCATGGACAGTAGCACGCGGCAACCTGGAAGTCGCAAAAAGGAGGTCAAAGAAAACATACGACCATGGCGCACAGGTGCAGGAGTACCGCGTCGGCGAACGCGTACTCCTCCGTGACGAGACGATGCGAAGGGGGCGGTCAGCCAAGCTGACCCCGAAGTGGACGGGTCCTCATGAAACAGTAGAGAAGAGGCCCCCCGTCAACTACGTGGTCCGGAAGGGACGTAAAATCCAGGCCGTGCACGGAACCGCCTGAAGCTCTTTATCGAGCACTAATAGTTCAGGAATTGAGGAATTCGAATACTCATAGCTAGTTAAAACTAAATATTAGCTAGAAAATAAATGTGGGAAGGAGCCCCTCAGGACACAGGGTAGGGAGCTCCAATAAAGTAGAAGAGGTCTTAGGAGACCTAATTTTATCAACAGGCAAGAGAGCGTATACATATAAAAAAAAATATTGAACGAAACAATTGAAAAGAAATTGCACTTTCATTACACAATCTGGAGGGGACGGAATACTGTGACCGTTAATGTTAAATAATAAGGGAATACTGGTTTTGGTAGGCGTATGTATAGTAACCACCCGAGATTTCTGTATCAGAACCATCAGGCGAACGTCGCAGGTCATCCGAAAAAACTATCTTCCGTCATTCAATTTAAAATTAACGGAAATTGAAGTTCAGGCACCCCCTACGCAGACCGAGAGGACAATTCCATTACAGAGCGTGCTGCGAGACCCAGAAGAGCAACAAAAGCTCGGAGCTCGAGCCGACCAAATCATGGACAACCGCAATACTGACGGAGACGGGATGCAACACATCCACAATCTGAGTTTCTACTCACTAGATGCAGTAGCACCAATAGCCTTGGTTGGCTATGTTCTGTGTAAATGTTATAGGTACCAACGAAACTGAATACCAACAAGGACAAGCGAGGCAACGACCCCGGCAGCAGCCGAGGTAAACATCAACCTCGAGCAGCTCGGACGACAACAGCCAGAGAAGCAACCGCGATCCGAGCTGGCCAAAGTATGCACCCGTCCCCCCAACCAAGAACGACTCGCTCGGCACGAAAGACGATAAGAAGCAAAAGAAAAAACTTCATCGTTAACAAATGAAAAAATGAAATATTTTATTGTATTGTTATATAACATCAAACTGTAAAATTGTATCAAATTGTAAGAGGAAATACGGGATACCAATCGAAGAAAAATTTTTTAGAGAAAAAATTTTTCCTTTTAAGGGGGGAGGGATTTTGTGCCGCGGAATATTCCACTCCGTATTTCATATATTCTGGAATATTCCATAGCAAAGAAACATTGCAATTCGTTGTAACATGGTAGGATATTTAGGCTGCGTCCTTCTCGCTCGACGGCTACCTACACGATCACACAGGGTTGTAAGGGGGATTTTCAGGATTTATTTATTCTTTATTTTTATTTTTTTTTAGTTGTATTTTTTGTTATATATAATGCGATTGATACGACCGAGGGATGGAGAGGGAGTACGAGGGAGAGGAGAGCAATGTAACAACTGGAAACTTCGGACCGATATTTTATGTTTTTCTTGGTCCGAATATGCCACTTTCCCGACGACGCACCAAATAGTACGCGGCCTTCCATTCTTAGCTGCCGTCGAGTCACGGGAATCTATGTATCTCCGAGAGTCATCTGCTGGACTACGCAACACTGGTGTTGTTTGTCGCTAATTAATACATCGTCCAGCTGAAGCGCTAGTCGCGGTCATCGTGCGACACAGGTTCCCCCAATTAACCGAGTTTGGCGGGTTAAGTGGGGATCATATTTCACGGGCACGCGTGCCAGCAGGACCTCAGGGCTTTTTCTCGGTGACCGTTGAGCGAACCAGACGTAGCGTGCACTCTATCTGTGTTCCGCTCTATCTTTCGGCATCCCGCTAATAATTATCGAGGCGAAAAGAGGTTGGTTCTTCGAGCCAACATCCGAACACTGTACGATCAACTTTCGTATCTCGAGGAAAACCAGGAAGAATAATCAAACATCTTTCGAGATTTCCCGGATTTCGAGGAACGTCACGGCAACATCGTCCCGGTGAGCTCTCTTCCTATCCACGGTCTTTCGTTAAGATTCTATTATTTTATCATTGAACTTGTGTATGCTAAACTTACTCGAGCTTGGTCACCCCTGCGACTCTGGTACACTGCGCGCAGAGTGATAATTTGTATTGGGAATCGCGGCGTTTAGAAGAAGTAACCTCGAGATCGTGGAGCGTGTAGAAACCGGGGAAAAGTCATTTAATTAATTGTTTTTTTTTGGATAATCAAATCGAGCGTGAGTTAGGCCGTTATCCCGAAGTGTGATTGTTTGTGTGGGAATGGAACGGGGTAGACCGCGTCACGGATTTTAATCGGTTTCTGAATTTAAATTTATCTGGGTTAGGGTGAGTTCCCGTTTGGTTCGAGGTAGAAGGTCGTGCGCGTGTTAGTACGTCGTCCCGTTGTGAGATTTGTATAAAAGGGACTGACACGTTATAGACCGCGTCGCGTATCAAATGAACTAATTGGTGCTTCTCTGTTTCCTTTATTTATTCATTTATTTATTTATTTATTTGTTTATTTATTCATTTAAAAAAAAATGTATTTATTGAAATTTGTTATTTATATTTTATATTTATTCGGACTCTGTTACTTGCGCTTTAACATTTCATTCGACCGACTGAGAATTATCCCGACGTCGAGTATTTTATAATAATAATTATTATTGTTAACATTATTTGTCTCTGCTGTTTTTTTTTCTCTTTCCCTATTGGCCGTTATTTATTCGTTTCTTGGTATTTTATGAACCGCGGAAAATCTCTGTGGTTCTGCTTTTACACGGCATATAAATTTCGAAATTGTAATAGCAAGCCGTGGGTAGCTTAGCGTACGTGACCTCCCGACGTCCCATTGTTTTGGTTTTGTGGAATGTGTGACAGATTAGCTCGGGATAGGCCGTGTCGCGAACAGAGAACAAAGACTACCGAGTATTAAAATTTGTCCAGGAATATTATTCGAAATTCGAAGCGGGCGAGATAGGCTGTACAACATCTACAGTGTATGAGAGTGAAAGAGAGAACGGGATAACTGCTACCGTTGAATTAAAGATTGAAATTAAGATACCTGACTAGATTTGGGAAATTGTTAAAAAGAAAAGACTAATTTTACGGGACATTTTATTTGAATTCTAAATTGATGTTTATTTGGAAAGTAACATCTGTTCGCCAGAAATAAAGAAGTTTGTAAGTCCCCTACCTGCTGTTGTTGTTTAAATTATTTACTGTTATTATTTTATTTATTTATTTATTTATTTTTTATTTAGCTGACTTCATTTATTGTTCTCGTTTGGTGTGTTTATTGACCATATTTCATTATTTGACTTTGGTCATTGATTTTAATGACCTATTTTAATTGATTGATTTCATTCGTATTTTATTTTGACTAATTAGTGACTTGACAGTCCGAACCACCCACTCTGCCTCAAACAGCTGTAGCTGGCCTGGGTTGAGGCTGGTCATCCAACTCTGTATTTTTTCCTTCCGGCGCGAAAGCGCCTGGTGCCCAACTCGTAAGAGGAAATAAAAAGGAAGGAAAAAATAACTTGGACCAGCCATAGGTAACGTGGGGCCTTGAGGCCCAAATTTACGTTACATCGTTCAAGACAGGAAACGAAGTCCAATGCCCGATCGTACGAATGACCCCAAGAACGCCGACGCAGCATGAGCGACTCGCTTGGCGTTCGACGATAGGCTAACGCTAAAATTGCGAATTAAGGCCCCTGGGTAGTACGGTCAGCCATTTTGAATCCTGACGTCAGAGTCCGTGAAATACGGACAAATCTTACGGAAGATCTTATATCAAAACGCCTTACCGTAAAATTAAATAAAGGGGCTCAAAAAAATGAGGAAGAAATATTGTACGCCTCTCTGCTCATTGAATTTTCGGTGCGGATCTAGCAAGTCGACAAACGGCACATTGAAGAACAGTGTATTTGACAGCTGGATCGGTCGAAGTAGCATCGTCCTCAAAAACAGTGAATCACTTTGAATCGGACTATTATTTCAGGAAACGAACAGCAGAGCGGCATAAGTAGTATGTGTACACTTTTGCTCCATCCCACTCCTATCCCCACTCCTTCCCCCACCACGCGGCTACCCCCAACACCTCACTTTTCCACCGCCGCGCTACCCACTCTGCTTGACCAGTGTCGGTAACGTGGAGATGGTAAAGTGAGGTGGTGTGGGTACCTTGGTGAACAAGGAAGAGTAGAGATAAGAGTAGGATGGAGCAAAGGTGTACACATACTTGGAAAAATGAATAAAATCATGTACTCACCACCACCGCAGCTGTTGTAGGCATCTACCCTCCTGCCAAAGCGATTTTAAACTCCTGTCTCTCGAATGTACTCTCTCACACACGCACACACACACACACATACACATGCACAGCGTCTTTAATTCATTACTATGTCCTCGTCAAAGCTCTCGTCCACGGCATCGATATCGTAGCCGATATCTATCTCATCACCGAGGGCTTCTATAATAAACGCCGCCACATCCACGCGTTCACCGTTCGATAAGCGAACCCGCGGAACGCTATCGCCGGCAAGAGGTCGCATCATGACAGCGATCAAGTCATCTCCACCGCACGCTTCTTCGACGAGCTGCTCGATACCTGCAACGTCCACGCGGTCGAGTCCGTATATGGAAAACTCCATGACAAGAACCGGTAGCATACTTGCTAGAGGATCCGGATGAAATAGGTGAGACCAGTCGATGTAAATAGTTTCGCCGAAATCGACTAGCAGCACCTCGCAGTACCCATCAAAGTCCGGGTAAACCACTTCCCCGCGGGCAACGTTATTGAAACGAGGCACAATACAGGACATGCCGATATGCAACTCCCCAAGTTCAATGGATCTTCCACGACGTTCAACTAAATACACACTACGTAGGAGTTCTTCCAACTCGTCGTATGCATCGCACATTTCCTGCGTACGCAGAAACACACTCATTACACTCTCGACAAACATTAATCGGCACCAAAACGCGTCGCTTAAAATCTCCTTGCCGTATCGTGGATACATATTGCTTTTTATTGTTTCCAAACAGGATGCCAAAGACAGACTAAATGCTCGAGACGCTACTAGAGAGTATCACGGGCATAAAGATAACAGCCTCCTATGAATCATAACTAGGTATCCATCACTTTGAATGCAACGAAAGAGGTTTTCGAGCATGCATAGCCCTGCGCTATGCTCCTCGCAAAGTGCTTGCTCTGCAGTAAAAGATATAGAATATGTTCCCTCACAGAGAGAGAGAGAGAGAGAGAGAGAGAGAGAGAAAGACTTCAATTATTATGCTATAAAAATAAGAGACACAGTAAGATCAGATATTTTTAAATTAACCAATATTTCATGGAAAGCACTTTATACATTTACCGTCGTATGCAACAGCCCTGCAAACACGGTCATCCACGCTCGGAGATTCCTTCACCGTTAATTTTATTTTTATCGCTATATGGAATTAATTTGTATTATCACTCGTAATATTGCTTTTAAATTATTTTTCGCTGTGGACGTTGTCATCATAGTGTACTTCTGAACAAAAGAACGAAACAACTATTTAATTGAGCGCACTGATCAATAAAAAACATCGTGTACAGAATAATCGATATTGTCTTACCTGATATGCCACGACTCATTATACAAAGTTGGCAGCGTTGATCTTCTGCCACCGACGACAACTGCGGATGAGGATGTCGGGTGGCACTTTTCTTTCCCAAAGTTAGCTCTATCTTCCTCTCGCTCTCCATGACACGAATAACGAACCCTCGGTGTCGGCTCATATGCAGGGGCTGCTCGCTCTGCAAAACATTATTTTTTTAATTAAAAATAAATATCACATGATTAAAAATTATTTTATATTTTTTACTTACCAAGCTCCGCTGCTTTGCTGCTAATCGACATTGGCACGTATTCCATGATCTGCTGTGTTAATAAAACAGAGACGAGCGATCCGTCTTCTTTCTAGCGCAGACCTTTGCTGATGCTTCGGTTTTACGACTGTCTCTCTCTCTCTCTCTTTCTCTCTCTCACTGTGACTGACATCTGTGTATACTTTATAATATTTCGAGCGAAATGTACACTATATACAATTATTTACAACAGTTTCTTTATCACAAATAGCTGCACATACGTAGAATTATTGCGTTCGCAACGCAACACCCGATGCATGATCAGCAATATGACCACGAAACAGCACAATTATTTCGGACAAAATAATTTTCATAAACTCCGTATCCTCTGGCGTTAGCAAGATCGCGATGTGTTCGAGCGCTTCTTCAAAGAAGTCCTTGGAACCGATGATCTCATACGCTACTGCACGAGGCATTTCACTGGCAACTATCTTTTCACGGACATATGATACCACCTCGTTCATACACCTCTGAATCGTTTCACTTTTGCTCTCTAGAACTTGCATATAAATATCAATTCTTCTACTTATTTCGACGAGCATATCAAATGTAGACCGCTGAAGAACAATGTTTGGAGAGTATTTTCGGAAGCGTTTCCGTTTCGATTCTCCAGATTCCTCTTGATTCTCGTATTCCTCATCAGCGCTACCACTTATTTTACTAAATGACACAGCTCTGTGCTGGTAACACGAGGTTAAAAGTGTGTAATGCGTTGTGTGCTCTATGCAGGTATTACACATTTTCTCGGCATCAGTCCCATGAGCTTCGAAATATTGCTGTACGCGAGAAAAATCACTTTTAAACACTCGCCACGCGTCCGCACCAAGTGTAATTCCGGTAAAAGTATTCGACAATATTTTCACCAACGGTGTAAGCGTACACGTAGAGTTCAACTCGAACCCGGCTACGATTATTTTACCAAATGATTTATTTAAACCGTACATAACGGGGTTCGCTATATACTGCGATATCGCATGAGGCTTAGCACCGTTATTTGCCATTTTTATTGCTTTCCTGTAGACTGTAACTTTTCGAATGAATCGTCGGTGGTGTTCATACTCCGTTTTATACAGATTGCCCCCACCACCTAACTGCATTGCCTCTTCTTTTGATACTGCAAATCATACGCCTGAAAATTGCTAGCCAATATCCTTTGATATTTGTCGCATTCTCCTCAACAGCCTAGTAACAGCAGCAGATATATCCCAAAACTCTTGCATACTCGCGCACACTTATGCGCACACCCACACATTGACATACAGATAATATTCGTCGGTGAAATTTGATGATTTTCCTCATGGCCGAGTGCCTTGAAATTAGATGAAAACAATATGACTTTCATCAGCGAAACTCGATAACTAAGTACATCACCATCGCTAAATATTTCCCTAGGTCTTGCTTTTGTAAAGCGATCGTGTGCGGCCATCTTCTTGGTTAGTCGTATTCATTACATCGCTGCAGTATATGCAGAGAGAGAGAGAGAGAGAGCTTGTTAAAGGAATATATATAAAAGTGAACCGCTTTGAAAATTCTCTAGTTAATTGTCTGATTTACTGTGGTTACTACTACTACTATTCTAACAGCACAATCATGGTCAGAGTGGTAAAGCGCTCATTGATAAGAAAATTGATAGAGTTTATATTGAAGCGTAGACCGTCGTTGCGTTCGCGCTGGGGTAGAAGAAATTTACAGATCACCCTATGGGAACTTCCGACACAGGCGGTTGTTCGTAAAATTCGCGGTATGCTGTGCGAGTGTCATCAGCGCGATTTAGTTGACGCGTATAATATTGGATTGTTTGATAATCAAATAATTATTGATTCGGTGGTGCGTGTTATTCGTCGACGAGGCTGGCTGAATGAGACTGCTCTGCAACCCATACTCAATGAAAGACGTAAGTAATATACAGCGCTAATTACTTTTATTTTATTTCCTTTATTTCATAAGATTTTTATATAGTTCGACGGTATGAGGACGCAGAAATGGGATCCGACACCTATGATTTCGGGGAGGAGGGTAGAACCGATTCAGATGATCATAGCAGGGACAACGATGGCGACAGCACCGTAGGGAATCGCTGGATAAATTTTACCCAGCCATTCTGCGGTTATAAACCTACAAACGGTCTTTTCATGGCAGGCCCCTCGAGAGAACCAGATGAATCCGTCGCAGGCCCATCGCGACAATACAGTTCAAACGATGATGCCAACAGCAATACAGACAGCGAGGAAGAAGAAGAAGAAGAAGAAGAAGAAGAAGAAGAAGAAGAAGAAGAAGAAGAAGAGGAGGAGGAGGAGGAGCAAGACGTAGACGATGACGACGAGGAGGAGGAGGAAGAGGAGGAGGACCCTGTAGATTCAGGTAAGCTTTTAATAATACAACTACGCTGACAAAAATAAAAAAATTACGCGGATAATAATAGTAAAATGAAAAAGCAGGGTACGAGACGGACCCAAACGTTTTTCGCTTTGCACGATTCACTGTGCCGAGACCGCCGACAATCGAGTTGGTTTACGAAATGCGTCGGCGGTTCCCGGGTGCAGTCGACGGATTCGAGGACTAGAAGCAAATATAAGTTTGTAATTCTTACGTTACACGAATTATATGCATAGTATATAGCCAGCGACAAACAAAAATTTAAAGTAAATTAAATAAAAATTCTAATAAATGGTTTAATTATGCCTGCAGGTGGACAGACCGGCGATGGAAGGACTGCTGCACGGGGTGGTGATATTTTGCCTCCTGGTGAACGTTTCGGTATCGACAACGAGCAGAGACGTTATTTTTCACGCTTTAGGATGCAGGGTCGAGAGACAGATTTTTATTTTCGTCAGCCACCGGTCGGTATCGATCATCTGACATGGTTCGAGGGAGGTGTACGAGATGTTCTCACACGTCTTACAGAATCGTGCGAAGGACATGATTATGTGGGTATGACTCTGAGCGTACCGTCTTTTGCGCAAGGACCTGTATGGTTATCATTTCGACCAGCTCGTGACATCGTTCCCGACGATATATGGCGACTAATTAATAGTGTAGCTCAGAGCGCGCGCGAATTTCGAATAGACGCTGGTACATGTAGAATGACGACGTGTATAGTACGAGGCGTCGAAGGAGCCGGTGTGGGCACTAGGCTTACACACGAGTCTATAGCAAAAAAGTCAATTTTACGCATAAGTAATCGCGATAATTTGTGTCTACAACGATCCCTTGTCACTGCCCGAGCGCATGCCGAACGCGGTCAAATACGTGCGGGTGTGCTACACAGACGATGGTGTCAAATTCGGAACGGGCTTCGAGGTGCGCAATATACAGCGGCGATAGAGCTCACACGTAATGCAGGGGTAACGACACCGTCTAGGGGGTGTGGTGCGCGCGAAATTCAGCTCTTTCAGGAGTACTTGGTTCACGAGGGTATAGCGATTGTTGTTTATGAATTTCTCACCTTCGGAAAACGCGTTCCGGCTCTGTACGATGGGCGAAAATACGTACTCACTGCAACAGGTAAAATTAATCATACACTCTTTATTCTCTATTACGAGCGTTCTCATCACTATCAACCGATATTAAATCTCGCCGGTGCGCTAGGTAGTCGGGGGTTCTGCACGCAATGTAATTCCAAGTATATTCGAGTACTCGAGCATCGATGTAGCTATCAATGTGCTCGATGTAAATCCACTTATTGCAACGGTAATAGAGACTCTCAGCCTGAGTATTGCGCAGACTGTAATCGTTCGTTCTTTGGTGCTTTTTGCCTCGCTCATCACAAGAGTGAGGGCTCCGCGGGCATCACGTCTCGTAAATATAGACGGTACAGCGTCTGTAACGCATTGAAAATCTGTAGAGACTGCTCGCGTATGATTAAAACCACAGATAAAAAGATGCATGTATGTGGTATATCGTTTTGTGCTACATTCAAACAAACGCGGCCGACTACGCATGCATGTTTTATAGCACCTCTTAAGAAATCAGATGCGCAAAAGGAGAAGAAAAAAGACAAGTCTTCCACGAGATTTTTATTTTATGATTTTGAGACGCAGCAACACGCGCAATTGCATGATGATAAATCGACACGAATTCACGAGCCGAATTTATGTGTCGCACAATGCGTATGTATGGCATGTCTGGATATCACAGATATAGAGACAGATTGTGCTAACTGTGGTAAACGTGAATTCGTGTTTATCGATGATCCTGTTGGGGATCTCGTAAAATTGGCATTATCGCAAAAATTTAAAAAGACCATCTGCATCGCCCATAATGCTAGAGGTTTCGACGCACAATTTATTCTAAGGTATTTTATCGAGGTGCAAAAAACACAGCTGCCCTCTCTGATTATGAACGGTACGAAGATTGTCTCGATGAAAATTGGCGATGTCGTTTTTCTCGATAGTCTAAACTATTTACCCATGGCTCTTAGCGCTTTACCTAAGGCCTTTGGTTTCGCTGATGAGGTGGCAAAAGGTACATTTCCCCATTTATTCAACACACCGGAATATCAGAATTACTCAGGTCCTCTGCCGGCTTTGCATTTTTACTCACCCGATACCATGTTCTCAGCGGATCGCGAGCGCTTTTTAAAATGGTATGAGGAAGAATCGAGTCGCGTAGATTATAAATTTGATTTTGCGACGCAATTTGTGCAATATTGTCGTATAGATGTTACGGTTTTGAGACGAGCGTGTTTAGCTTTTCGAGAGTTACTTATACGTTGTGGGAGCGTGTGCCCCTTTACAGAAGCATGCACGATAGCATCAGCATGTATGAGAGTATTTCGAAAGAATTTTCTACAGAAAGATCGCATTGCGGTGTTACCACCAGGAGGATATCGCTGGGGCGATAAGCAATCGCGCAAGGCCGTCGTATGGCTCGTATGGCTCGAGCGTGAGCTCAACTGCGTTATCACTCATGCTGGACGCACGAGAGAGTATCGCCCTCCGGCCGGCCTACTGGCCGTGGACGGTTACTACGTGGATGCGGGGGTCCATCACGTTCTTCAATTTCATGGCTGCTTTTGGCACGGTTGTCCGCGATGTTATCGCGTGAATAGAGATGCTCGAACTAAATTCGGCGATACAATGGATGAGCGATACGAGCGTACCATTCTTATTTCCGGGCGAATCAGATCGAAAGGGTACACTCTAACCGAAATATGGGAATGCGATTTTGACAGATTACTCGAGAATAACGAGGAAATGTCGATATACGTGAAAAATCACGCCATGGTCAAGCAGGCGCCTCTCGAGCCACGCGATGCATTCTTTGGCGGTCGAACGGAAAATTTTGTAAGCTTGTACGACGTCGCGAACGGGGAGCAGATACGCTATGTGGATGTTTGCTCGCTGTATCCGTGGGTATGTAAGAATGGAAAATATCCCGTTGGACACCCGAAATTATACGTAGGCGACGAGTGTCGAGAACTCGTAGGACTTGAAAACGATCTAAGTGTCGTCGAGGGTCTCGTGAAGTGTACCGTGCTGGCACCGCGCGATTTGTATATACCCGTACTGCCTGTTCGCATGCATGGGAAACTACTGTTCCCCCTGTGTAGAACGTGCTGTACAGATATGGACACATCCGAGGTTTGTACACACGATGACGCGACTGAGCGAGCGTTTGACGGCACATGGGTCGTGGACGAACTGAGAAAAGCTGTGTCGCTCGGATATAAAGTGACGCGTATCTATGAAATTTGGCATTACGTTGTTACGCAGTATGACGCGACAACGCGACGAGGCGGTCATTTTGCCGAGTACATCGATACATTCCTAAAAATAAAACAGGAGGCGAGTGGTCCGCCAACAGAGTGTAACGATGACGAGGAAGCAATTGAGCGTTTTATAGCATTGTACAAGGAGTCTGAGGGTGTATATCTCGAGCGAAGTGCTTTGCAGCCAAATCCGGGTTTACGTTCACTAGCGAAATTGGCTCTTAATTCATTCTGGGGAAAGTTTGGTCAACGAGAGAATCTCACGAAAACCGTTATCGTCTTCACGCGCGCGGAGTTAATGAATTTACTAACGAGTCCGGAGATTGAGGTGACGGGGATGCTACCGGTTAATCACAAGATTATGTATGTAAACTATGTGAGCAACCGCGATGCTATCCAACCATCACCGACATCAAACGCCGTGATTGCAGCATACACGACGGCACAGGCACGCCTAAAATTATACAGTTATCTTGAGGGGCTCGGGCGACGAATATTGTACTGCGATACGGACTCCTGTATTTACGTGAGCCATCCCGGTGGTAACGAGTATGAGCCGTCAATCGGTCAATTTCTAGGAGATCTTACGGATGAATTAAGTGAATACGGGCCTGGTAGTTATATAACTTCGTTCGTTTCGGGTGGACCAAAATTTTACGCATACCTTGTTCGTAAAACCGACGGTACGATTATTGAAAAATGTAAAGTGAAGGGTATCACGCTAAACTTTGCGAATAGCCGTCACGTAAATTATAACACATTACGATCTTTCGTGACAGGAGCAAGGAGCGTACCTATTATTTTAAAATTCGACGCTATTCGACGTACGGAATTTCATCATGTAGTAACGCGTAAAGAAACGAAATCATGCGAGCCTGTTAACACGAAGCGAAAACGGCACGGGCTGTACTCTACTGTACCGTATGGCTATTGTGAAATACGCTAATTAGTATAACGCAAAAAAGTATATAGTTTTACGGGTGAATTCGCGATATTTAAAAATAATCTTTTTGTCTAATTTCATGTAACATTTTTACAGTGTACAATACATTGAAAAAATTGATTTATCATGTATAAAATCGTTATCGGATCGTTCTTTTTGTGCTGATATTCGTAACAGTAGCTGCTATCTCTCTACCGTTCCCTTTTGTGCTGACTTTCTCATCGTTGATTCCTTTTGTCCCGTCTTTCTTATCGAGTGTTTCCTTTTGTTCTGGCTTTCTAGTGCTACATCCGTGGATATAATATTGTTGTTTAGAATTTGATGATTCGTAAAATTTGTATATAGAGATGTATGCATAGTGAAATAAAAATATTGCTTTATTTGTTAGAAATATAAAAATTATCGTTATTTAATATACATACAGCGTAAACGCCAGCTTATACCTCGGGCCCGCGCCTCATCAGCTAGTGCAGGCGCGCCGCGTCTTATCAGCTCTTTAAGGCCGCGAAAATAGCTGATGCCGCGGGGTCGCCGCCGCCGCCGCCGCCGCCGCAGCCGCAGCCGCGGTATAAGCTTATTTAAGAGTCTGCTGATTGATTTTGATAGACACTCGTCGATATGGATACACGTTGGAAACATCCGTGGACAGCTGTGATAAGCGGTCCTACGGGTTGTGGTAAAACATATTTTGTAAAAAAATTCTTTAAATACATGCGCGAAATGACGGATGTCTCGTTCGAGCGTATACTTTTTTATTACTCAGAGTGGCAGTCCGGGTATTCAGAGTACGGTGATAAAATCGAATTTCGCGAGGGTTTACCGCAAGCAGTAGACTACTCGAATGACGCAAGACCTAAACTTGTGGTCATTGACGATCTAATGCGCGAGGCATCCAACAATACTGTGGTCGATCTTTTTACCAAGGGTAGCCATCATAAAAATCTTAGTGTCATTTTCATCACGCAAAATCTCTTCCATCAGGGTCACGGGCAGCGCGATATCTCCTTAAACGCTAATTATATCGCTGTCTTCAAAAATCCGCGAGATCGCGCGCAAATTCAGCACCTAGCCCGCCAGGTATGTCCCGAGAAATCGCGATTTTTTCAGGAAGTATATTTCGATGCAACAGCCGCACCGCACGGCTATCTATTATTTGACTTGAAACAATCGACGCCTGATAATTGTCGATTTCGCGCCTGTATATTTCCCGATGACCAATACCATTACGTTTACGTGCCTCAAAAAGCAATAAAAGTTCGCGATGCGTCGCGCGATGTACCAGTAATGCGCTTGTAATGGCGTTGCGCGGACCTCTCGATAAAAAGCAGATAATTATATTGCAAGCGTTGTGTTATCTGAAGCAAGAGCAACGACGTGCAATTTTGCGCAAAGCAGATGTAGCGCTTGTACGCTGTATATGCGAGTGTGCTCTAAACGTTTTACAGGGAAACGTGAGTCTGAACAACGTGCAAAAGAATCATCTTCGGAGGCACGCGACAATTCTTCGGCGACTAGCCGCCAAAAGGGGAAATTGGAGCGGTAAGAGGAAGATCATCGCCGAGCACTGTGTCGGATTTCTCAAGTTGCTTCTTGCGCTTGTCTTGGCCTACGCGAGACATGGAATATGCCAGAAAGATGGTACTTATTCCTCATGATAACATACATCGTCTCGCTGGACTTGCCACTACTGCCGCTGCTGCTACTACTACTACTACTACTACTAGTGCAGACCCGTTGCCTTCCGTACAGACTACCGGTACGCCATTATCGCGCCTCGACTCTGAGCTGAGTGAAATTCTAAACTCTCACTCGTACAAGAGCGAGAGAGAGAAGTGGATAGCGTACCAACAGGTTTTACAGCGTTATCTTCACATGGTCGAGTACGATAATGCCGTACCGAATATTTCATCAAAACGAAAAGTAGCAATACTCGATAGCCACGAGAATAAATCCGACGACGATTTAATGAACAAAGTTAAATCGCGGCTCAATGACACACTTATTATCGATAGCGTACCAAAAAAATTTAAATCTAAAGCAATATCGTTGCTTCGCAATTTGCATCGCAGCGCCGTTGGTAAAAAAATGACATGGGATCGTAACGGCGTTGTTTCCATAGACGGCAGAAGAATTTCAAATTCCAATATCGTTGATCTTGTTAACGATGCTATGCGAGCTAGAAAACGCGAGAAACCCATCGGACGATCTCACTTTGCCAAACTCCTGCGAGCGATACAGATGCCGCGTGAATTTATCGGTAACCCCGCGTTACTACACGAGCCTACACCTACATCATCCTCGACACCACAGCGGCGTCTTATTTTACCGCGCGAAAACGATAGTAGCAGCAGCAGCAGCAGCAACGGTAGCAACAACAACAACAACGACGACGAGGCCGAGACCGCACACTCAAACAGAGATTTAATGCTCACGACTGAAAACGACATCATCGAGGGGGAGGAGGGGAATGAAGAAGAGGACGAACAATTGCAAAACTTTGCACAAGTAGAATATCGACCACCCACACAGTTAGAAAAGAAAAAGAAAAAGAATCCATTTAACTGGTCATCGCTAAAATTATGAAAATTCTTCAAAAAATCTATTATGACACCGCTCATCCTGCTTCCTATTCTCGAGCAAAAAATTTGGCCCAGGTGGATCGTAGAGTAGCGCGAAAAAATGTTTTACCATGGCTCGAGACACAGGATTCATATAACATGCATCGCCTCGTACGACGACGATTTCCCCGTCGTACGTACAGTGTGAGTAATATAGACGATGTATGGAAGGCTGATTTAGCTGATCTTCGCTCGATAGCCACGTACGCGTATCTGCTTGTTGTTATTGATGTGTTGAGCAAATACGCGTGGGTCGAGGCTTTGCGTGACAAAACGAGCGCAAATGTGGCCCGCGGTCTCACACGCATACTCGCGCGCAGTAACAATCGTCGCCCGCAACAATTGCAAACTGATCGAGGCAAAGAATTTATCGGCGCACCGTTTCAGCAAATTCTCAAGAAAAAGAATATCGATTTTCGCGCTGCTCGTAACCCTGATATAAAAGCCTCGATTGCCGAACGCTTCAATCGAACAATAAAAGAGCGAATGTGGCGCTACTTTACATACACGCGAAATAAGCGTTACATCGATGTTTTACAAAATTTTTTATATGCTTATAATCACACTAGACACAGCGGAACGCGTATTCCTCCGAGCGAAGTAACCCTCGAAAATGCCTCTATAGCCCGAGACAATTTAGCACGGCGTTACGAGCGTAACGCGAAAAAAATTAAAAAGCCTAAATACAGCGTCGGTGACTTGGTACGTATCAGTACAGCTAAAGCAGCTTTCGTGAAAGGATATGAGCGTGGTTGGAGTAACGAATTATTCAAAATTCAACGAATATCGTTGAATCGAGAGCCATTCGTGTATATTTTACACGATCTGAATAACGAGACTATCGACGGTATTTTCTACGAAGCAGAATTATCACGAGTACGAGTGCCTCCGTCATCTGAGAAGACGAAAGAGAAGAAGAGGACAAAGAAGAAGAAGAAGAAGAAGAACGCTCGGGATCATCGTCCGTGATAAATATGAGCTCCAAGGATAGCTCTTTCTTTGTCGTACTACCGAGCAACAGTAGTATGCAGTATTTTCCGAATAATACGACGACGAAATTTATTACAAAACGACCGCGTCAGATACGCTTGCACGAAGAATGGTCTGTTTCTCTTGTGGAAATTGCTTATCCGATGACTCTTTTACATGTTCCTACTGTAGGAAATCTCGTAGCTTTTGAGGATGGTGATCATGATTTATCGGGTTTAAATCTTTTAACACGGAGACGCGCTGATAGAGACCAAGTTGCACCTGGTGTATATCGCTCTATAGACGCTCTTTTGGAGAGTATAAATAAGTCACCTCACGTGGCCGGACATTTGCGCTTTAAATCGCTACCGAGCGGGCAGGTCGAAGTGGCACGCGTATGCGACGATCTACGCTACCACGACTTTCGCGTATCGCCCGCTATCGCAAGGCTACTAGGATTCTCGGAAGAGGCTTGTAGCCCCGTAATGATAGAACCGCATTGCGAATACACAGGGTCGAGGCCTGCATCTCTCACCGGTGCTATACCAGGCAGCATGTTTTTATACACAGATATCTGCGAGAGCTATATTACAGGCGATGTACAAACACCCCTCTTACGAGTTGTTTCCATTGATACTGATGACTGTCCGTATGGTTCGATAAAAATTAAATCGTTTTCAACGCCACGATATATACCTCTCTTGCGCAATAATTTACACACTATCGAGATCGATATAAGAGACGAATTTGGGGATCCTATACCATTCGAGCGGGGAACGTTGACTGTGACACTACATTTCAAAAGGTCCCACGATTGATTACACCACTATGGATGATATTGACAGTGTGCAGCACGGATGGGGTCGTCGCGGGTACGGTGGTATTGGCCATGTTTATATCGGAACACCTAATCAGCGAGGACACGGTATCGGTAGCTTTCTCGGGGGCCTGTTTCGTCGAGTGTTACCACTTTTAAAGAAGGGCGCTAAAGCAGTTGGAAAAGAGGCGTTGCGCGCTGGTGTAAACGTAGCCGGTGATATCCTCGATAGAAATATAGCTGTGAAAGATACTATTCGCGAGAGAGCGCGAGAATCAGGCAGTAATCTCAAACGCAAAGCCTCTGAAAAAATTGACACTTTCATGCGGGGGTCTGGTTATAAAAAGCGCAAAATTCCACGTACTCCTCATTCATCGAACGAACGTAAACCACGACGTATCTCTCGTAAAAATAAAAGTGTAATAAAGAGAAAAACAATAAAGAAGAAGAAGAATAATAAGAACAATAAGAAGAAGAAGACGCGTCAACGAACAGTTGCAGATATTTTTGGATAGCTGAAACAAGATGGCTTTTCTACATGCGCACTCGTGCGAGTGTCTTAAATCGGAACTTGAATTATTTTCACTCCCACCGACGCAAACTACTATCGAAGGCTCCAATTGGGTGTATTACAAACCAATATCTTCGTTAACAGATGATTCACCGATTGAATTTGTTATCCCCGGACAGGGTGATGAGTATATCGATCTCGCGCATACTATGCTTAGTCTGAGAGTGAAAATAACATCTCCCACCGTTACGGAAATTGCCGCGGACACATCGTCGAAAGTAAGTGCGGGCCCTGTAAACAATCTCTTGCATTCTATGTTTAATCAGGTGGATGTATACCTGAATCAAAAATTAGTTTCACCTCCAAATAATGCCTACGCTTATCGAGCGTACATAGAAACACTTTTGAATTACGGTCCAGCAGCAAAAAATTCGCATCTCACGAGCGTTCTCTGGTACGATGATACACCTGGGAAAATGGATGATATATCATCGGAAAATACGGGGCTTGCGAAGAGAAAACAATTTTTAAATGTCGAAAAAACTGTAGACTTGCTCGGTCATCTGCATTGCGATATATTCAATCAGGAGCGGTTCCTATTAAACGGTGTCGAGATGCGTCTACGGTTGGTTCGGTCTAGAGATTCATTTTGTCTTGTGGGGGATACAAAGAATGGTCAATGCGGCTTAAAGATTCTTGAGGCATCGCTTCTCGTTCGTAGAACAAAAATAGCTCCTGGTGTGCTGCTCTCACATGCTAGAACTCTGGCAAAATCTACGGCTAAATATCCTCTTACGAGAGTCGAGGTAAAAGCCGTTTCAATACACTCGGGTGTTCATGGAGAGACTATCGATAATATCGTGTTAGGTCAGTTGCCGAAGCGTATAATTATCGGTTTTGTCGATAACAAAGCGTTTAACGGTGACTTCAGTATGAATCCGTTCAATTTCCAAAATTACAAGATAAATTATCTCTCGTTGTATGTAGATGGTGCTCAAATACCTTCGAAACCGTTACAACCTGATTTCACGAAAAATCATCTATATGTGGATGCTTTTCAAACGTTGTTTTCGGGAACTGGAATACATTTCTTGAACGACGGTAATTCGATCGATCGCGATAATTATCGCGATGGATACTGTCTGTTTGCTTTTGATTTGACACCCGATCTTTCGGCGAACAGCAATACACATTGGAATTTAATAAAGCACGGTAGTGTGAGAATAGAGGTACGATTTGAGGATGCGCTTGCTTCAACGATAAATTGTGTAGTCTACGCGGAATATGATAATGTCCTTGAAATTGATGCCTCTCGGCAGGTAATGGTGGATTTTACCGGATAAGCGAAAAATGTGCTGATGTCGGCATAAAATTATTTCGTGTTAAGACACGTAGAAGCGTGTCCGCGAGTAACTAATCAGTCGAACTCAGTCATCTGTACGGATTAGACGCGAAAATGGATATCGTCGTGGATATACAGGGAATGCGTGGTAAAGACTCGGAATTTATTCCGAAAGAAATTGCCGTGGTAGCAGTGGATAGACCGTACTCTGCTCATTGGATCGTTGCACCGCCGTGTCACTTTGCCGAATTACCACAGCAATCGAGAAGCCAGAATAATTTTCTCTCGAACTATTTTCACGGTATGGAGTGGTACGAGGGCGATGTGAGCTGTAAACAGGTATACGCTAACTTGCGTGAAATTTCGCGAAAATCAAGACGCATCTATACGCGCGGTCACGAGAAGGCTATACTTCTTTGCGATATCACGAGTCGTGAAATTTCCAACCTGGAGGATGAGGAGGGCGCCCCATCGTACACATTTATGCCGAAATCTTTGCGAAAATGCTTCAGACACGCTATGATAAACGATACAGCGTCTTCGCATTGTGCAATGCGCCAGGCTTTCCAAATAAAAAACTGGCTTCGCGAACATCCATTTAAAGGAGAATCATACGTGGATGTTTGGTCAGCAGACGAAGAGGAAGAGAATAAAAAAGAGGAGAAATCTTCATCGTGTGGTCGTGACACGATCGACGACGCTGTGAAATAAATTTTGCATATATACGTCTTTCAAAGCGTATCGGTCATCATTTAATCATTGACTATGTGTTCAGCATGAACACTAGACAAATCTACGAGAGTCTGCAGTATCTACCACTTTCAACCGTTTGCGTATACCCGGCTGACAGAATTCCGCGTGTATGGTCGTTACCAGCCGGACTCGTAGTTAACACGGATAACCACGACGGGCCTGGAGAGCATTGGATCGCCATGTACGTTAACCATCATGGAAAAGGAATGTACTTTGATAGCTACGGGCTACCACCAGTTATACCGCAACATCTCGCCCGACTACGAAGAAACTGCAAGTTCTATCGGTACGGCCTCAAGCAGCTACAGAGTAATACGTCGGATGTGTGTGGACAATTTTGCATCGTATTCCTACACCTTATGTCGTGCGGCTTCACCATGTCTCTTTAGCGATAATGTAACGAAAAACGACAGATTAGTGCGTGAATATTACAATGCTTTTGCCTCTCGACGATCAGACAGTGATAAAAATAAATTTAACGGCAGAGGAGTCTCCGAGCGAAGATTACCGTGTTTGCAGGGATGTTGCATACGACGGTAAATATCTGTAAAGTGATTTAAATAAAATATTGATTAATTAAAAACAAATACATCGGTTTACTGTGTCTCTTCTTTTATAATTATATATAAAATATAATCGAGGTCTCTCGCGGCACGGTATCATATTCTGTGTCTTTTACTGCAGAGCATTCGCTTCACGAGAAACACAGCGCAAAGCGGTACGCACGTGCAAAACTGCTGACATTGGATTCGAAGCGCTGCACACCTAGTTATGACTCAGAGGGGGTTTGTTATCTTCAAACACTGTGATCACCGCCAGCCTCATCCGGAGCACCCAGTCTGTCTTTAGCAGTGCGCGACGAAAGTCTGAATTTCTATTCACTAAAATGTACCCACTAAATCTAGGCCACGATCTAGCGGCGGCTTTTGTGTGTCGGGTGGTATGCGACACCGACGATAATACAATGTGTCTGCGGTCGGAGGTGATGTGCGCGGAATTGTGCGGACTGGAGGCCTTACTATATAAGTTATATATCGAGGAGCAATCTTAGCGGAGACGATTTTTAATAAGTGATTTGTGCGCTGGAGTGTCCTGTGTGGTTGTATGGAATGAAAGGACCATGCGCGGGTCGATCATCGACACGGATGATGACGGGTACTGTGAGGTACTGCTGGTCGATTTCGAGGAATCGATATACATCGATTGGCAGCACCTATTTTACCCAGAGCCGTCGATTAGTGCGTTACCGGTGCTGCTTGTAAAGTGTGTAGTATTCGGTCTCGACGATTTAATTGGCGAGGCCGGAAATCTAGATCCGATCGAAGCAGCGCGTGGTGATGATACGCTGATCGGGATACGGATGCCCACGCCCGACGGTGCCCAAGGTCCATGGGTGCGAGTAATCCGTATTACCCGTACGCATAGCTGTGGTTTTTGAGTGAGTGAGTGAGTGAGTGTGTGAGTAAGTGAGTGAGAGAGAGAGAATATATATATATATATATATATATGTGTGTGTGTGTGTGTGTGTGTGTGTGTGTGTGTCCCGTCACTCTAAAGAGTCGTCGCAGCTGCAGCCAGCACAAGGGTGAGTCAAATATTTTATTCCAAGTATGTGTACACCTATGCTCCATCCTACTCTTATCTCTACTCTTCCTTGTTCACCAAGGTACCCACACCACCTCACTTTACCATCTCCATGTTACCGACACTGGTCAAGCAGAGTGGTAGCGCGGTGGTGGAAAAGTGAGGTGGTGGGGGTAGCCGCGTGGTGGGGGAAGGAGTGGGGATAGGAGTGGGATGGAGCAAAGGTGTACACATACTACTGGCATAACTAACACATTGGAGCTCACTATTGAACCAGTTTTTCCACAATAAATTAATTAATTCGGCAATGAGATCTTCCGCGAGGCAAATGTGTATATTTCCCCGTGTTTCTCCTGTCGAATAGTTCACGATTATTCCGATAGTCGCGTGTTGGAAAATCAGCTGGCGCACGGCGATCGATAATCGTCGTGCGCCTACCTGTTGCGCTGCTTTGCTACACGGTGTTCGGTTGAGGCGAAGACAGCCGAAGCATGGGCTTCGCGGAGCCGAGGATGTGCCTCACTGGCACGCCGCGTCAAGCGAGAGGGTGTCTCTCTCGCTTGACTTCGGTTTCGCTCACCGGCTGTCTCGCTCAATTGACTCCAGCGCCCAACGAAACTTTCATACTCGCAGCCATCTTGAGAATTCGGCACTTTTGCGACACACATCCACTGGACAGCACGCGCATCCATCGGACTTCCACACATATTTTCGGACATTTATACATCGGACTAGCTCAACTTCACGCTCAGCAGGACTCATTGCTCAAGGTAAGAGTGCTCTGGCATAATTACGTCATTAATTCACTGCCAGAGAGGAGAAAATGGTACATCAGCACTTGGCCTCACTCGTGGCGTGCGTTGCAGCACATGCTGTACCACGTTCTTCTCATGTCTTTTTGCTGGCTTAATTAATATAATTGAGCATGTGCCGCACATTCACTGTATTTTTCCCAGTAAATCTGCTGGGAGAGTGCAGTGGGTGTAATTTTGCTCAACCATATAGCCTTAATATCTGTTTGCAGTGTGCTAAGCAGTACTGATTGCTTAGCGGGTCGCACACAAATCACTGCACTCAGATGTGGGCTGCTGTAAACTCTCATTAATTCGCTGCAATCACTTTGCAATACAGTGTTGAGTGATTGCAGTGAATTACACACAACGTTTCGCACTCAAGGCATCGGCGTGTCGTGCTGCGTAGCTCTTGCTACGCTGCACGCACCGCTGTCTCAAATTCATATTCAGCGCACAATTGATAATTGTGTGCTGCTCGCAATGTAATTCTAAATTCCATTTTTTAGTTTATTTTATATATTTGCACTCACCAATCCGAGCGTGTCATGCGGCGTAGCTACCACTACGCTGCAGGCACCGCTTGCTCATGTACTCACTCAGCGCACAATCAATATGATTGTGTGCTGCTCAACAATATTCAATCTCAATTGGTTCATTTATTTTCATTATGTTGCATTTATCTAAATTTATATTTCGGGTGTTTTTTCTGAATTAAATTAAGTTTGGTGTTGATTCACTTGTAGTGTTCACACATTTTATATTAAAATTTGTATTTATGTGAATAAAAGAGGAAGGTAGCGAACCGCTTCCTCAAATATAACATCTCATTGTCTGGTTTTATTCTCCTCTTGCCTCGGGTGAGTTTTCATCGTGTTCCGATACATTCACAGGTCGGTCAAGGAACATCTGGAGGAAATTCTCAACAGCGCGCTACACGAATATACTGCCGCTGACTCTGATGGTAAGTCGTGAAGTTACCATCCGTTGCATTCGATCGCCTATTTGAATTGACAAGTTATCACTTTGTTTTTATTTTTCTTTTTTTCTTACGAACGAATATATATCTACTATGAGTTTCAGTGACCTGTATTATTGCATTTTCTCTCGTTCGTTTTTTTCTTTTATTTCTCACGAACGAATATATATCTACTATGAGTTTCAGTGACCTGTATTATTGCATTTTCTCTCGTTCGGCAGAAAAATCCGTAGAACATAATTTAATAAGAACTTAACTTAATAGTTACAATTTTTTGACATATTGACTTGCTTTCAGAAAATTGCGTGTCGATATGATCTTACCGGATTATCGAAAACGTCACTATTCGTTTTAAATTTTTACACTAGGAACAAAAAACATTTTACGCGTCATCAATTTTTCATTCTCTCGAAACCTCACGAAGGCATGTATTTATGAGAAAAGCAGTGGGCATAATTGTTGAATACCTAAACAATCGTTTAGTCGCGTCCGGTTGGACTCACGATACTCAGGGATCGGGCCAGAATATAGCGAATTATTTTTTACCGCCGCAATGTTATTGAACATGGTCGGCAGTAAAGAAAATTGTTACGGCATCATCACAGTTTGAAACTTTTTAAACATCGATCCTTTTTGCATCATCCCATCGTATAAACTGTTAAAAACATGCTCTTGAGTTATTGGGGTGAAATTCGGATAATTTCGGTCCCTACTGTCTTTCTTAGAGAAAGTGATTCGGGCAGCTGCGTGAGGTCTGGCAACGTTAAGAGATCATTCCTGTGTTAAAAAAAAAAATCGATTTTTTTTGCATTATCTGATAGTAAAGATTGTTATAAACATGCTGTGAGATTTTTTTTCGGTGAAATTTCAATAATTTTGGTCGCTACCGCCTTTCTTACAAGGGAACCTCCCGGTACGTGGAACACCGATTCGGACCAAATTTTTTTTTACAGGTAGGTTGTACCCAGGGGTTCAATAGGTGCAAGTAATAAGACGCGCTTCTCAGATGTTTTCGAGACATAAAATATTTAAAATTTACGAGCGTTCATATACTCTCTATATACTCTCTGCGTTAATTCACTTTCAATAACATCGCGTAGCGTAGTCGGCAACGTCTCCGCTTGGTACGCGTTGGATCGCTGGATCGAATCCCGGCGCGGATTTTTTATTTTTATTACATTATTATTATGTAATCATTTCTACGGCAACTACTATGCGATAATATTAATATTTCTGTAAAGGAATAAATAAACATTTTTTATTTTGGATCATTTTGGTGTTATAAGGAAAAACGATCAGCTTTTTTTATTATTTATTTTTTGGTTGAAAAGAAGGGAAAGAATTGTGACAAATAAATACACGCGTTTAAAAGAATAACCAATCTTTTTATTAACTTTTCATTGGTTATCACAATTACAAGAACTAGGATGGTACTGATTATAAAAACATGGAAAACAATAATTATTTCGGCATCGGGCGCACGTAATAAATGCCGAGTTTCCGCATCCGCAAGGATTTTTCAAGACGTCAATCGCGAAGCAAACCTCGTTAACGTTTAGGAAAGATCTCCTGTCATCATATAATTTGGCAGCGAACCAAGCGTATCGTAACATGTCGCAAAATATCGGAGAAGACAGTTAATGGTGAACAATAGATTGACGAGATTTTTACCGATGGCCATTTATTACGTGCGCCCGATGCCGAAATAACTATTGTTTTCCATGTTTTTATGATCAGTACCACCCTAGTTCTTGTAGTTGCGATAACCAATGTAAAGTTAATAAAAAGATTGATTATTCTTTTAAACTCGTGTATCTATTTATCACAATTATTTCCCTTCCTATCAACCAAACAATAAATAAATAAAAAAAGCTGCTCGTTTTCCTTATAACACCAAAATGATCCAAAATAAAAAATATTTATTCATTCCTTTACGGAAATATTAATATTATCGCATAGTAGTTGCCGTAGAAATGATTGAATGATAATAATAATAATTTTAAAAAAAAATCGGCGACAAGATTCAATCCAGCGATCCAGCGCTTATGAAGCGGAGACGTTGCCGACTACGCTACGCGCTGTTGTTGAAAATAATTTAACGCAGAGAGTATATAGAGAGTCTATGGATGCTCGAATATTTTAAATATTTTATATCTCGAAAACATCTGAGAAGCGCGTCCTATTACTTGCACCTATTGCACCCCTGCGTGCAACCTACCTGTAAAAAAAATTTGGTCCGAATCGGTGTTCCACGTACCTGGAGGTCCCCTTGTTAGAGAAAATAATTCGAGCAGCTGCGTGAGACCTGGCGTTTTTGAACGCGTTTTTCTCGAAACGTCGTTTTTCAAAACGGTGTACATTCTCAAAGGAAGAGTTTTCAAGCTATCCAACTGCAATGTTGACACAACATTCTTCATGCCATTCTTGACGTACGTATGGTAGCTTTTATTTGATCTGCCTTTTTTTCACGAAAAACTCGAAAAAAGGCTCAATTCAATACTGTCTTTTCCAAACAGCTGCTATTTGGTCCATTTTTATGGAAAAAAACCTCCATCCAGATGTAGCAGCTTTTATCCTGATTAATAATCTTTTTACAAATTTTGTTTCTGATATTGCTTACGGCCACAACCATGTATACCGTGAGGTCTCCTTTTTTTTGAGGTCATTTCCAATCGTTAAAACGAATGTACAAAAAAGTGTACGTTCAACAATTGTTCCTCCGTTCTTCATGAGTGCTTTGAAAAATTATACCGATTAGCGTATTTAACCACCGAAAAGAATCTCGAAGATCAGCTGTTTTTCGGCCTGTCAAACTGTGATGATCCCTTCATGGAAGTCACTTCATGTGTTCAATGGGGGTTCATAAGCGATTCTCACGGAATAATAATAATAATAATATTTTCTCACACACGTTGATGACAATTGTAATAATAACAATAATAACAATGATATATTGTTATTATTGTGTAATTAATTATTTACTGTATAATAACAATATTATTATTATTATTATTATTATTATTATTATTATTATTATTATTATTATTATTATTATTATTATTATTATTATTATTATTATTATTATTATTATTATTATTATTATTATTATTATTATTATTATTATTATTATTATTATTATTATTATTATTATTATTATTATTATTATTATTATTATTATTATTATTATTATTATTATTATTATTATTATTATTATTATTATTATTATTATTATTATTATTATTATTATTATTATTATTATTATTATTATTATTATTATTATTATTATTATTATTATTATTATTATTATTATTATTATTATTATTATTATTATTATTATTATTATTATTATTATTATTATTATTATTATTATTATTATTATTATTATTATTATTATTATTATTATTATTATTATTATTATTATTATTATTATTATTATTATTATTATTATTATTATTATTATTATTATTATTATTATTATTATTATTATTTAATACAAGGAGTTGCGGAATTCTTTTTACGGATATCCCTCAGTCTTTTGAACTGGGGGGGTATGTGGGACTCCCAAAAAAGTAGGCCTACCCACTAAACCGCCCTCTCTTTGTTGCCCTCCCCCAGACCAGGAACTATTTTGGTATTACTTCTGGCTGGGGGTTCTGTCCGTGTTCGTCCGTTCGTCTTGCTGTCTGTAACTTGTCGCGTCACGTCAGTCCGTCTGTTCGGTTAGGTGAGGCAGCCGTCTACGTTTTTTCGTCGCAGTATCGTCTCTGTATAGGTGGCAACTAGTTGCCACCATTCTGTCGAGTGGAGCATCACCTGAACAATGTTGTCCGGGGTGATGCTGCCAACAATCGTCTCCAGTTCCAGTCGGAGTCCTGTCCAGCGGTCGCACACAAAAAATGTGTGTTCCGCGTCGTCTCGTTCGTGTCCACAGTACTTACAGTCTGGCGTCAGTACTCTGTTCATGTTGCAAAGGTACCTTCGGAAGTAGCCGTGTCCGGTCAGGAGCTGGGTAACGTAAAAGTTTACGTCCCCAAACTTCCTTCCGATCCACGGTCTCAGGTCCTTTACAAGTCGTCTCGTCCGGTTGCCTGTACGTTCTTCTGTCCATCGGTCTTGCCAAGTCCGTATCGTCCTGTTGCGCTCCGCAATTGCCGCATCCTCCCGTCTTATGTCCGCGCTTTTCTCGTGGATCCTTTTTCGCTCGAAAGCTAGAAGGTCCACGGGAATTACGCCGGCCACCACCAAAACTGCTTGTGCAGAGACAGTTCGGTAGGAGCAAGCGATCCTCAGCGCACCCTGTCTTTGTATCGTCGTCATCGCGTGGCAGTATTTCTTTGTCTTCAGGGCATCTGCCCAGATCTCTGCGCCGTAAAGGAGGATCGAGTGGGCCGTCGCCATTAAAAGTCGTCTTTTCCCCGGTCTCGGTCCAGTCGTGTTTGTCATCAGGCGGCTTAAGGATGCTATCCTCTCGGCCGCCTTCTGAGCTGTTTTTTGTATGTGAGGCCAGAAGGTCATCTTTGTATCTAGGGTCACTCCCAAGTACTTGACTTCACCTCTGGCCTCGATTTCGTCCGTCCCGACCCACATGGGTAGTCTCGTCTGTATGCGTCTTCTACTAAGGAAAGTCAGTTCTGTCTTTTCTGTCGCGAGTTGTAGTCCGTGGTCCGTCATCCAACGGCCCACTCGCCGCATCGTCTGGTTCAGTTTTTGCTGTGCCAGGTCTGGAGACCGCTCGGTGATCACCGCCGCCACGTCGTCAGCGTAAGCGACAAGGAAAACGCCAAGCGGCAATTCCAGCCTGAGCAAGCTGTCGTAGAGTCCGTTCCAAAAGTCTGGTCCCTATTATTATTATTATTATTATTATTATTATTATTATTATTATTATTATTATTATTATTATTATTATCGTGGCCAAAAATAGGGAAAATCTTTTATTATTCCCAGGGAGGGCGTCGACGCCCGTGTGCTGGACTCTCATCCCGCTTCATAACGTCGAGCGGGGAGGTAGCCCCTCTCGCCGGGTTTCCACGAGATGCATACCAGCTAAACCCCCCCTCTCCTGGCCAAAAGAACGGGCATATACCTTTAAGTCAGGTGAGGGAAGCCACTTCTGTCCATTGCCCGGTCGTGAACTGCGTTAGCATTACTTCCGGTCGGGCAATCCTGTCGTCAAACTTTTCGTTTTCGTCCCGTCTCGTCGTGTCTAGGCTGCTGAAGAGCCGTCCTTTTTCATTCTCTCAGTCACTCAAGCATCCATCCGCATTCTTACCCCTAAGGACAGTTTCGATAAAGGTAGACACAAGGGCCCACTTTTCGCTGTTTTGAATCATCACGCCGATGATATTGTCCGGCGTGATTTCTCCGATTGTCGCTTCCAGTCTTCGTCTTGTCTCTGTCCAAGGGTCGCATGTAAAGAACGGGTGCTCCACGTCGTCACGGTCATGTCCGCAGTATTTGCAGTCCGCAGTCCTTACCCTCCCCATGTTGTGTAGGTATCGTCTAAAGTATCCGTGTCCCGTCAGGAGCTGCGTGAGGTAGAAATTCACCTCTCCGCTACTCCTCTCGATCCACGGCTTTAGTTCCGGTATCAGTCGCCTTGTCCACGTCCCTGCGGTCTCGTTTGTCCATCTATTTTGCCATTCATGGATGGTTCTTTCTCTTTCCCTCGCTGCCGCATCTGCCCGTCCCGTTTGTGCACTCTGTAGGTAGATCCTCTTGCGTTCGAGCGCAAGAAGATCTATTGGGATTACGCCCGTTACGACCAGGACTGCTCCTGCTGAAACAGTCCTGTAAGCGCACGCGATCCTCAGTGCACCGCGTCTCTGTACTGTCGTCATCCCCTGTCCGTATTTCTTCACTAGGAGTGCGTCCGCCCAGATCTCGGCGCCATACAAGAGGATCGAGTGTGTCGTAGCCATTAAGAGTCTACGCTTGCTCCGTCTCGGTCCCGTAGTGTTTGCCATCAGGCGGCTTAAGGCTGTTACCCTTTTAGCCGCCTTCTCGGCCGTCCGTCTAATGTGTGGCCAGTAGGTCATCTTTGTATCCAGGGTAACCCCCAGATACTTGATTTCCCCCCGGGTTTCTGTCATTTTTGTTCCAACCATCATAAGTATCTGGGCCAGAGTCGCGTCGCGTTCAACGATTACCGCTGCCGTGTCGTCAGCGTATGCAGCTAGGTAAGTCTCCGGCGGCATCTCCATCCGTAGCAAGCTGTCGTACATTTCATTCCAAAAGTCTGGTCCAAGTATTGATCCCTGAGCGACCCCCGCTGTGATCGTGCGAGTTACCGGTCCTTCTGTCGTTTCGTACGTGATTCGTCTGTCTCGTAGGTAGTTGTTTATCACCCGGATCAGGTACGCTGGCACCCTGAAGACGCCTTTCAGCGTTTCCAGTATGTCCACCCACCTCGCCGAGTTGAACGCGTTTTGTACGTCTAGGGTTGCCAGCAGCACGATCGGGCGAGCCCCGTGGCAGCACCGTCCAGCCTCGTGGAAAGCTGCCACCACGTCTTGAATCGCGCCGATCGTCGACCGCCCTTTTCTGAAACCGTGCTGTCTGTCCGAAAGTCCTCCAGCAATTGCGTCCGTCAGTCTCGGTCTTAGTAATTGTTCATAAAGCTTCCCTGTTGTGTCTAGTAAGCTCAGTGGGCGGTAGGCTGACGGCGAGTCAGGGTCGCCCTTCCCTTTAGGGATGAGGACTAGCCTCGCCCTCTTCCACCGCTCACCGAAAGTCCCTGCCGTCAAACACGTATTGTACATGTCCAGGAGGAACTGCGGCCTCAGATTGCTCATCAGCCGCAGAATCTCTCCTGGCGTGCCATCGGGTCCCGGGGCCTTTCCAGCCTTCATCGCAGTGGTTGCCCTTGCGAGCTCCTCCTCGGTGAAGGGCGGTATATCCCGTTGCACCTCTCCGTGACTGTCTTCTGTCCTCGTCTCGTGCGTCGGGAAAAGTCCGTCTATGATTTTTTGTGTTGTTGGGAGGTCCATCACGCCGGGTGGCCCTCGAGTCCCGAGTCTCCCAGCTACAATCTTGTAGCCGGTGCCCCAGGGGTCTCGGTCCACTTCGTCGCATAGTTCCCTCCAACACTTGTATTTACTGTCCTTTATCGCTGTTGTCAGTTTCTTCCGTGCCGCCCTGTATGCTGTTCTTAGCGTCTCTGCTTGGGGTCCTCCTCTCGCCCGAGTGAGCTTCCTCTTACAGGCTAAGCAGGCCCTTCGCATTTCCGCTATCTCGTCAGTCCACCAGTACTGTTGTTGTCGTTTTTGTCCGTAGCGTTTCTGTAGCATTGAGTCCTTGCAGAGCCGCTGGACGAGTCTCGTCGTCTCGTCTATAAGCCTTTCGGCTTTTTGTTGTCCCGTTAGTTCGTCAGGTACGTTTCTCGAGGGGTCCGCTGCTGCCAGCAGCTCCACCGAGAATTTATCCTCGTCGAGTTTTTTCAGGTTCCACCGCGGAGGCCGCGGAATACGTTGGGCTCGTGTTGTTGTTTCGTCTCTCACTTCAAAAGCGATGTATTGGTGGACGCTGGCGTTGTAGCCCTCCACCACCCGCCATCGCTCAGTCCGTGAGAGAACTTCGTCGGACGTCAGCGTCACGTCGGGAATGGATTCCCCAAAGCCCGGTCTCCTGTATGTCGGTGTATTTCCCGTGTTTGCCACTGCTAGGTCTAGCCTTGCGGTCATCTCCAGCAGCAGCCGTCCCCGTTTGTTCGTCGTGGTCATACCCCACTCGATCGCTCTGGCGTTAAAGTCTCCCGCGACGACCACGTGTCCGTGCATGGTTCGTATCTCGTCCTCCAGGGTAGAAAGCTTCTCCCCGTACTCCCCCACGGTGCAGTTTGGCGTTAGGTAGACGCTGACGTACGTGACGGCGCCTACCCTAGCCCAGACGAAATCGTCTGCCGCGCCGCGAGCGGATATCCCTGAAGCGGCCTCCCCCCGCACCCAAATGGCGGAGGTACCCCTTCTGTTTGCAAACCACGTCGGCAATGTCTTGTGCCGGTATTGTTCTGACAGTATCAGTATAGTCGCGGCCAGTTCGTCGGCTATTTGGGGTAGCAGTGCCTGTGCCGTCTGACTCCGGTTCAGGTTTCCCTGGACTACCTTCGTCATATCTTCGTCTTTTTTCTGCTTTCCTCCAGCGCAGCTCTGAATACCGCGCAAGAGCCGGTGCCCGGTCGATGCGCCACATCCATCTTCCCAGCCTCCGTGCAGAGGAAGCAGGTCGGTTGACTGTCACACGTCTTACCGACGTGGCCCGCGCATCCGCACTTCCAGCAAGAGCTTGTCCTGTCTGGTCCGTTGCAGTTTCGTCTCGTGTGTCCATAACCGAGGCACCGGTAGCACCTGGGTACCATTGTCCTAAGTCTGATGCGGCAGGAAACCCACCCTATTTTCAGTCTCTGTCTCGTAATCAAGTCCGTGGCCCTAAGCGCCTCCAGTTCGCACACTGCCATGCATTGTCCGGATTTGTTTGGGCCAAAGATGTGTACCTTCAGGTCCAATTTCTGTCCCGTTTCATTTTCGAGGACAGCCGAGACCTCCTCCGCAGTCGTGACGCAGTCGAGGCCCATGATCTCCAGCGTTGAACTGGGGACCAGGGCCCTGACGCGCCCTTCCTGTCCGACAGCGCTCTGGAGGGAGCGCTGGAAGTTTTGGCTTCCTTCCGGTCCCGTCTGTATTTGGAGTAACAGTCCTCCGTCTTTTGTTTTGCGGCATCCCTTGATCATCACGTTGTCCGTCTCAGGGTCTACCTTTGTCTTGACCTGTCGCAGTAAGTCGGCGTACGTCTTTCCCTGTTAGGGCTTGACGAGAACGGCCATTCCCCGGGGCGTGGGGCGTGGTCTGTCCTGTCGCACCTGTCCATTGTCTTCGTTAGTCTGTCCGGTCAGTTCCGTTTGGCGGTTATTTTGTTTCTTCTTCTTTGTCTGAGTATGCCAGCTCCCCTCTGGCTGTTGTGCCTCTGTCCGTTGCGTACTGTTTGTGGCCGGAGGTCTTTTTGCCGGCTGTTGGGGAGGGCTAGCGCTTGTCGCGTCGCGTTTTCGTTTCGGCGTCGGGTCCGTTTTTGTATTTGCGGTCTGTCTGACTGTCCCTAGGTCCCTGAGCCTTTCACACTTACTCAGGGCGACCTCAGCAGCCTCCATGGTGATTTTAATACCGTCCTTCGTTTCTTTGTTCACGTTCTTCTGTATGCCCGTTTTTTGCTGCATCAGCTTGACTCGCTCAAGGATGATTTTCAGTTGCTCCCTGAGTTCTTCAAGCGTCTGCAGCTGTAGACTTTCTATTGTCTTCGTCGGGTCTGTCAGTTGCCCGTCGTTGGTAGTGCTCTTGAAGCTGTCGAGGTTTACAGAGCTAGGTGCATTTCCGATGACAAGTGGAACCGTTTTACCCTCTTCCATGGGTGGCGGTGTCGTTTCTCTCTTTCTGTATCTTAATTTCTTTTTCTTCTGATGTAGAGATCGATCTTCCGTGCCTGTTGACGAACATGACTGAAGTATACTTCTCTTTCTTAGGTTGACACTTTCGGTCACGTTCGTCAAGCTATCATCGTTAGATTCTCCCCCGATATAGTCCGTCGCGAGTTCTCCGATTTTCTTGGGCTCCTCCTCGGTATTATTATTATTGTTAGAAATATTTATAGGTGAAACTCCGCAATATAAAAGAAATACAATGACTGGTATAATATTAGTTGCAAGTGAACAGAAAGTATGGACGAAGTGTCGTTGTCGCGGCTTGGATCTAGAATAATCGGGGCTCGCCCGATCGATGGCATCCAGAGGTCCCAGTACTACGTCAGCCCCTCCTCGTGGCGGACAAGGGCCTCTTATCGTCTCAAAGAACCTTCCCCGAGATCCCTGATGACTCGTGGTGTTTATTTATCTTAGCGACACCAGAGAAGCAACGCTTGGTCTCGAGTGTCGCTATGTCGCTTTCATCATCATCATCATCATCATCATCATCATCATCATCATCATCATCATCATCATCATCATCATCATCATCATCATCATCATCATCATCATCATCATCATCATCATCATCATCATCATCATCATCATCATCATCATCATCATCATCATCATCATCATCATCATCATCATCATCATCATCATCATCATCATCATCATCATCATCATCATCATCATCATCATCATCATCATCATCATCATCATCATCATCATCATCATCATCATCATCATCATCATCATCATCATCATCATCATCATCATCATCATCATCATCATCATCATCATCATCATCATCATCATCATCATCATCATCATCATCATCATCATCATCATCATCATCATCATCATCATCATCATCATCATCATCATCATCATCATCATCATCATCATCATCATCATCATCATCATCATCATCATCATCATCATCATCATCATCATCATCATCATCATCATCATCATCATCATCATCATCATCATCATCATCATCATCATCATCATCATCATCATCATCATCATCATCATCATCATCATCATCATCATCATCATCATCATCATCATCATCATCATCATCATCATCATCATCATCATCATCATCATCATCATCATCATCATCATCATCATCATCATCATCATCATCATCATCATCATCATCATCATCATCATCATCATCATCATCATCATCATCATCATCATCATCATCATCATCATCATCATCATCATCATCATCATCATCATCATCATCATCATCATCATCATCATCATCATCATCATCATCATCATCATCATCATCATCATCATCATCATCATCATCATCATCATCATCATCATCATCATCATCATCATCATCATCATCATCATCATCATCATCATCATCATCATCATCATCATCATCATCATCATCATCATCATCATCATCATCATCATCATCATCATCATCATCATCATCATCATCATCATCATCATCATCATCATCATCATCATCATCATCATCATCATCATCATCATCATCATCATCATCATCATCATCATCATCATCATCATCATCATCATCATCATCATCATCATCATCATCATCATCATCATCATCATCATCATCATCATCATCATCATCATCATCATCATCATCATCATCATCATCATCATCATCATCATCATCATCATCATCATCATCATCATCATCATCATCATCATCATCATCATCATCATCATCATCATCATCATCATCATCATCATCATCATCATCATCATCATCATCATCATCATCATCATCATCATCATCATCATCATCATCATCATCATCATCATCATCATCATCATCATCATCATCATCATCATCATCATCATCATCATCATCATCATCATCATCATCATCATCATCATCATCATCATCATTATTATTATTATTATTATTATTATTATTATTATTATTATTATTATTATTATTATTATTATTATTATTATTATTATTATTATTATTATTATTATTATTATTACATGAGAATCGCTTATGAACCCCTATTGAACACATGAAGTGACTTCCATTAAGGCAGGGGTCTTTAAACTTTCCAGCCTTAGGGCCATACTGATTACTCCAGTAAGTTCCGAGGGCCAAAACCATATTATCATTGTTGCCGGTGGTAAAAAGTGAAATAGTCCAAAATCTGTCCGCGGGCCGAATGTGGCCCTCGGGCCGTAGTTTGGAGACCCCCGCATTAAGGGATCATCACAGTTTGACGGGCGGAAAAATAGCTGATCTTCGAGATTCTTTTCGGTGGTTAAATACGCTAATCGGTATAATTTTTCAAAGCAATAACAATATATTATTGTTATTATTGTTATTATTGTTATTATCATCATCATCATTATTATTATTATTGATGCTATACTGAGCTCAGTCGCAGAGACTCGAAAAGCTCCCAAGCCAATGGATTGAAATTCGTTGCTACGCGCGATCTATTTTTAGTTGGGCATTGCGAATAAGCGCCATCCAACGGGCGCAACCCAAACCGTGCGCGTATGGAACTACTTATTTCCTCCAGTAGGCGTCGCGTACCTCGATCGCAGTCTCAGCCACTACTACCCTGGGGCCTTAAGAGTCATCGAGCACACGTGACCAACTCAGAATCGAGCGTAGCGCCTCTCGCGGAAAAAATACACACTGTAGCTAGCGCCGCTTGTGGCAAGTGTGTCAACCAAGGCATCCAGCGAAAAGTAACAGTTATCGGTATTGCAGGATGTAAGGATTTCAGTGGCGGGCCATGGAACATGTGGGCCCTGGTCGCCCTGATTGATCCTCGAACCAGAGCTGCCAGAAAGCGGCCGCAGCAGCGCGACGCACACAAGCACACGCCCGTGTACGTGTGACCGCCCGAGCTCGTGGAGCATCGGACAATAGAAGGAGACAGATATATACTGAGACAGATATATACAGATATAAGGAGACAGATATATGACTGAGACTATGAACGAGAACTCCAACTGTCATCGGCCGTGGATGAGAGATATAACGCGCACGCTTCACTGATTATCGTTGTTAAGCTGCATTAGCAAATTAAGATACCCAAATTTGATTCAAAGCTTCTGAAAACTAAAAATATGACAGTTAATCCAACTAACCGCGTTAACGATTGTTGGAAGAACTACCAAAAGAACGCAATCCATTCTTGGCCAACGTGTACGTTATTTTCTTCTTTAGTATATATATTTTTTTACAATATATGTGCAGAATGTACATAGAAGCGAAGTTTGCCGAAGTAATGCAGTTGACTTCGTTGTAATTCAGTCCAATACTTGACTGAATTATTATCTTAAACGACCCAACGATAATTGATCGTTCGTTTTAAGTTGTGCTGTTTGCATTTATTTGAAAAGGATAACGGTGAGTCTATATACATTTATCTCTTTTCTCTTGAAAAGTATATTAATAAGCCATTCATAAACATTGAGAATACTTTAAATTTCCTTTTGTTTACATTAAGTTAACAAAAAAGGTTTATCGAGTTTTATGGAATTTTTACTTGACATGTGTCGCTGCAAGATTGTCTTCCACATATCGTCGAAATTAAATTTAGAAATGATCTTTGCAGTAAAATTGACAGGTAACGCAAATTGTTGTTCTTATTCATTCTTCATCAAAGCCACTAGTACAATTCTCGTTATGTATGATAGTAACAATATTGAAAAAGGAGATCTATTTTCATATTTGACAGTTCAATTCATGGTATTAACTTTACTACAATCTTTCACGTTTATATTGATCAATATTACAAGTTGCGAATATTTATTGTCTCAGGATCTGCGTATCAAATGAAACATTTAAATTATGTTTTGTTCCACAGATGTGTAAAGTTTTATCAATAAAAACAGACTTTTCTTCTTTCAGGTTCATGAACGACATGTTTATTTTTAACCATAAAATCCTGTTTTATTACTATTTCGCTGAAACAAATTGCAAAATAGTAAAACAATGATCTGAAATATATTGAAAATAAAAGATTAATTTATCCTTTAGGAGCTTCCCTGACAAAAAGGAAAGTAATTACGATAAACAAAAGTGTACGAAGTATATTTTTTCAAAAAATAGTTTTAGAGTCAAATTTCATGAGCCAAAAATCATAAGCTGTTAGGCGTTCTAAAGATATAACTCAAGCAGGAATATTTCTATTTCAAAAACAAAGTATAATAGAAAAATGTTGCTATCATATCAGTCAAATTTTCCTTCAGACACCCAGCCACTTTGTAAGCCATTTTTAGAAAAAATACACAGAACAAACATTAAACGTATACCCAAGGAATACCTAAGAAACACTTAACTGTCAAAATTATATTATTTGAAGTCAAAATGATGTCATTTAGATTGAGATGTATTCCTTGGGTATATGCACTGTTGACATAAAGTGTATGGAAATCTATTTAAACAATTAATTCTCCTTGCAGAAGTTGAGTTTTCGTGATTAAGCTGTGCATACTAAAAGTAAGAAAATTCCATAAACATTAAGTTCTACAAAGAATATCGTTACTTGGAAGGAATATATATTAAAAGAGCTTATAGAATATACAATAGGTACTCTAATTTAGAAAATGCAAATGTTTCTCGGTGTACATTGCATTACAGTCTGTGGCATAAAAGAATGGGCAATATTGATGAGAAATGACAAACAGATTATTATAACAATTGCACGCCAGTATCTCAATTTAAATATAAATGTACAGAATAACTATTCCGGCTAGTACTTTTTTATGACATTTAGAGATTAGTATTTTTCAGGACTTTGTATATCCATACACAATAATACCGCTGAAATATATAATTAAAGAATTGTTTCACTTCTAAACCATTTTTTCATGGTTCACACAAGCATTATAAATTATATAATACGTCTTGTAAATATTAAAAATATTTTAAGAAAAATTCAAAAAACTGTTCCTAACAAGAAATATCATATTTTAAAATGCAATAATGTGATGAAAAAACTAAATGGAACAATTTGTTATATAGCACTTTTTAATTGAACGTTTCTCAAGCGTTTTTTTTAAATAGCTTATTTTGAAATAAATATTTTCCCTCATAAAAGTGAACATTATATGAAATAAAATCAGCAATATTCTTAAAAAAATGATAATTTATAAATGTGATGTTTAATAAATCTTTTTCGACAACTGCTTTGTAAGTAAGAGGAAATTGGAAGAATTCTCTATGTTTATAAACAATTATTGAGATATTTTTAGCGAATAAAATGTATATCGCCATCGTTATTGTTATCCTTTTAAAACGTTAATACGGACACTACGAATACAACAACATACAAATGAACGATATTTGTTGCATTGCCTAGGATATTAAATATTCTATCGATTATTGGACCGCATCACGGAATAAACTCTATTACTTCGACAAACTTCGCTTCAATGGAGAGATGCATGCGACATAATGCACATAAAAAGTATTATGTTTGTTGTTGATGCTGATATGTTGCCAGTGCGCGTTTGTAACGTTCATGTAGTGGTGAGTAAGCATTTTATCAAGACGATACATCGAATATATAATATTATCTGCATGAACAATAGAAGTTGAAGAGTTTATTAAAAGAAGAGGATCTGTTCGCACTGTCGCTTAGCACAACTTACAAGAATCAACGTAGAAATGTGTCATTCATTACTTTTGTATAGATAATTCTTATTATCACCCAATCCGCAATTTGTGCTATTTGTGTTTCTTCAAGAAACAAGAGGGAGTAACAATGGAAATTATTTCAATTGAAGCGCCCAAAAAGACCAACAATTGTAATCATCGCTCCGTGTGGATTTTTCATAAGAAGACGGATAACTACGCAAAAATGAAGACTGCAACAACCTGCACGCAGATTATATGAAATGTAGTTTGCACATACAGTTCATAATGTAAGACAGCGAGGCCAACATCGAGATACATTACAGATACATACATATTGTACGTGAGGATATACACTATTTTTGGTGCGATTTAATTTAACAGCTGCATAATCTCATTGGATGTATGTGACAAGAAAAGAAATAGCATAAGAAAGAACCATGAAGAATTATGCATATATATCCTACGATAAACTTGCACAAAAATCGTATGCAACGTTATACAAACATCCAAGGAAACAACTTCAAGAAAACATGGAACAACCTTAGGACTACGTGATTGCTATGAAAAGAAGCACGACGTTTCATTCAAGAAATAAGGGACACCCTATTATTGTCATCCATAGACACTCGAATATAACTAAATCGAGCAACGTGAAGTGTATAGATTTCGTAACGTTTAGTGACATACATTTATGCTAAAAAGATATTGGCTAAAAACATATTCAATTTTTTCATAAATCAAATGTTTACATATAAAACGAAATATTTGAAATCGCAATCTTCAACTTTTCTCTTAGTTGCAATGCATATCATTCGAAAATGTTTTTATTGAAGTAGTTCGTCGCGGGTCTGCCTTAATATAGTCGCCAATCGGAGGCGAGCAGCAAATGGAACGCTCCAGAAGCGCGTTGGCTTCTCATCTCCACTCTTGGCAGCTCTCGATTAACGAGAGCATTGTTCCTCGGTCTAGTCTGGCGTTGAACGCCGTTGAAATAAAGTCATACAGAGTTTATCGTTACGAGAGAAACATATTATATACAGATCATTCTGCAACACCCGTTGATACGCGAAGTTTACGTGTCGTGCTTAATTAATAAACGAAGAACTATTACAATAATTAATACCGTATTCGCAAATTATTACCATCGTTGCTCAACCTTTTCCTCTCCTCACCTGACAAGCTTAATCGACACTCTACGAAATCAATTGAATACTTCTATAGTTTTCAATAAGAATGTGCAATAAACGCTACTTTTTGTAGGAGAAGAATCTCCTATTTCATAATGTGCAGTCTTATGAGGAAAAAGCGTAATTATAAAAACACTAAACAATACAAACTTAGTTTTTAAAAATGCTATTTGAGAATTGTTAATTTTTTTCATATATGAAAACGTACACAAATATGATATTTCTTGCTGGAAACAGCATTTGATTACATGTATCAAAAAATATTTAAAGCAAAAAAGAATATTTGGCGAAGCACACACATACACCTAAAAACTAGGTATGACGTCCGAGTTGGACCAGTGTGTAAATGATTTTTGCAACCGACGTTTCGTGAAGATTTCTTTTTACTTTACTTTTTCAGGTTGATCCTAATTCAGATAAAGTGAATTGACATATTCACAAAACGCATCGGATTATAAATCAATAACATGACTTCAACCCACATGTCTAACCTAGTGATGCAATTTATTTACCGCAAAGAAACCACAAATTCACCGCGAAAGTGTTTGATACAAACATAACAAATTTTCTGGAAACCAAAAATAAAAAACTATTTATTTTGCACGGATTATTAAGCGTAATGAATAAATGCATAGTGATACGTGTTGTAGTAAATTTATGAATTGTAATAAATTTTGTTCTTACGTATATAACAAACTCGTTTGAAATTCCTTTGATCTATCGAGTATACTCAATTATAATAGATTTATTTTCACGTAGAGACTTCTCATAAGCCGTTTCATTAAACATCAACACTTTCAACTAGTATAGTCTTTGTTGTCGTTCTATATCTAGGGCACGACTGAGTTGAGATTCTTATCACCCATACATTCGAATAATGATTCCAAGATATAATAACTCTAACTAATATTATTACCTAAACCAACGAAACACATTCATTCACAATATTTAATAAATACAAATCAATCTATCAAACGATCGATATTCAGACCATACACTAGAATACGATGATTATTATGCTTTATATCTGTTACAATAATGAGAATTATCAAATCACGCGAACTTACCACGTTTTCAGCATCGTGGATTATTGGCAAGCGTATTGCTTAACACCAACAAATAGTTACGCAAGAAATATTAATTGTGCGACAATTTCTACGAACTGGCATATAGGCATATATATCCTACATTATTATCGATAGATACATACATTGATGGATAGAAGTAAGTAAGCGACTTAGCTATAAACACGTTATTGCCAGGCTCGATCCCCGCACGTACGGGGGAAAGGGTCGGACGCAGGAGTCGCGTTGTCCCTATGACCGACGGTCTGGTTCGTGTACGGCCCCCACAACGTCAAACTCGTATTCGGTTATGGTTTCTCCCATGGATATTCCCCGACATTAATTTCTTTGAAAATTCCTCAATATGATTTGGCGAAGACATGCGGCCTATATTGACGCCCAGCCACTGGAACCCCTACAACGACAATATTTAAGTTGTTGTAGCCCCCATAATTGAGGAATTACATGCAATGCCCAGATCACAAGCGTTCGCGAATTCTATGTGAAATGATTGAACGGCGGGATAAAGATATATGTATACGGAGATAACTTCTGAATAGCTTATAAATACCTGATTTCGCCGAATTCACTTTTTCTCTCTCCAGTACGGTTTCTTTTAACTATATAAACTGCCTTTGCTCGGCATGTGATTATAATATAAATGATAGCGATATTCCATGTATTATTTTAAGATACTTGCATGGTTACGGTCGCAAAGACGGCTCTTCAGCGACTGGGAAGAATTATTGGGGGGCACGCGATCCGTCGCCCAAATCGTACGATACAGAGTGTGCGCACACCGCAATTGTAGTTACCGTACACAGTACGGGTACAAAGTCCGCACAGATGCCCTACGGTATATGCTACCACTGATATATATCCACAGCGATCGAGTTCGATGCTGCGATTTAGCCGACGCCTAGTAATTATCTCGGATGGTAACATTGACTTCGCGAATTATCAACGAGTACAAGGATCACTTCGTTACAGTGTTAAATAAATTGTATTTCATCTCCGTTGTCTTCAGTCAATTTTATTTATGTAATGTGTTTCGCTAATCTGGTGCTTAATGTCCTGTTATTACTTAAAGTATCATGTTAGATATAGTAAGTGAAGTATGAACGCTTTATTCAATGTTAGTAATGAGAACTCTATCGTGCTCTTGCATAACTTTCGCGTTTCTATGAACTAACGTAAGAAAATATTAAATAATTGTTCGTTTCATTTATTGATACTTGAATATATTCCAGTTCAATGTATATATATACATTACAATTTCCAGCGAACATCAAATAAGAGTAATAGCATCAATGTCATACTTTCCTATTCGATAATGTGATGTTACATATACGTTATAATCACAACGTTATACGTGATATTTATATACGTTATATTTACACTGTTGAGTAGGAAATTAAAAGATTGGTGTTCTATTATTAAAAGAAGAAACCACCACCTTTTCGCGGTTTCCGTCGAGCAACAACATGTACGTCGTACATTTATGCGATATTATAATAACAAACACATGTATATAATTAAAAAGAACATAACGTTGCTTTCATTTAATTCGTGTTAATAAATTATTAAGTATATTGCCAAACATATATATGTACTAAAGAAGAAAATAACGTACACGTTGGCCAAGAGTGGATTGCGTTCTTTTGGTAATTCTTCCAACAATCGTTAACGCGGTTGGTTGGATTAACTGTTAAATTTTTAGTTTTCAGAAGCTTTCAATCAAATTTGTGTATCTTAATTTGCTGATGCAGCTTAACAACGATAATCAGTGAAGCGTCCGCGTTATATCTCTCATCCGCGGCCGATGACAGTTCGAGTTCTCGTTGTGTCAAATTTTTTAAGCAACCATTACATTTTATAGTCCATTCTTTGCAGCAATAGTACTGATACGGTTTTTATGAGGTATAACATGGCCCGTATCACATACGTAATAAAACAAGAAAGAGCAAAATTATGTAAAATATAAAATAACAATAATTAATTAATCGTAAAATGCAATAATTACTGAAAAAAAAATTTGTCACTGCGTGGATTCGAATTATCATCGACCGCAAATTAACATACGTTACGCGCTCGTCTCAGTCAGAGTTAAATGTATCGCGCGACAGCCCGAGCACTAGCAGCAGTAGCAGCGCGAGCAGCCCGAGCCGAGCGAGAGCGAAAGAGACAGACAGTCATATGTCTGTCTCCTTCTATTGTCCGATGCTCTACGAGCTCGGGCGGTCACACGTACACGGGCGTGCGCTTGTGTGCGTCGTGCTGCTGCGGCCGCTTTCTGGCAGCCTGCCTCCAACTCCCAAGTATCGTTGGTTCTGCGCCGAGTCGTATCCCACCGATCCATGTGGTCGGGTACAGTAAATAAACTTTCAATCGAGAAACCAACATAGATTCTACAGCAACATTGAGTCAGAATAAAAAAATGTCTTGTCTCGGGGCCCGCTTTACGCTTATGCCTTCACGCCCGCTTATCCGCTTATACCGACAACCGTGAATCGCGAATCTACCGTCAGGAGCTGGAACTAACAATTAGATAGCATAGACTGCAATATGGCCGCGAACACGACTTTGACATATCCGCTCGTACTTTTCGGATTATCGCTTGGATTTGCAATGAAACAAGTTAGAATTTTTTTGTTTAAGTGCAGTGCAGTGGTAAGATTTGCGGTCTGGTCTAGTGAAGTGTAGCAGATATGCGTGAAAATTGTAGTTAAAGTTCGCGAGAAAAGCGTCATGGCTAACGACAGCTGCCACGAATTTTCGATAATTTATTGTGTCTATGCGAAAAAAATTGCATGGAGAGACGGACCAGACGCAAATCATAATAAATGAAAGAATTCATTTTTAATGTTTTTTTATATAATACTATTGTATTTTCGACGAAATCCGAAAACTACGAAATCGTAGTTTGCTATTTGGCCACTTGGCGCTTCGTATGCCCTCGCTCGATGACTCTTAAGGGATTTTCGTGAACACAGCTAGCAACTGCTTTACGAAAACCAGTATTAAATAAGACTTAAGATAGAACGGGTTGGTTCCTCGTCAAATACTCGTAACAACATATTATTGTACATTCTTAATTGACTTTTAAATAGACAATGGAAAGTTACCGTTGCCTATAATAAATACTTCCTTTTATATAAATTCGCGTTTTCATCGATTACTCGAGATTCATCTCCTTATCGGCAAACGATCCCAAAAATAATATCAGGGGTACAAATTGAAAATGCGGGTTTGATAACAGATGGCGTTACTAACGCTATACGCATCAGGCAGTACTGTGACTATGTTCATGTCAAAGCTACGTCTTATAGCTTTAATTTTCAGTATGTGTCAATTTGTCGCAGTGTCAAATTCATAGTTTTTTTGAGCTCTCAATATGTCGAGTTTCGTGCCAACAAAACAGCATTTGCGGGAAGTTTTAATTTACTTCTTTAATTTGAAGAAAAGTGCTGCTGAAGCACATCGATTGGTCTCCGAGGCTTATCCGAGTCATGTTCCATCGGTTTCAACGTGCGAGAGATGGTTTGTGCGGTTTAGAAGTGGTGATTTTGACGTTGAGGACAAAGAGCGGCCGGGCCAAGTGAAAAAGTTTGAGAATGCTGAATTGGAGGCAATACTCAATGAAGACTCGTGTCAAACTCAACAAGAGCTCGCAGATTCATTGGGAGTGACACAACAAGCCATTTCCCACCGTATAAAAGCCCTCGGAATGATCCAAAAGCAAGGACATTGGGTGCCGTATGAGCTGAAGCCGAGAGACGTCGAGCGCCGTTTTTTTGCATGCGAACTGCTGCTCGAACGGCAAAAACGGAAGGGTTTTTTGCATCGCATTGTCACTGGTGATGAAAAGTGGATCCATTACGATAACCCGAAGCGCAAAAAATCATATGGTTACCCCGGCCATGCATCATCATCGACGGCCAAACCAAATATTCACGGCGCCAAGCTCATGCTCTGTATTTGGTGGGACCAGCTGGGTGTGGTGTATTATGAGCTATTGAAATCGAACGAAACCATCACAGGAGCACTATACCGAACTCAATTGATGCGTTTGAGCCGCGCACTCAAAGAAAAACGGCCACAATACGAGCAAAGACACGACAAAGTAATTTTGCAACATGACAACGCTCGGCCACATGTTGCAGCGCCGGTCAAAACATACCTACAAACGCTGAAATGGGAAGTCTTACCCCACCCGCCGTATAGCCCAGATATTGCTCCTTCCGATTACCACCTTTTCCGATCGATGACACATGGCCTAGCTGACCAGCGCTTCCATTCTTACGAAGAAGCCCAAAAATGGGTCGATGACTGGATAGCAGCCAAGCCGGCCGAATTTTTTCGCGACGGTATCCGTAAATTGCCAGAAAGATGGGAAAAAGTTGTGGCTAGCGATGGACAATACTTTGAATAATTCATTTGTTACCATTTTTTCAGAATAAACGTTCAAAAATAGAAAAAAATCCCGCATTTTCAATTTGTACTCCTGATAACTTTTTAATATTATGCCGAATACCGAATAATCCAATTACGCGGTACCGGCATAACAATTATTTCCACTGTAACTTCCACTTCCTTCAATGCTTTTGTCTAGATGATGGTATACGAAAAAAAGGAAAAGCAAGTCGATACACTAATTGGCATAGATTATTCTGAAATGTTGCTTGAAGAGAACAGTTATTCTGAGAAATGAATGTGGTTTTTCATGTCAGCTATACCTGAGTCTGGCTCTCGCCCAATTATAACTATATATGTATGGCAAATTATATGTTTCATTCAATATGAATTTAAAAAACACCATAACTAGTTTACAGTCCGTGCAAACTCAATACCGCTGAGTCGAAAACAGGAGAAAAACAGATTTCCTTAATGACAAGAAACACTATCGATAAAAGATATACTGACAACAAGAGAATACTATTGGCAAGAGAAACAGAAGTGAGGAGAGCAACATTGCATTGAACATCTGGAAACAGTTGTGGAATAATTCAATTGACTTAATACATTCGCTTCACATCGCTGTTTTGATTTTTTCTTAATTTTATATTCCAATTTATTTTCTCTTAGACAAAAGACTGTAAACTCAATAGGATTAAATGAAAATTGTTTCTTTTTATCAAATAATAAAATAAAAATGAACAATGCAACTAAAAATAAATTAGTACAAGCCTGCAAGTTTTAAACTTGGTCATTGCATATGCATAATTTTGTTTCGTTCATGAAGTTCGACCAAAAACAATGTATTTGAAACGCGCAATAAACCAGATTGCATTTTATCGACAGTAAAGCAACAACTATTCATCACCCTTCCTGTGTACGACATCGAAATTGACGGTCCATGGATCTTGAGAGGAAGATAAACCTAAATATGACCACAGAAAATGTTCTTTCCATTTTTCTCGAAGACAATTTGATAAAATGAAGAAAGCTTAGCGAGGGCCTTTGGGCCAATTCATCGTGCACACGCCCTGGCAATACTTTTTATATTCCATCAAGCTATCGTTGAGAAAAATGTATGAACATTTTTGCGTTATCTCTCTCGTATTCGCAGGTGAACTGTCCATATTTACACTCCTACCAATGCCATTGAACTGTCCATATTTACACTCCTACCAATGCCATTCAACAATAATTTACGGCACAGAACATAGCAGCAACGATAGATTCTCCACGAGTTAACCACTCATTACCAACTCTCTCTGGGCGATGTGGCACCCAGTTATAGGCATAAGGTAACCCTTAGTGGAGACATCAGCGAACCTTACAAACGCAAGTTCCTCGCTAATTGTAAGTGGTGAGCAGTTGTAATACCCGATCGATGAAGAACTTATGACCAAATCAAAAAATGGTGCGATGCTGCCAAACTTTCTCACCACCAAGTTCAATTCCTCGTGAACTACAACATTGTACACGATGCAGATAGAGGCATCTTTCATTATACAACAATTGTTCCGTTCGGAAGTATCAAGAATGAATTTCGGACATGTGACACGCATATACTAGTGGATACCGGACTGAATTGTGTTAGCGGGAAGAAGTCCGTCGCTATGTCTATGATAAGCTACTTGTGCATGGTCCTGGTTTTGGTGGCGCTCATTTGTGTTACCCCACTGAGCTCGCTCAGCCCATCTGTTAGCGATTTGTTGCAAAGTGAGATCTGGCTTTCCGCAGTACCGTCGAAAGATCTTCATATTATTTTTATACGGGAGAGCGGAATAACTGTCGACAGAACCGAACAATTCGACGTCATCTACAATATGAAGAAGTCCATGCATGTTGTAGCTTGTAAAACTAGCACCGTAAGTGGTTTCACTTCTACGGACGAAGATTTTTAGAGCCTGTCTGGCAAAGAGGCTAATTGGACTTCCGATGGGTTGGTGGATGCTAAGGTACGCATCGATGCATGTAACAGGAGAAAATGCTTCCAAATATTATCCTTCAAAATTCCTTCGAGAACAACCGGACCTATATACAGCAGAAATTGTCAGAGCTCAGTACCTTTGTAACGAGTATAATACTTGTGGCGTCGAAGGCGACGTGCAAATTCTTGTGGACACTTATTAGCCAAATGCTCGATCCTTGTCGATATGAGGTTAATTTCATGAGCGGAGAGTTCGGTTCCAATCAAAAACTTTCCGTCCATCCATGCCATCAATAATCGTTTCATAACGCCTAGGAGGACAAGATGCATGTACTCGAAAGGTACCTGCGTCACCAAACCGATCGGGAGAAGTGATAGCGGACTCATACCTTCCTTATGATGATATTCATCGACCCTTGTGTGAGTTTTCATCCGTCCTAGGTGGATGATCTACTCCTCGAAATGTCATACGCCTATCTACGAACTGACCTTCAACCGTGCATTTGGGCATGCAGCTTGAATTGTGGCCCATGTGGTTCAATATAAACCGCGCGCCGGTGTATCAGCTATGAAAGCCCGCAGAGTAATGGACATTGTCATTTCCGAAAAGGTCACTCCACCCTCGTGTATGATCTTATTCACTTCTTCGACGAATGGTCCCAGAAAATCCATTGCACTCTGCGGTGTTGCTGGTCCTTTGTAAACACCGATTATATCAGTTGGACTTTTGTTTATGTTTGCTGCTCTCTACTGTAACGGCCAAATTTGATTATTCCCTGAATTATCCAGAGCGGCTCCGTCCGTGCTGACATCGATCTCGAGTGTAGAAGGAACGTCTAGTGGTGATATTGCTCTCGACAATACGCAATATCGCCTTTTGGAATCCGATGTGTAAATATTGCCCCGCGGCGATATATCTAGTAATTTTCGCGGTTGAATCGGTGTTTTTAGCAAAGTTTTTGATGACTTTCGAAGTGACGAGAAGCATGAATGTGCTGAGAGTAATGCGAGTATACTATCACCAGCCTGGTGACTTGAATTATTCTCGATGAAACAGCGTGCGAGTTTCTCGCGAAAGCTGAATGCTTCTGTATTCGCGTCGAATATTTCGCAACACATGGTCTTCCTATCATTGTCCAATAACTTGAATGATTCGTTGCTTGATGAATTACAACGGTTGTCACACAAGTTTTCAAAGTCTTCACCAAACGCATTCGGCGAATAATCAGTTGAATCGTGAAAAAACGGATATACAGGGTGGCCGATTTATCTGAAGACATTGAAATATTTCAAAAACTACGCATCGGATTGTTGTAACCCTGCTCTTCTCGTGGATTACTGTGTAAGTACGCGTAACTAACCTCGACGATCGTTGTCTGGACGGATCGAAAGGACGCCTCGTGGCGTTGGCCGAGAGCCTGTTTCCCGCGAACGAGGGAGAGAGATAGCGAATGACGTATGCACAAAAATATAATTTATTTATTAAACAGGTTAAAGGATATGAATAAGAACAAGTAAGTATTATCGATGTTACATATGTGAATAATATTGCGAGGTTCGGTGCGTTAATCAACGCCAACGGTACTTTATATTACACGCGGTCTACTGTAACACGCACACGCTACTGACGCGTACTTTGTAATGCGCGCGACGATTCTCAGTACAAATCTAAATATGTAAACTCAGTCCACCAAGCACGTAGCACTGGGCTCTACGTTAATTCTTGAGCACACAGCGGTATTTCTTGCGGCTCGGTATTCAACGCAACCGACGCCGTCCTTTGTGTTTCAGTCTCGACAACGGCAAGGATACCTCCACTGCTGCTCATTGCTAACTGACGCCGGTCGGCGTCTTCGCTTGCCCCCTGGGCTCGTGCTGCGCGGGCTGGCGCATGCGCCTGTTGCTCGGTGATGTCGTTCGTCACGCCTTGATCACGTGCACACATGCCGTGGTTTACAACAGAATCAAAAAAAGGTCTCAATAAAATTTGTTCGCCTGGAAGGGGGTCATCCAATGATATCAAAGTCGACCCCTCACCCCTACCCCCCGGGTTGGGGTGGGGGCAACTTTTAAATCGTAAATGAGAACCCCTATTTTTTATTGTAGATTCGGATTCCCCATAAAAAAATAAGTAACTTTTATCTGAAACATTTTGTTTCGATTCGTGATAGATGGCGCTGTAATCGCAAGGGACCTGATTTTTGCGAATATGTCGACAAATTACACATCGGATCGAAAAAAGACATGTTTCTGTTTGAGCAGGAGTGTGTTGTGACACCAGGTATTTTCTTAGAATACCGCAGCTCGATACGTTACCGCCGTGCGTCGTTTTGATTCCCTGATGGCTCGAGGTAGAGGCCTCGTGGCGTAGACCGTGAATTCAAGCGAATAAATCGAGAGAGAGGAAGTACGTAGTTGAACAATGGGTATTTATTTATTTTCACAGGTAAATTAGTTATTAAACAGGTACACAATTCATAATTAATCACTCTACGCGTCATACACGCAACAGCAATATCTCTCCAACGCGTTAGACAACGCAACGTAACTGAAATATAACTTCAAACGCGTTATACAACGCAATGTAACAAGGTTATCAATTCTACGCGTTATACAACGCAACGTAACTCAAATATATACTCAAACGCGTTATACAACGCAACGTTATCCGTTTTCCACGCGAGGCTACACAATTCAGCCTTTGTCTCTCGCTTCTACAGAGGTATACTACGGGCGGCCAGGATTCTCTCGCACGCCTCATTGCTAACTGACGCCGGTCGGCGTCTTCGCTTGGTCCTCGGGCTCGCGCTGCGCAGGCTGGCGCATGCGCCCGTCGCTCGTGGAGCCGCTCGTCACGCCCTGTTCACGTGCACAGGGGCCGTGGTTCACGACAAGTGGGTAAACGGGTTAAGAAATAAACTCTTTACTTTAATAGCGATATATTTCTTTATTATGCAACGAGTTAATTGCACGTTTTATACTCGACTATAATAAGTGTTACTGTGAGCATACTCTGTTCTGTTCGAGGCGAGACTCGAGACTGCCTTTGTGGCGTGGTTTCTATGCAAGCTTGCTTCGTAACCCGAGAGCTGTAGAAGTTGCTCGAGTCGCATTCGACTCTTTTTCAGGTACAGTCGCATTGAGAATATTGTGCCTGTACACTCGATACAGAAAAAATGCGCTGAACTCAGCTTTTCTTAACAGTTTCGTTTTTCAAAAAGCTATTCAGCGATACGAAACTCGATCCACCCTCCCCCATCCCTACCCCATTGTCGTGAAAATGGAAGTTGCTTCAAAATCGTGATTGGAAAAACCTATTTTTTCCTGGTTTTCCATGACAAAATCCATTCATTTGACTTTATTGTTGATATGAAATTTTCTCACACATGGCGCTGCAATCGAAAGCATGTATTCGTTTATCAATAAGTTAACAACTACTTTTAGGCTTACCCACGAACAACGACGTGGACGTAGTAGTTTTTGTTCCCATCGGGGTGCTTGTTTTACGTGAGTTCCCTTGCCTCTCACCATCAGGGTGCTTGTTTTAGGTGAGTCCCCTTGCCTCTCACTGTTCAATAAATTATATTAAATGTTCGAAATTGTGACCTTGAACTTCTAGACACTTATTTATTCTTTCCTCGAATGATTGTACACAGAAGAGCAGCATATCTGCGGGAATTTCAGCGCAAGCATTTCTTATGCGCTGTATTATGTTTTCACCAGTTCTTGGTACTTGTTGAAAAACCTTATCTTTTAGATGACCCCACAGAAAAAAATCCGGCGATGTCAAATTAGGCGGCCTAGCAGGCAAATTAATCGGGCCACCTCTACCGATCCATCGGCCATTGAAATCACGGTTCAATACTTCCCGTGCTGTTATTGAGTAATGCGCTGGGCAACCGTCATGCTGAAACTAAACTAAAAGACACGTATTTTTTTGTTGGCGGAAAAACATTTCTAAGGGGTGAAATCGCCCTTCAACTTAGGGGTGATTATGCAGTTTCACCCGTGCAAATGAATTTTTTTCTTCAACTTCATGTGAAATTTTTATTGTCTTCAATGAGGAGTATTTTGGTTTTTGTTTCATTAAAATCAGTTGACGCCTTCTGGGTGAAACTGCATAATCACCGCTCGACATGCCTAACTTTGAATGGCGATTTCACCCCTTAGAAATGTTTTTCCGCCGATAAAAAAATACGTGTCTTTTAGTTTTCGATGCTCCACAACATACGTGAGTTTCATCAAAATCGGAGGGGGACACCAAACTATCCTTCCTTATGAGTACCAAACACCGCCGAATATTATTTCATTTATGTAGAAAGTTTTGGCAGGTCATCTCAACTTCTGCGAAGGCTAGTGCGAAAATGTAAATTTTTCGAAACATTGAAAGTACCATAAAATCCGAACCGCGTTCCCGATTGAAGTTGAAATCAAAATCAAACAACCAAAAGTGTGTCTGTAATTATAAAGAACTATTTCCTTGAATAGTCGTCATATTGCGTACGTTATAACGATCGTGCATTAAATGAGACAAAAATGTTAAATTCCCGGGTATTAATAAGGACGCTTGTAGTACGCGGTGCTATTACTATGTCACCGTGTCGCTACAGCGCCCGAAGCCACGCCGCGTCTATACATGGTGCAGTCACGTATGAAGATGTACCTGACTGCACGTGTCGACGTGTTGTACCGGTACCACACTGTCAATCTCTATTTTGACTGCAGGCTTTTCGGTCTGGAAAAGAATAATATAGCAATGTACACACCAGCGTTGCTTGAAGTTTCTACCCGAATCTTTGTTTACATCGTCGATGCTGCGCGGCGTACAATAAAATCAAAACTCGCCGCCAGAAAAGCGTTGAAAACTCCGCGCGCATACGAAGCGCAAGGTTTTCGGCATTATGACAACTTAAATCAAATCTATTTATTTATGCTCTATTATTGATAGATCACTCCCGTTAACACGAATATGAAAAACGGTGCAAGTGAAATAAGACAAAAGTTGTACTGAAGAAAGTATTATTTCCTCTCGCAATGTTTTTTTCTTTTCCCATGCTCGTGTTCATTCCTTTTCTTACGTGACAAAGAGTGACATCGAAAGATTTTATTATATGAAATTATCTTGTAGACACCTGACATAAATAATTAGTCGCAATGTAAAAAGTTAAATCGAGACAGCAATAGCAACTATAATAACATAACCCATAATAGAGACAGGTAGTCGCACGATGCCTAGTGATATGCCGATTCGTCACCGTGCCGACCACGAGACATGACCATCTCCGATTAATAACCTTCACGTTTACATGTGGGAATCTTTTCCGACAGTATGTGACCTTATCGTACAATGCGCATTAGCGATGATCCAATCGAAGACTCGGGCAAGTAAGTAATATAAAAATAAAAATGTTCGAAATTTAATAATGAAACTACTATCCGATAAATTTTATAGCACTTTAATTATAATAAACTATGATAAAGCATATCATATTAGTGAAGAAGTGCGACTTTATCATTCTACGTAACTTTAACAAGGTTCGAAAAATGAATTCATTGCTCTTTATTTTATGGACAGAATACCATGCGCCACCGTAACCACTACTGCCGCTTCAAGTTGTTACCCAAGTTGTTACTTTGTTTACATCGTGACTACTGCGCGCTGTACGATGAGATCGAGAAGTGCTGCCATAAAGACGTTATAAATTCAATGCAGTGCTGTGTCGGCACGGTAACGGATCGGCATGCCACGTGGCATCGTACGGCTCTTTGTCTTTATAGGATTATTTTTATATCGTTTTATTTTCCTTTTCGACGCAACTTTTTATATTGTAACGTGCTATTTATTTCACATATCTGCTCTATAATGCCATGCAATAAAATCTTTGATCTCTTTTTTCGCCTTACACGACTAAAGTTTGTAAGCGAGAAACATCATTCGAAAGCAAGCAATATTTATTGCTAATGTCTCGATTCAACTTTTCGTTATATCTACCGCCTTATAAATTAATATGAATTCAGCAAGTATTTGCATGATCTCTGTTGTTTTGAAATTTAAGAATCAGTAAAAGAATCGTACCACATTTAACTATAGTACGTTAACGTGTTTTAAAAAAAAGACAAAGCACAAAAAATATAGTAATAAAATAATATAAAATAGTGAAAAATTCGTCGTACTCACATTATTGTCTCATTTCACGCTGATCCGTCTATTATCATAATAAAATCGTCTTCGATCACCAATTCTAATCCACCAACGACAGTTTCTGATGCAAATCTTGCACGACATAAGCTCCATGCAACAGTCTTTATGAAATTATTGAAAATTTTGTTACAAACCGCTTTTCGGGCTTCGACCGGCGTAGGGCACGCTACTACGCCGCCCGGCGTGTACTGTGCTACGCGCACGCAAAGCGCATGCGCGAGCCCGCGTACCCTCAGACAACCACCCGCTAACGGCAGTGAACGCTAATGTCGATGACGGACGTTAGCCACGTACGATCTCAACGAACAAAGGGCACGACGGCCTATACTACGCGAACGCAGTCAAGCGACGAAACGTTACGGGCGATTACGCCCCTAACACCCAATTATTATTAATCAGTTCCTATTATTACTTAACCATCAGTATCATTATTTCTGTTACATTCTTTATTAATAAATAAACGACCCTTTCTACTGTACGCCTTGGTACACCATGCTACCTTGTTGATTCTCTCGCTTCAACCCACGAGTATCGACGCCACGCGAACTGACGAACGGTTAACCAACGCCTTTCGTATTCGCACGAACACGACGTAAGTATTTCGCCATCGGTACAACAAGGACGCCTGACAACGTGTAGCCGAAAGAGGACCAAAAAGAAGCTTATCTCTAACAATTTAGTAGTTGCAAAAGCTACGATGCAGTAGACAAATCAAGGCGCTTCAATACTATTACTACTCGAGCTCGACTGACAGTTGAGATTGACAATAGTTGAGTAGATTTGTGGAAAGCTCGAATTCTCTCTCTATTAGGCTACTCATCCCTACTTCTCTCGCTGCTAAGGTGACTCCCGCCCCTTTGAACGAAAAGTGTTCTTCGTGTCACTCGACTAGGGATGCGCGATATTGGAAAAAATATCGTTATCGAAAAAATCGATAAAAATAAAAAAAATCGTTATTGAATAATCGATAATTGAAAATAAAAATCGAAGAATCGATATATCGATTTTATTATTTCTTATATTTAGAAACTAAACAATTATATTGTTGAGAATCCGTCTGATGGAGTCGACCGATCTGCGAATATATTGAATACACATGAAAACTCACTCTAGACAAGGTGATAAATAAAACCAGACATGTCGTTGTTATACTGTGAAAGTGGTTTATTCCACCTTCCGACAGGCGGTACAAAATACAAGCCAAATACATAATTTGTAAAAAACAATAAAAGTGAACATAAATCCAAATGAGATTAAATTTAGAAAGAATACAAATTAAACCACTTCAGTTTATCTTTTCAGTAACTCTAATATAAATTCAGAGCTGCGTTAAACTTTAAAGTAGCACTTATTAACCAACCACGAGAGAAAGAAATCTTGTCGGAGACAAAAGATTGTGCAAGAAAGCTTGTCGGATACGTTGATTGGTTGCCGGATAAAGAATTTCAAGGGTACCTGAAGCAACGCGTAGAAATACTAGAGGTAGAGAGGGAGAGAGTGACCAACTGATTACGTGAACGAACGTGATCCGGTCTCTTCTGATTGGTTGGCCACTCTCTCACTGAGAAACTCTCTAAGAAATACTTTGTCCGCTACCCAATCAACGTATTCGACAAGCTTGTCGTCAGCAGCCTGCAGATGGCGTAACAGATTTTCGATATTCACAAAAAAATATCGAATATCGATATATCGAGCCTTAAAAATATCGGCAATAAATAATCGGTTTTTCGACAAAAAAAATCGGATGCATCGATAAATCGGTCAACATCGCGCATCCCTACACTCGACATTCAGCATTCAACCACTCAGCCAGTCTAAGAGACGCTCGCGAGCTAATATTGGAAAAATAGAAGAATGACGAATGCAACTTCGTGTGATGGAAACAACGTAAGTACCGAGAATTTTTTTACTATTTTTAACACACCATTTTATATGGTTTAGAAAGAAAAGAAAATTACACACAAGGAAGTATTATTTTCAACCGCAATTTCTTTCTTTTCCAATTTCGTATTCGTTTCTCTTCAGTGTAAATACCTCGCATAAATAATTATATACAATGTGAAAAGTTGCAACGAAACGTGAAGTAAAAGAATATGAAAAAAATAATCCTTCGAGAAAAGTAGCTGTATATCGTTTTATAGCGCTGAAAGATAAGATGGAGACACGCTGTCAGATAAACGAGGGAACCCTGCGAATGCGAAGCACGATGTTGTCGGCTTAGTGACGAATCGACATGCTTCAAGGTATCGTGTGGCTACTTGTCTATTTGTGCAGTTATTCTCATATACTTCCACTTTCCGTCCTAATGCAACTTCTTACATTGTTTATAATTATTTATGTGAGGTTTATGCCATTTATCTGTCAACATGACACCTTCGTTTCACTTGGGGAGGTGTTAACGACTTTTCTGGCGGCGTGTCTTTGCATAGATTCTTTGCACAGATATTTCGACCGAAGAGAGCCCGGTTTCTAATGCTAATGGAGGGATTCGCTACGGGATCTGAATACTCGATATCGACTGAGGAAGACGAGGAGGAACTCCTGTCCAAAGGCGACATAAGTAAGGACATGTCGGAGCTTGCCACATCATTAAAATTGCGACTGGAACACCTCTGCAGACAAGCAGCTTTTAAATGTGAACACATGAGCAAATAACGAAGAAGTTAAATGCAAAACTAATTTCCATATATTTTTGTTCGTTCCGACATTCTTATTCATTTCTTTTGTTGTTTGTAATTAATAAAAAAAAATTATTTTTGAAGTGAAGCTTCTTTTGGGACGTTGTGAATTAAATGTTATGAAACGAAAAAAGTGTAACGGAAGTTGAAACAAAACACATCTCTATGTAATTTCCCTATACTCCGTCATCTCTTTGTGCGGTGGTTCGTAGCGTCCCCGTTAATGACATCAAAAAGAGAGGCGTAGAGAGCTAAGTAAGCGATAGAATGAGATAGAACACGGTTATGCACAGTATAACCTATCCTCGGTCTCCACTTTGTGCGGTGCTTCGTATCCCCACTCTATCATCTGTGGTGTAGGCACGACCAGGCTAGGGCCAACATAGCGTAGGTTATACCATAGATTTATATAATAGACTGCGCGGTTCTGTAAGAGGCGCTGTCCGCAACACCCGAAAGAGATAGCAATATGAAAAGTACCTGTGTCTCATTCTAACACGCCAGTTGGTGGGGATGTGAAAGAAGAACAGGAGAGTGCATGGAAGAGAGCAGAAGAGAGAACTGGGAAACTGTTCTAACCTCTAACCCTATGTCGACAGCTCGTAAAATACATTTATTTTAAAAAACGGTTCACTTGTTATGCATTTGCAAATTATAAGCTGGTGCTATTGCGGATGTTTCTTTCCACAAGCAAGTATCTTGACAAATACTATACTGATTAATAAATATAAAGCGCAGTTCAATATTATAATGTTTACTTGCTTTACAACTAAATAGAAACTGTAACAATAAAAACTTCTTATAAAAGTAGAATTATATTTCAGAAATCCCAAACAAGAGGACATTAGGCTACAATGGTTTAAAAATATAGGCAGAGAAGTAATGTAACGGTATTTTTCTATATCGTTGACATTAATTTTATTTCCCAGGCTGAATTCGAGCTCGATCACAGGTATAATTAGTTGTAGGCTTCTAGGTGGGTGAGAGTAGGGTTTATTCATGCAATTAATTAAGAGCAAATTGTTGATGTTCGGTTTTCTGGTACCGATAACCAGTAAAATTCATTTATTGTCTGTGATTTCTACGATTATTTTTACAATTCCTTTCGGTATTTCGTGTATATAGGCCCTCGGTGCACTAGACTTGGTAGACTGTTATTGTTTTCCGCGTCCGTAGTGTGCCGTATGCTCGACGCGCACACACACCATCAAATACGTAGATACGCTCGCTTTTAGGACCGATGTCTCTATTGTATCTCTATCGCTCTCTTTTTCTCACTTTACACTGACTTGCTATCTCTTTTTGACTCGCACGTTTAAGTGTTCGATATTTCATTCGTCGCTATCATACAGATTTAAATACTACGCAACTTAATTCTATTCGCTTATAATTACTGGCTTAATCCTACTTTATCTACCCTATGCACTTAATTTTACTCAAATCTATTCGCTCACACTTATTCTCTCAACTCTATTCTCCTAAATCTATCCATATCTTAATCTATTACCAGTTTCTTTTGAATTTTCACTGAGGCCAATTCTTTGTATTATTGAAACGACTCGCCTGTCTCTCCTCGTTCCGCTGTCTTCAATTCTCACTGATTCGATTTTTCTTTATGCACTGAAACCCGAATTTTGTGAAAATCTATTCGATGATAATACTTGACTACTCTCTCGTAATTGAAACCCGAATTTTGTGAAAATCTATTCGATGATAATACTTGACTACTCTCTCGTAATTTTTAGAATGTTCCGTTTTTGTTCGACTTGTACTTTACACTTGTTCTATCCACGCTAAGAGGCTAAGAGAGTCTTTATAATTTTGCGGCTTGCCGTTACCGCGCTACACGTCTTCCCCTCGCCGCCAAGCGAGGCCAGCTTGTCGCTGACCCGCTGCTTACGGCAGCGAGGGAATTGCGGAGCTGTGACGTAGCTAGTTTTTTGTCACAGGTCCGGGTTCAGTGGACTAGTGTCCGCAAACCTCGGTACGCTTGTACCGAGTCTGTCGCTCAGGTGTCCCGATGCTTCCGAAATAATATTCTGGATCTTATAGCCGTTCGGAATAATAACAGATGCCCGAGAGTGTAACTCTGTTACATTATCGATTGTCTTGCGCTCTCAGTGCCTTTGTAATAATCTCTAAGCTAACGGGTGTAACTATGTTACAGTAAAGAAATATGCTACAGTTTGTAGCAAGCATTTTAAAGAGGAATATTTTTATTATACTGGAATTAATTACATTAAAAGAAGAATGTTGCTACCAGGAGCTGTTCCATCTTTATTACTTACTCCTCCCAACAGGTAACTTTTCACCCTAACAGCACAGATATCTGAAGGACATCCAGAGTACGTCCTGAGGAAGTCCTGAGAACGTTTCTTTGTTCTCAAGATGTCCATAGTACGTCCTGAGGAGATTTTGTGCTGTCCTTGTGATGCCCCAGTAGCACGCAATGGTTTTACATACGTTTTTAAAACATATCTAACATTTCATAAACGTTTGTAAAACGTGCTACCTGGGATATAACATGTGCATATAAAAAACTCGTAAGTTTAAAAAGTTTATAATAAGTAAAATTTTTATATTGTACACTGAAGAAGTTTTAATTGTCAAATTGGAATTTATTCTATAAGAATTTATTTTAATAAATGTCTTGGGTACGTTATATTGGTTGTATTATATTAAAAACGATCTCCCCAGAATACCCACATAGCAATGTAATATTACAAATATCGCAGAAATATTAGAGTGATATATTAATATAATGGCAATATTACAGTAATATTTCTGCGATATTGTAATATTACATTGCTATGTTGGTAATATATATTAATATTTTATAAATTGTAATTACGCCAAAATTTTCTTTTAATATAACGTTAATTCTTTTAATATAAAGTTAAATATAATACTGATATGTTGACGTTTTCACTTTTTCCCCTTACCGACTGCTACAACTCTCCTCGACAACTCCCCTCAAATTTCTTCCCCACTCTCTGCGATGTGCGAGAGAGAGAGTGGTACTTTTAGACTATCTCTGTCATTCGGTCCCTCGGACAGCCGGCCCATAAAAACGCGCAGTCTGTTATATTAGTCTATGGGTTATACATCCATATATTTATATGTATGTTTGTATTAGCGTCATCTGCGTGCGCTGTATTCTCCTTAAAAGTGTAACACAGAATGTGACTTATGTGACACAGAGAGAGAGGGGGGGGGGGCAGCGAACGAAAGAAATAGAGCATAACATGGCGACAAGCTACTGTGCGTTGGCTTATTTGTGCGTGCTACGTTTTCTTTTTTTCTTTGACCCTTTACAATTCATACCACCCGAAACCGTCCCCGATTGGAACTATGAGCAGTAGAGTGAGAGCAATGCGTGGTTACGGTAGAGCCGAGAAGTGGGGATATTCTTGTGACATATATGCTTAATAAAATTTTTTTTGGGAATGCTTGTGTACATAATATGTTAAACAATATCGAAAACAAAAGAAATCACTGATATGAAATTAGAACAATCAACAGAAACATAATTTAGTTTTTTGTGTAATATGAAGCAAAACCTTATTCTACCCTTCTTTTCTCTCACTTCCCCCCTGTCTTTCTCTATCGGTGTATTTATCTCATTCTTTCGCATGTTGTGTCGTGGAATATTCCACTTCACGTATTCTCAGGAATATTCCTCAGCTGACCAAGCTAGAGATGGAATTCTAAAAGATAGCTGTCATACAAGACAGGATGCAAGGTAGACGCCGACGCAGCATGCGGCGACTCGCTAGGCAATCTACGATTGGCTAAAGCTAAAGCTCCCAACCAAGGGATTTCAGCAAACGCAGTTGCTAACTGCTTTACTAAAATCAGTATTCATTTAGACTCAACAGAGAACGGTTGGTTCCTCGTGAAATACTCGAAACAACGTATTATTGTACTTCTTACTTTGACAATTAAATAGACAACGGAAAGTTACCGTTGCCTATAATAAATACTTCCTTTTATATAAATTCGCGTTTTCATCTTTTACTCGAGATTCATCTCCTTATCGGCAAACGATCCTAAAAAATAATAACTTTTAATATTATACCGAATACCGAATAATCCAATTACGCGGTACCGGCATAACACGCAGATTATTTTATAAAAATAAAATTTTACAGCAACTTCAGAATTCACGAAAAAAAAAAATGTATCAGTTTCACTTCTACCGCGTGTGAATGGCACGCATACGTTTTTTAATTTATATGTGCTTTTTAGAAAAAAGTATTATTTTGAAAGATAATCGTGAATATGTAATTTTAAATATATATGACTTAGTCCCAACAGGTTAATGTGTCCGGCGGCACAGAGGCTACCGTCCAAACCATCAACGATTCGTCTGACGTTACACCTGTGAGTACGATTTCTGACTAATAATTCTATTGCTTTTTCATCGAGGAAGCTTTTTTGCGATTTTTTTACATTTATAATAAATACGTTCCTAATTTACTGATTGAACATAAATTAATCTATTTTGCACATCACCACCTCTAACTATGAAAGATAATTTCTTCTGAACAGGTAAATTCTTTACTGATACCCGAGTTCGCAAATCAAACTGTACATTTTGGAATCGCCAATTACACCGACGATTTGGCAGATAATCCTGAGTTGCTACTCCTGTCGCCATACACTCGACGGGATGAGCAATGCGGTGGTGGCCACAACGACGACACCCCTTACAGCGGCAATGTCTCTAATCAGGAAACATCGGTAGGCACAAAAATGCTGCATCATTGTTTTGCAATTATGCATCGATATACGAAGGAAAATGGTAGTAAATTCAATTCAATTTGCATATTACTTGTATATTACATCGTGAATGATGTCAAATCTATATTTTAGAAGGAAGTATGCAAATCATTTTAAACTTGTTCATCGAAGAGCCCTTGAAAACAATATATGTATATAATAAGTAAAGAAGCCAAGTGCTTTCTATCATAGTTTTCTGTTGACTGACTCCCTTAGCTACCACTAATCTTGCTTCCTCATAGAGGTAGCTTTGTTTTCGTGAACATTTTTTTTTGTCTCGATTTTCATGTCTGAATACTCAAAATAGTCTAAATTGTGCGAAAAGTGGACAGTTTAGGAAAAAAATGTGTGTGTGCGTTCGCGCCTGCATGTGTGTGTGATTGGGTAGATTTGAAACTGCTCAAAACAGTGTGAGTCGTATAAACGGCTTTTTAGTTAGCGAGTTTACATTTAGACCACTACTAAGGCGGTCCCGTTTTTCTGTGTATTACGATTTTTATTAAAATTGATAACCGATTTTAGATTTTACGCGGCTTTGAATTTTTCAAAAATGTCTGTGAGAGCTCTAACTTTTGTAATTTTAAAGCTCTTATTCTAAAATCGTACACAAATATATCACACTGATGAAGGCTTTTGGGATTGAGTTTCACCAAGATCGATAGTAGAGTTCAGATTCGATAAGATTTTGAATTATTTGAAAAATTACTGTGAACCTTTGAGTTCGAGTAAATTTCGAGCTATCGAACCAAAATTAGGCAAGCGAATGGACTAACCCTGAATAATATTTGGTACTAAATTTAGCGAAACTTGATCGAGACCTTTACATTTTATGAGGGTTTGCAATTTTTTGTTGTACAGGAAACAACCATTCTCAAACCTTAAACGATAAAGCTGAAATTTAATACATATTTTCAACAGAGTGATAGGAAAACCAGGATTGACTTTGATGTAAATCGGTACAAGGATTCACATTGAATAAGATTTGGAGTATTATGGAAAAATAATGACTAGAGTACTTTGAACTTTATTATTTCTTCATCACTTAATTTTCATTATACTCCAGGTTCTACCATTACATTAAACAAAGATGCAAATAAGAACATTGCACATTGCTTTTTTATAAATTTCCATATGTATACATAGATTTTTCTACTGGGAATGCAAAATCCTCGTAGAGATGCCTTTGAGTAAAAAAGGGAAATAATGAGGAAGCAATGTGCAAGATTCCACTTTGGATCCTTTCTCTTTATAATATCGCTTTTGAAAATATATGCTCTGCTAAAGAAGTCTCTGGTGATAAAGTCCGTTGGCAAAACCAGAGGAATTGGCGAAAAACGAAGGCTCCATGGTGATATGATAACGTCACGTGGTGTCGTGTCTCCGTCAATTTTCAATGTAATTTGTAACAGCGAGAGCCAGAGCAAATCGTTCCTGAAAATGAGACAATGAAACCGCGAGGGCGAGGATGATCTCGATGTTTTGATTTCGATTCGGGACTCGATATGGTAATTATTGAGAGAACATTTTCGCCAACTTTACCAACATGGAATCAATGAATCATAACTAATAACATTAATAAAACGTTTGTTTTATTTCCAGCGAATTACGGAACGACATCAAGGCCCGATTCGGGTAAGCTTTTCTTCATTGCTTGCCGAAAAATAAACGATTAAGAAAATTAATTATTGATTCTTCTTCTACACATTATTTACAACGGCAGCAGTCAATCTCAAAGTGGCACCATCCTAACAACATTATCAAAGTTGGCTCGTTGGTCCTGCTCACAGATGAGCGCTTACCACCGTGCAAGTGGTCACTTGCACGAGTCACCGAGTTGCATCCGGGCAAAGACGAGCTCACCAGGGGGTGACCCTCAAAACTGCTACCACCACGCTCACCAGGCTAATCTCAAAACTTGCTGTTCTGCCAATCTCATCAAACACCCAGCAATGAGTAATTAATCATCAACCCCGTTGCTGATGGCGGGCGGAATGTTGGAAATTCAGCTGGCGCACGGCGATCGATAATCGTCGTGCGCCTACCTGTTGCGCTGCTTTGCTACACGTTGTTCGGTTGGGTCGGAGATAGCCGAAGCATGGGCTTCGCGAAGCCGAGGATGTGCCTCGTTGGCACGCCGTGTCAAGCGAGAGGATGTCTCTCTCGCTTGACTTCGGTTTCGCTCACCGGCTATCTCGCTCAACTGACTCCAGCGCCCAACGAAACTTTCATATTCCGCAGCCATATTGGAAATTTTGACACTTTTTCGCACGCACCGGCAAGAACAGCACGCATCCAGACTCTCGGACTGTTTCATGGATTTATACATCGGACTCGCTCAACATCTCGCTCATCAGGACTCATTTGCTCAAGGTAAGAGTACATTGACATAATTTGGTAGAAATTCACTGTCAGTGAGGAGAGAAATACGGTGCATCACCACTTTGGCTCACTCGTGGCGTGCGCTGCAGCACATGCAGCATCATGCTTTCCTCACTTGCTTTAGCCGGTATAATTAATATAATTATACCGGTGTGGTCTATTCACGGTGCTTTCCTCCAGAAACTCTGCTGGGAAGGCACAGTGACTATACGCAGTTCATTTGTATAGCCTCAGTGTCTGTTTGCAGTGTGCTAAGCAGTACTGATTGCGTAGCGGGTCGCACACAAAGTCACTGCGCTCAGATACAGGCATTGTACATTCTCTCATTAATTCGCTGCAATCACTTTGCAATACAGTGTTGAGTGATTGCAGTGAATTACGCACAATGTATCGCACTCAAGGCATCGGCGTGTCGTGCTGCGAAGCTGTTGCTACGCTGCACGCACCGCTGTCTCAAATTCATATTCAGCGCACAATTGGTAATTGTGTGCTGCTCACAGTATAATTCTAAATTCCACTTTCCAGTTTATTTTATGTCTTCACATTCAGTGTTCTTAGCTCGTCGTGCTGCGTAGCATCATTCCGCTGCACGCACCGCATTCATGGTCGAGCTCAGCTCACAATCAATATGATTGTGTGCTGTTCAATTCTAATTATCAAAATTCAATTTGTTTATTTATTTATAATTTGTACTTTTTTCTAAATTGATGTTTTGAGGTGATTTTCTAAATTAAATTGTTTTGGATGTTAATTTTCACTTTTAATGTCTACGCACTTGTGTGTTTAAATTGTATGTGTTGCAAGATTGTCGGAAGGTAGAATAAACTACTTCCTCACGATAACATCTACTTGGTCTGGTTTTATTTTCCTCTTGCCTCGAGTGAGTACTCACATTCCGTCAATATATTCACAGGTCGGTCAAGCCATCACCGGACGGATTCTCAACATTCTTGTTGAATTCTCAACACATGGGATATTAAAATCAGTCAATATTAGAAATAGTGTGGCTTAACATATGCCGTATGAGTTCGAATATCCCTTGCGCCGAGGGTTTTCAGGACCGGAATACAGTTATGAATTTTTCAATTGTATAGTATGTGTTAAGTAAAACGTATACTTGTTAAATGGAAGTTCTCGCACGAGAGAAGACAACTAGTAATCAATTTATTCTCATGAAACCCCAAATAAATGAATCTAATTTCAGAACTAATCATCTAGAGTTTTATTTCCCTTCAAACTAAAAGTACGTTTTGGTTTCTTTCCCCAGTATTTAAAAATAGCAATCGGCGAGATAAAATCAATTCGTTACAACATATTGCTTCTTCACAAATGAACCTTAATTTCGCTAAGAAAACCAGATTTTGCTTTCAGTGTTTAGCTTGCTCTACATGGACGGTAAATCGTTTGTACAAAATGCGTGCGCTCGTTTATGCGCGTATTTGTTTCAAAGAGGTTTTTCGGTGTGTGTGTGTGTGTATTTCAAACTGAATTTTTTTTCTTAAATAGAATTTCCACCAAGCTTGTCTGGTATTGAAGGAGGATGAAATCGGCCAAGAGATACTAAAGTGATGAATTTATGTTTTATCACTGGAAGAAAAGTCATATATACTTGCTGTCACTTGTGCAATCTTCTAGCTGTGGATGTGAAGCCTTATAGAGAATCATCAATCATGCTTAGCACGAAGTTTTGGAACGCAACAGACGGAATCGTTCGAAATGAATGAAATAAAAAATGTCTTGAAATTTACTGCAGTTGTTTTAAAATAAGTACATTGTAGCTGTCCAACCAAAAGCTGATACAAGACCATCTCGGATATTGCTCATAATTAGCCACAATTTAGTTTGTGGATTATTTTGAATAAAATAGTACTAAAATTTAAAAAGAAAAATTCACTATCAGAAAGCTTCATTTATGAAGCATTGTACTAATTCCACAGGCATTTGATGATGGATCAACGTGTCGCATCCATGGAGACTACAATGACCGGGTATTCATCAAGCGAGTTCCCGGAAAAGCCTGAGTGTCTAGCATTACGGTCCAAGAAGGACATCACTGCATTCGAGGGGATTAGTGAACACGATTACCAAAAAGCTGTAATGTGCTGATCGCAACGGTAACGCCATCACTCACGGATCGTCGACGAAATTTGACATTGTATATTGTAACGCACTGACCATTTAATAACGCGCGGTGCACACACCAAGTCACCGCTACCGCGCGTTACACACACCAAGTAAGACCGGCCTATACCTGGCAACTCAAGACGCGCGGTACATACACAACGAAGCGCCGCTACCGCGCGTCACTCACACCATGTAGGCCGGCACGTCGGAGGCCAAGTCCCGTTATTCATTTCAAAAAGCATGAATAACGAAACGTTGAAAGACCAACGACGAATTTTAAAACTAGGACCAATGCTACCAGTGGGCTGCAGGAGATGGGCTACAGGACCACTACCAGCTACAGTTATAGCAGAAGCATGAGACGAACAGAGGGGATACTAGTATAAAAAAATCAGAAATTCGGCATTCGGGGAACAGTTTTGTTCACAGGTCCCGCCAACGCAGAAGTCCAGCTACCAGGAAAGAAGAGCAAACGACCCCTCGCTAGCTGCCGCCGCACCAATACCCACAGAGCCCAGCTGTAGCATCAGACACACAATTGACGGGTAGCAGCTGAGTCTGTGCTGCGCTCGAGTTCTACGCACCACGGGCCATCCAAACATCAACAAAGTGGTCTCTCTGGTAGCCGAAGATAGCACAATCCAACAGGCTATACTCTCAATACAAAATTAATAGTCCCACGTATTAAAATACCGGGCATAAAATATCAAGATATTAAAGACCTATAAATCACGATAACGTAGGGAATAAGATAGGAAAATAATTTGAACAATAATGTAAACACCGGACTAAGAAGCACAGACGAAGGAGAGCGTAAAAAGAGAAAACACACATAGAGACGGAAACAGCCTGTGTTGTGACAATGGAGAACAATACGAGTGAGAGTGAGATCGAAGAGCCTGACTTGGGTATGGTGAAAGTGGGGGACGAAGGACAGAAAAAGAGCGAGAAAGTGATGCAAACAGAAATAATAATAAGACACATAGAACAAGATGGAGAGGTAGATAGGGCGCTGTATGTGCCAGAGAGAGACAAGGAGAGGCTCTACGACTGGCCGATAGATTTGCACGAGCAGGTGACACGGCTCATCAGCGATGCAGAAGAGAGACTAAAGAGTTTCTTCAGAAGTGAAATAGGGACGATAAAGAAAGAAATCTCACCACTATCATGCCGATGTGAGGAGATGAATAGGATAATAGGAGAATTGTTAGCGGAAGCAGAGAAATGGAAAATGTCAAAATACAAGGAACATGCAGAAAGACAAGAGGAGAAAGACAGGTATGAGAGTGATAGAGCAAGTTACGTGCAGGAAATTCAAAGACTAAGAGAAGAAAGAGATGAAGCGCGGAGACTGAGAGAAGAGAGAGAAGAAAGGGATGAAGCGCTGAGAGAGAGGGAGATGGACGAAGGTACGAACGCACCACTGTTAACAGTGGATGAGTATGAGAGTGAGTATGTGTATGAACTAAAACAAAACAGTGTAGAGTCAAAGGGTGCGAGAAAGGTGGAAAAGGAGAGGGAGACAAGCATCGGCGCAGAATCGATGAGTGAAAGAGTGCGCGCGGATGCGCCAGACAAGTGTGAGAGAAGGAGAGAACCGGGCGAATTATCGCGGACCTCGCCGGATAAAACAAGTAACTCAGGAACGGGAAGTAAGCGCGAGACCAGAGGGCGCTTAACGCGACCGGACCCGCTTACCGTGGCTGAGTGAGAGTGGGAGTCCAAAGAGAGAACGAGAAGGAAGAAAAATATCATAGTGAGGGGAATACGAGCAAACGATAGAGATACGGTGATTGCCGAAAAAAAGGCATATCGTATTAACAAAAATGGGAATAAAAGTGAGAATAACAAGAATTCAAAAACTTGGCGGAGGGCCAGTAGCCACACAAAAAAAGAATCATGAGAAGAAAAAGAGATCTACGAGGAACGGGAGTCTGGATAGAGGACGATTTGACAACGAGGGAGAGACAAGTGCAAGAATGGCTGGACGGACACGAGAAGAAGAAACGTGTGGAGGGCAAAAACGTATTGAGAGGCCACCAAAAACTTTGTGTAAATGGAGTGTGGTGGTACTTGACAGAACTTGTGGGGGGAATGGAAAGAATGCAGACTTTTTGTGAGAAAAGAAAGGAGTGGATATAAAATGCTAACATGGAATATTGCGGGGACGGGGAACATATGGGGGGGCGCAGGACTTTTTGGAAAATTATGACATAGTACTTCTACAAGAAACGTGGTTGGAAAAGGACCAAGAAGCTTGCACACTAAAAAGACTAAGCAGTGAATTTAAGTGGTGGGCAAAAGCAGCGACGCGAGAGTGTAAGAAAGGACGCGCAATTGGGGGGCATTTAGTGGGGGTGCGAAAGAATGTGTCTACGCGATGTGAGGTGGTTGAATGGAAGTATGGTCTGATTGTAAAAATACGTGAAAAATCGTTAGAGAAAGACTTAAGGATAATAGAAGCGTACAAGAATGTAGGATGGGAGGAAATAGAAGAACCGTTAAACCAACGCATGGAGGAAGGAGAGGAAAGGGGGCGGGGATACTGATAGCGGGTGATCTAAATGCGAGAATAGGGAAAGAAAGGGGTATAACGGAATGTGAGAAATTAGGAGGATTATCCTGGGAACGAAACTCGGAAGACAAGGTGCTTAACGCAGAAGGGCGTAAGCTATTGAATTTTTGTGATAGGATGGATTTGACGAAACTCAATGGGAGGACAAGAGGAGACGAAGAAGGGAGAGTAACTTTTGTGGGAGGGGAGCAGGTCAGGGGTCGGTGTTAGATCTGTTGATATGGATGGAGGATGAGGAGGAGATTGTAGAAAGATTAAGGGTAATCCCAAGAGTGGAGTCTGATCACTTGTCGGTGGAGTGGACTTTGAAAAGAGGACAGGAACAAGAGGTGGGGAGAGAGGACAAGAAGAACAGTCAAGGGAGGAAGAAAGGTGCAGAGACGAGATTAGTGTCGAGAGATGAGATGAGCCAATTTTATGAAGAAGAGATAAACAAAATGAGAGAAAACGATTATCACGGTGTTACGGCAGGAGAACGATGGAGAATGTTAAAGGAAAAAATTTGGAAAGCGGCAGAGATAGTCAAGATGACAAGGAAAATAAAAAACAAGAAAAACAATAACAATAGCTGGTACGATAGGGACTGCGAGCTACAAAAGAAGAGAGTGTGGCACTGCCTGAAAAGGTACTTGGCGAAGAGAGGTGTGAATGAGCGAAAGGAGTTCGCAGAAGATAGGAAACAATGGAAGAAACTGGTAGAAGAAAAAAGAAAAGGGTGGTTTGAAGCTCGATGGAGAAAAGTGAAAGAAAGTAAAGATATGGCGGAATGGTGGCGAGCGATAGGGAATTTCAGGACTAAGAAGAAAAGAACGGGCGACAATATAAGAAGTAACGAATGGGTCAAACATTTCAAAAATCTGTTAGAGGCAGAAGAAGAGGATGAAGTGACAAGAGAAGAGAGCTCAAGACCATGGAACGTGAGCGAAGAAATGGTACTCTCAAATGATGAATTGTTGGACCAAGAAATCGTTAAGGGTGAACTGGAGAGGATAATGAAAAAACTGAAGAATAATAAGGCGGCGGGAGAGGACGGCATTAAGGCTTAATTTTTTAAAAATCTGGCCGAAGAAGAGACACAAGAGTTAAGGGAAATACTAAATATGATATGGAATAACGGAGAACTACCCGCGGGATGGGAAATTGCAAGGATATTTCCGATACACAAAGCGGGCGACGAGGAGCTGGCTAGCAACTATAGAGGGATCTCGCTGTTGGACATTGGATATAAAATAATCTCCAGTATAATGGTAACGAAACTGAACAAATGGTTAGAAAAGGAGGCTATGATGAGGGAAAGTCAAGCGGGATTTAGGGCAGGAAGGGGTACGCGAGACCATGTCTTCGTGCTCAATGCTCTTGTTAACAATAGACTGAAGAAAAAAGGAGGGAAATTATACGTAGCGTTTGTAGACCTAAAAGCAGCATTTGACAAAGTGGATAGAGAGCTGCTGTTCAAGAAACTGTGGGAAAAAGGAATTAGAGGGAAAATGCATGCGATGATCAGAACTATATACAGGAATACGAGGAATGACATCATCAGAGGAGAAGGAATCTCAGAAAATGTTAGAACAAAGAAGGGTGTGAGACAAGGCTGTCCTATCGGCCCAACACTTTTTAACATCGCGCTAGATGACGTGGACGAAGACTGGGAGAGGAAAGGAGAAGGGGGCACAGTCTGGGGGGGGGGGATTCTTCGTGCTGAGATATGCAGATGACATTGCAATCATATTAGGAGAGGCGGGAGAACTTGCAAAGATGCTGAAATCACTGGAAAGATACGTTAGAAAGACAAAAATGGAGGTGAATGTGGACAAAACAAAAATAATGGTATTCAGAAATGAAGGAAAAATGAAGAAAGAAGAATGGAATTTACAAGGAAAGAAAATAGAAGTAGTAAAGGAATTTAAATATCTGGGATATTGGTTCACAACAAAGTGCACACTGAGGGTTCATATAAACAAATTAATTGGGAAAGCGAGGAAAGCAGCGAATGCAGTTTGGGGAGTGATGAAAAGGGCCAGGCTAGATAAACTAAGAGACAGGCTACAGCTAATGGACTCTCTCGTTAAAGCAGGGGCACTGTATGGGATTGAGATCTGGGGATGGAAAAGGAGAAAAGAAATAGAGAAGTTACAAAGCAGAATGGAGAAAATGGCCTTGGGGGTGTCGAGAAATACACCGGATTATTTATGGAAAATGGAAACAGGAAAGCGAAGTATCGAAGTTGAAGCAAGAAGAAGAGCAGCAAATTATCTGCTACAAATCCTAAAGATGGAGGACTTCAGATGGCCGAAGATCTGCCTTAAAGAAGAAATTAGGGGGATCGTAAATAAAACATCGTCGAAGTGGGGGAAAGAGTTAGAAGAAGCAATGAGACAGGTCGGAGACGGTAGAATCATGGGACTGATGAGGGAAGGGACGCAGTTTGGAGCGATTGAAAGGGCGTTAAGAGAAGCGGTAGAGAAAAAAAGGGACCAGGGCATCCAAGGAGATTGGACGAAGATAGACAAGTCTACCTTCTGTAGTTGGTACAAAAATATCAAAATAGGCACAGAGCGAGAAAAATACTGGGACGAGGGAGTAATGAGAGGAAACTTGAAAGAAGAGTGGGCGCGATTAAGATGTGGAAACATCGGAATGGCTGGGAAAAAAGGATATGTGAACTGGATGTGCGTGCTCTGTAAAAAAGAGGACGAAAATGTAGAACATATCTGGAAATGTGAGGAAGCGAGGAAAAGAATAAAGAAAGAATGGGTTATGGGAGTAGACAAATGGAGAGAAGGAAGAGCAGGGAATGAACTGCGACAGCACCTGATAGAAACACTGAGGGAGGAAGTAATCGAAGAGCTGTGCGAATACCTAATAGCGTTTGGAAAAATAAAAGACTCTATAAATAAAAAGAATAAAACTAGTCAAGGAAATAGCACCTAAGAAAGCGGTGATAGTAATACGAATGAGAGGAAAATATAAAAGAGAGAGAAGTATGGCTGAGATGACAAAGGGATTGTGGAAGATAGGGATGAAAAGGAGAAAGCATATAGAAGAAGTTGAGGAATTGACATATGTTCTATATTTCATATTTTGTATTTTTATATTTTTTATATTGTTAAAAGAGTATAGGATGTGACAAAGAAAGGTATATAACGGTTGATGTATTAAGGCGAAGGACGCTGTACGATGGAAATAAATAATAATAATAAATATAACTCAGAATATCTCAGGGAAAATACAAAAAGGCGATAACTTAACAGGGTACGGCCCTGATATATCGAATAGCTGCGCATGCACTTAACGTGCATCCCACTGACGCCGAATCGCAGCAGCGGTCAGGTGGACGAGCGAGTCGGCCTGCACAGAGTACCAGGCGGGAGCTCTACTCCCACCGACGGTCCTGTGACGTAGGAAGCGAGTCCGAGGTGAATCCGAATTCTACAAGCAGCTGCCGGCCACTTACCGACGGTACGCGTGCTAAAGTATATTTTATAAATTCAATTATCAACCGACGTTTATCTTTACTTTATAAATTCAATTATCGACCGACGTTTATCTTTACGTTCTAAATTATATCCTCGATCAGCGTTATAAAAAGCATATTATCGATCAATTCCGATTACAAATTACATTATTGATCAATGTTTATCCTCATATTATAAAGCAGATCATCGATCGATTTCTATTATAAATTATATTATTGATCACCGTCTATCTTTGCATTCTCACACATTCTTTAGATTCACCAGCGTACACGATTATAAATGCACTCAAGAGCCCGGGAATAACTTATTGTAAGGCGCGTGGTAGCTATAATACCAAGAAAAAGGGATCGAGATCGTTAATTAGATTTTATATTCATTTTTCCATTTAATGTATCACAAAATTTACACTACGTTTCTTGAATAAACCCTACTTTTACCTATTACTGAAGCCTAAATTACTTTCCTCCCTGCTCGAGCCCGAACAAAACCCTTTCAGGGTAATCTTAACGATTAATACCGTTACAATATATTTATTGTAGGTATTATTTCTCGGTAAGCTCACGAGGGGGCCTATACGGGACAGGGCCAATTTAATAATTAAGTATGGACTGGACGACGTCCTCCCTCCTTTCATAACGATGCAAGGAGGTGCGAAAGGTACCGTGTCTATGCAAGATACGCGTTTCGGGCGATGCGTTCACGGTGAGTCAATTTATTCTATGTTTGTTCAAGTTTAATGTAAAAGACTTAACGAGATGGATCTAGAAAACATTGACGACATTATAGTCGGTTTGCAAGGAGTGTTAGAAAGCTCTCGAATAGCGACGAGAAAACTCTCATCGAAGAGTATTAAGGTATTTAATAATGCCTTGCTAACGACATTAAACAAGAATTTAAGTATTTATTTTAAGTATAACTCACCCCTGACCCATAAAAGAGGTAACTCTTGTTTTGTTCAATTACTATCAGGAGTACAAATTGAAAATGCGGGATTTTTTTCTATTTTTGAACGTTTATTCTGAAAAAATGGTAACAAATGAATTATTCAAAGTATTGTCCATCGCTAGCCACAACTTTTTCCCATCTTTCTGGCAATTTACGGATACCGTCGCGAAAAAATTCGGCCGGCTTGGCTGCTATCCAGTCATCGACCCATTTTTGGGCTTCTTCGTAAGAATGGAAGCGCTGGTCAGCTAGGCCATGTGTCATCGATCGGAAAAGGTGGTAATCGGAAGGAGCAATATCTGGGCTATACGGCGGGTGGGGTAAGACTTCCCATTTCAGCGTTTGTAGGTATGTTTTGACCGGCGCTGCAACATGTGGCCGAGCGTTGTCATGTTGCAAAATTACTTTGTCGTGTCTTTGCTCGTATTGTGGCCGTTTTTCTTTGAGTGCGCGGCTCAAACGCATCAATTGAGTTCGGTATAGTGCTCCTGTGATGGTTTCGTTCGATTTCAATAGCTCATAATACACCACACCCAGCTGGTCCCACCAAATACAGAGCATGAGCTTGGCGCCGTGAATATTTGGTTTGGCCGTCGATGATGATGCATGGCCGGGGTAACCATATGATTTTTTGCGCTTCGGGTTATCGTAATGGATCCACTTTTCATCACCAGTGACAATGCGATGCAAAAAACCCTTCCGTTTTTGCCGTTCGAGCAGCAGTTCGCATGCAAAAAAACGGCGCTCGACGTCTCTCGGCTTCAGCTCATACGGCACCCAATGTCCTTGCTTTTGGATCATTCCGAGGGCTTTTATACGATGGGAAATGGCTTGTTGTGTCACTCCCAATGAATCTGCGAGCTCTTGTTGAGTTTGACACGAGTCTTCATTGAGTATTGCCTCCAATTCAGCATTCTCAAACTTTTTCACTTGGCCCGGCCGCTCTTTGTCCTCAACGTCAAAATCACCACTTCTAAACCGCACAAACCATCTCTCGCACGTTGAAACCGATGGAACATGACTCGGATAAGCCTCGGAGACCAATCGATGTGCTTCAGCAGCACTTTTCTTCAAATTAAAGAAGTAAATTAAAACTTCCCGCAAATGCTGTTTTGTTGGCACGAAACTCGACATATTGAGAGCTCAAAAAAACTATGAATTTGACACTGCGACAAATTGACACACACTGAAAATTAAAGCTATAAGACGTAGCTTTGACATGAACATAGTCACAGTACTGCCTGATGCGTATAGCGTTAGTAACGCCATCTGTTATCAAACCCGCATTTTCAATTTGTACCCCTGATAATAAAGGGTGATTTTTTTGAGGTTAGGATTTTCATGCATTAGTATTTGACAGATCACGCGGGATTTCAGACAAGGTGTCAAAGAGAAAGATGCTCAGTATGCTTTGACATTTCATAATGAATAGACTTACTAACGAGCAACGCTTGCAAATAATTGAATTTTATTACAAAAATCAGTGTTCGGTTCGAAAAGTGTTTCGCGATTTACGTCCGATTTATGGTCTACATAATCGACCAAGTGAGCAAACAATTAATGCGATTGTGACCAAGTTTCGCACTCAGTTTACTTTATTGGACATTAAACCAACCACACGAATGCGTACAGTGCGTACAGAAGAGAATATTGCGTCTGTTTCTGAGAGTGTTGCTGAAGACCGTGAAATGTCGATTCGTCGCCGTTCGCAGCAATTGGGTTTGTGTTATTCGACGACATGGAAGATTTTACGCAAAGATCTTGGTGTAAAACCGTATAAAATACAGCTCCTGCAACAACTGAAGCCGAACGATCTGCCACAACGTCGAATTTTCAGTGAATGGGCCCTAGAAAAGTTGGCAGAAAATCCGCTTTTTTATCGACAAATTTTGTTCAGCGATGAGGCTCATTTCTGGTTGAATGGCTACGTAAATAGGCAAAATTGCCGCATTTGGAGTGAAGAGCAACCAGAAGCCGTTCAAGAACTGCCCATGCATCCCGAAAAATGCACTGTTTGGTGTGGTTTGTACGCTGGTGGAATCATTGGACCGTATTTTTTCAAAGATGCTGTTGGACGCAACGTTACGGTGAATGGCGATCGCTATCGTTCGATGCTAACAAACTTTTTGTTGCCAAAAATGGAAGAACTGAACTTAGTTGACATGTGGTTTCAACAAGATGGCGCTACATGCCACACAGCTCGCGATTCTATGGCCATTTTGAGCGAAAACTTCGGAGAACAATTCATCTCAAGAAATGGCCCGGTAAGTTGGCCACCAAGATCATGCGATTTGACGCCTTTAGACTATTTTTTGTGGGGCTACGTCAAGTCTAAAGTCTACAGAAATAAGCCAGCAACTATTCCAGTTTTGGAAGACAACATTTCCGAAGAAATTCGGGCTATTCCGGCCGAAATGCTCGAAAAAGTTGCCCAAAATTGGACTTTCCGAATGGACCACCTAAGACGCAGCCGCGGTCAACATTTAAATGAAATTATCTTCAAAAAGTAAATGTCATGGACCAATCTAACGTTTCAAATAAAGAACCGATGAGATTTTGCAAATTTTATGCGTTTTTTTTTAAAAAAAAGTTCTCAAGCTCTTAAAAAATCACCCTTTATAACATTTCGTCTGGGCTTTATTTTGAATGGTTGCACAATATGCCTACATGAAAACTCATCCTTGCCGCTTCACAAACCCCAAAAAATGTTCATGTTCAAACGTGAAAAATAGGTTACATATGTCTGCCAAAAAATGATCTGTGAACACTACGTTCGAAAGTCATTTTTCACATTTCGATTAATTGATTGAATAAGAAGAATTGATTGAGGCATATCCCCAGTTTTAGAACTTCGGTAGATCACACGATATCTGTTGAGAATCCGTCCGGATGACACTTGACCGATCTGTGAATGTATTGGAACGGGATGAAAACTCACTCAAGACGAGAGGAAAATAAAATCAGACACAAAGATGTTATGTTGAGAAAGTGGTTTATTCCACCTTCCATTATTAGGTATACAAAATATTATTTAAATTTAGAAAACTGTTCAAAATATAAATTTAGAAAACAAATACAAATTATAAATAAATAAACAAATTGAATTTTGAATCTAAATGTGAGCAGCACACAATTAAATTAAATTCAGCACACAATTAATATAATTGTGTGCTGAATTTAAGTTTGAGACAGCGGTGCGTGCAACGTAGCGAGAGCTACGCAGCACGACACGCTGATACCATTGAGTGCGAAAATGTTTGTGTGTAATTCACTGCAACCACTCAGCAGTGTATTGCAAAGTGGTTGCAGTGAATTAATGAGAGCATTTGCAATAACCTTTGCTTGAGTGCTGTAATTTTGTGTGCGACCAGCTACGCAGTCAACACTGCGTAGCACAATACAACATAGAATGAGGCTGTACGGTTGAGCAAGAAATATTCACTGTACTCTCCCAGCATATTTACTGGGGGAAAATACAGTGAAGATGAGGCACATGCTTAATTATATTAATTAAGCCGGCAAAATAACATGAGGAGAACGTGGTACAGCATGTGCTGCAACGCACGCCACAAGTGAGACCCAGTGCTGATGTACCATTTTCTCCTCTCTGACAGTGAATTAATTACATAATTATGCCAGAGCACTCTTACCTTGAGCAATGAGTCCTGATGAGATATGTTGAGCGATGCCGATGTAAAAAGGTTGATGTAAAGTCCCAAGAGTCCCGTGGATGCGCGTGCTGTCCAAAGGATGTGTGTCGCAAAAGTGCCAAAATCTCAAGATGGCTGCGAGTATGAACTTTACGTTGAGCGCTGGAGTCAGTTGAGCGAGATAGCCGGTGAGCGAAACCGAAGTCGAGCGAGAGAGACATCCTCTCGCTCGACGCGGCGTGCCAACGAGGCACATCCTCGGCTTCGCGAAGCCCATGCCTCGGCTATCTTCGACTCAACCGAACAACGCGTGCTAGAGCAGCGCAACAGGTAGGCGCACGACGATTATCGATCGCCGTGCGCCAGCTGATTTTCCAACAATATCACTTGTAACTTCACGCCAGTAACAAATATGAGAAACTTACGAAGTGCCAGGACGCCATTGACACTTTTCTTATCAAAGATAGATATGTGTGCATGCGTTCTAAACTAATTGAAAAATTGTCTTTATCTTTTTATATTTATATCAATAGCTGCGGTAGCACTTGGCCTATCCAGAGTCGACCAGCCGGATCGGAGATTTTTCATCGATGCAGTAACTGCGGCTCTGAAGGCGGCAAAACAACGTTTTATACGATTGCGCGAGAAAGGAGGAGCGTAAGGCTCGACTCAAAGTTCCTCTTTATAAAAAACTTTTTTTACTTACCTTTTGTTTAACCTTTTTAAATACGATTTTTTAATATTTCCTTTTCATACTAGTGTTTATGTAAACTTTTTTTTTTATACATACAAGAAAAAATATGTAGTATATATTGTTACGTCCTCAAAAATGCAACCCTCTTGAAGTCACTGCATGGCTCAGCCGCGGAGCCGCTGCAGTGGGGGTTCAGGATAAGGAAGCTAAGAAACGGGCCCCTTGCTCGTTTGAGATAAAGAGTAAGACTCCCTCTAGTAAATCGGGTGCGTGGGAGATGGCAAGACCTAGCCAACCAGCTCCAAAATCTTGTCCTCTCTAACCCCTATCACCACATAAGATAACAAATATTGTAAGGACAGACTCCTTGTAAGACACCAGAAGTGTGGGAGATGGGGAGTTCCTAGCCAATTGGGTCAGAGGAACTCGCCCTCTCCAACCCTTGGGAATAGCACTGGAAGGAGCATCGACATAGTATAAAAGGGCCGAAATCTGGCCCTTTTAGTCAGTTCTCTCCGATCTTCAAAGACAATTAAAACTCTTCTAGCCAGTGTAAAAGAATAGTGAGTAGGGAGAAATCCTTGGTTATTCTTAGTGATTACCCTTAAATCCCTAACCTCCACCATCCCAAACCACTAATTCGAGAAGTAACGCGAACCATCGCGGCCTCTCACACTTCCTTTAAATCCATCCCGAACAAGGAGTAATGCCGACCACCGCGGACTCTACGTTTATATTCCTTTCCGTGGCATCTGACCGTCTCATGGGAAAGCAAAAGCGTGGAGGACGCAAAGCTGCGTTAAGAAAACTCCAGGCCCAATACCAGGGGTACTCTAAATCCGGCCAAGGAGCATATTTTATCAACGAATATTTAGAATCAATCAATTTAACTTACAACACCAACCATAAATATAAATTAATTGAAATAGACTACGTAATTAAATGTTTAAAGGCTAAATTCATCCCAATAACAGATCCGCGATTTAACTTTTATTTAAAATTAGAAAAGTCCAAAATGTAAATAAATCATCAGATCGTTAGCCCGGGTCCCTGACCAATTAGCCGTAGCTAAGGTCAAAAACAGGGCAAATGAATGAGTGTTTGTTACCTGGACGTAACATACCTATTTTTGGTGACAGCGGTGGGATGGTAATAACGATTTGAAAAAAAAATGCCAATTGACCATACGAGGTCTGTTTAAAAAGTATCGCGAATTTTGAATTTCCGCGGGCTACGTATATTCGATTTTCGATTTTTTTGTGGCGTTAGGTTGGTACTCATGTCTCTCACTTATGCTGACAAAGTCGGCCATTTTGAATGTTTAGTTAATTGTTGACAGCTATTTTGGTTGGACGTGTTTTGGCTTGTCTTCGATTTTTGCCTATTCCAAAAAATGGATCAAAGAATCTGTATCAAATTTTGTGTGAAAAACAAAATTAAATGCGCGGACGCATTCCGAATGTTGACTGTGGCATATGGTGAAGCTACCTTGGACCAAAGCAACGTTTATCGGTGGTTTCAAAATGTACTCAGAGGGCCGAGAAGATGCGAACAATGAAAAGCGTGCCGGACGCTCGAGCACATCAACATGACGAAAACATTGATGAAGTGAAGAAAATAATATTGGCCAATCGTCGAATCACCGTTAGAGAAGTTGCTGAGGACCTAAACATATTGATTGGCTCGTGCTATTCGATTTTTACCAATGATTTGGGCGTGAGACGGGTCGCCGCGAAATTCGTGCCAAAAACAGTGTCGCGTTAACATTGCTAAGGAGCTGTTGGACTCGGTCCGCGACGACCCAAATTTGCTCCAGAGGGTCATAACTGGTCACGAATCATGGGTTTATAGTTATGACGTGGAAACCAAAGCTCAATCATAGCAATGGAAGCTGCCGCATGAGCCAAGACCGAAAAAAGCACGCCAAGTTCGGACGAATGTGAAGGTTTTGCTCACAGTTTTCTTCGATTGCAGGGGCGTGGTGCATCATGAGTTCTTGCCACAGGGTCGTACAGTCAATAAGGAATATTACCTGCAAGTTATGCGCAATTTACGCGAAGCAATCCGCCAGAAACGCCCGGATTTGTGGAAGAACAAAAATTGGCTTTTGCACCATGATAACGCCCCTGCTCACACATCGTTGCTTGTGCGCGATTTTTTGGCCAAAAAAAAACACTCTAATGATGCCGCAGTCACCGTATTCCCCAAACCTGGCCCCCTGTGACTTTTTCCTGTTCCCAAAACTGAAGCGGCCCATGAAAGGACGACGCTACACCACGATTGAAGCGATAAAGACGGCATTGAAGGAGGAGCTGAACAAGATCACAAAAAATGATATTTTTAAGTATTTCGAGGATTGGGGAAAACGTTGGCATAAATGTATTATATCCGGGGGGAATTACTTTGAAGGGGACAAAATAGATATTAATGAATAAATAAATACTTTTTGAAAAAACACAAAATTCGCGATACTTTTTGAACAGACCTCGTACTCCAAATAAAAAAAAACAGATACCGAAATCCCACAAACGAGTAACGAATCAGCAACCACGAACACCCAATCCTTACACCCAGCCGATTCACAATTACCCGACGAAATGCCTTTGGGAAATTCACAAATTGTATCTCTTAAAGATGCAGTCGAAGTGGTTTTAGAATTCGACGGGGAAAACATTCCCGTATATCAATTTATAGAAAGCTGCAAGGAAGCGCTGGTAATGCTTCCCTCTAACGTCGCAATAAATAAAGTTAAATTAATTAGGACGAAAATTATAGGGGAGGCTAAAAATCGATTCACGGTAACAAATTTGAAACACTAAACGCGTTAACAAAATTTTTAAAGAATCTATATTCACCTGCAAGGACCGTAAACCAAGTGCGTCGCGAATTAGGAAGTTTAATTCAGTTTGAAAACGAAAATATTATATAATAAAATATATAAATCGGGTTCGAGAAATAGGGAACCATATCCTCGAGGCATATAAAAGCAATAACGACGGAGTTTTGTCAGACGCAGACAGAGCTTCAACAGAAAGCGAGTGCGTTCAAAGTTTTCTAGACGGTCTTAAACCAGACATACAAATACGAATGAAAAGAACGTACGAGACCCTCACAGTCGCCGGAACAGAGGCATTAAATATTGACAGAAATCAGACGGCAATCAAAGATCTGCGAAAAACGCAACCCAAAGATAAGGCTGCACCACGCTATGGAACGGTAGGATCAGTGTCAAGAGGGCCCACGGTATGTCAGATATGCGAGCGGCCTGGACATAGTGCCACCACTTGTTGGTATAGGCATCAGGGCGCCGGACCCTCGACAAACACTCATAAACAGTTTAGTCTAACACCGAACATAAATATTTCTAATAAAAAAAATAATAATGATAAATCATGCCGATACTGTAGAAAGGAGGGACACAGTATAGAAGAATGTAGGAAACGAGAATACAATAACAAAATGCGTAACCAGGGAAACTCAAGCAGTCTCCAGAGAATCGGGGCAACCTCGGAGACGCAACAAAAACAGGCCCCACACTAAACATTTACAGTAGCTCAGAACATACACACAGACGACTCCGAATAGCACACGTCAATTTAAGACGGCGTTGCCGACCCCCAACGATACAGATAGTCATCAGTCGTAATTTCCCCAGTGGAATTAATGGTCGATTCTGGTTCTGAACCAAATCTTGTAAAAAAGGCATATGTCCGGTCAGAGTCTCAAATAGATCAGCTAGATATATTGGAGTTGCATGGAATAACGGCGAACCTCGTAGAAACCCTAGAGTCTTTCTTGGTAGACATCTTAGGAAGTCCAGTCGTGTTCCATATTGTTGCAAATAATTTTCCGATTGAACAAGCTGAGCTATTGGGTAACGATTTCTTTCAAAAATACAAGGCCACGATTGATTATAAAGGACACTGTCTGTATTGGAGGGATAACAAAATTGGATTTTCAAGTCCAGAAATAGTAACAATTCCAGCGCGATCTGTTTTAACATTTTACATAAGAGTAAAGAACAAAGAATTTTCGGAAGATTATCTACCAAAATTAAAAATTGGAGAAGACGTTTAATTTGGAAGAGCACTCGTCACAAATACACAAGGCATCGCGTACACCAAAGTCTATAACACGAGAGAGGAAGATATTGAAATCGAAGTTCCTACTCTAACTCTTCAGGAATTTGAAGAGGATAAGAATACTAACTCTACAAAATCCTCTAAATCAACAAACTCAACAAAATCTACAAAATCTACTAACTCTCCTAAATCAAGTACGCTCTGCCTGAAAACTTCGAAAAATACCGAACAGGAAAACCGTGTATCAAACTCTACAAATTCTTCTAAATCAAGCACGCTCTGTCTGAAAAACTCGGAAAATACCGAACAAGAAAACCGTGTATCAAACTCTACAACCTCTTTTAAATCAAACACACTCTGCCTAAAAAACTCGGAAGATACAGAACAGGAAAATCGTGTATCAAACTCTACTAACTCTTCTAAATCAAGCACGCTCTGCCTGACAATCGCAAAAAATGCAGAACAGGCAAACCGTGTACAAAAAATTAAAAAACTATTACGCCTCGAACATTTAAATTCCGGGGAATCAGAGAGCATAGATGAATTATTAGAGGAAAGTGTGGAACAATTTTAGATTCCGGGAGAAAAACTAGGGACTACTACACGATTAGAACACCCCATAACTACAGTCAACGAGCATCCAATAAATACTCGTCAATATCGTAATCCACAAATCCATTAGGATGAAATCACATGACAAGTACAAGAATTGTATGACGGAGGCATAATTAAAACCTCCCAGTCGCCATATAGTAGTCCTGTATGGATTGTTCCAAAGAAACCAGACTCGAAAGGTAATAAACGTTGGAGGATGGTACTCGATTTTCGCGGACTCAACGAAAAAACAATCGGCGATTCTTATCCTTTACCAAATATCACAGACATCTTGGATCAACTTGGTGAATCAAAATATTTCTCAGTATTCGATCTTGCATCTGGGTTCCACCAAATTAACGTAAAACCAGAAGATTCCCACAAAACAGCTTTTTCAACACCTTTTGGGCATTATGAGTTTTCTCGAATGCCTTTCGGCTTAAAAAATGCTGCAGCGACTTTCCAAAGATTAATGGATAGTGTTTTAAGCGGGCTACAAGGGATAGAGCTGTTCATTTTTCTAGATGATATTGTCATTTATGGATCGTCGTTGCGAGAACACCAAGTTAAATTTAAAAAATTAATAACCCGTCTGAAAGAAGCTAATCTCAAATTACAACCAGATAAATGCGAATTCTTGCGCAAAGAGGTCACTTATTTAGGGCATTTAATAACAGAAGAAGGAATAAAACCAGACCCAAAGAAAATAGAGGCAGTAAAAAGCTATCCAGATTTCAGAAATGTTAAGGGAATGCGACAATTTTTAGGGTTAACCGGATACTATCGTAGATTTGTAAAAGGATACTCTGAAATTGCCAAACCGATAACGAACCTGTTAAAGAAGGATACCTTATTCTTATGGGGAGAAAGGGAGCACTCAGCTTTTGAAACACTAAGAGAAATTTTATCCAAAGAACCGATACTGAAACGTCCAGATTTTACCAAACCATTTCTAATTACGACAGATGCATCGGGATATGCGATCGGAGGCATATTATCCCAAGGTGAAATAGGAAAAGATTTACCAATTGCCTACATTTCGAGAACTTTAAATGGCGCAGAAAAAAATTATGAGGTCTATGAAAAAGAAGCTCTAGCTATAATTTACACCGTTAACGATTTCATCCATATACTTACGGGAGAAAATTCACAATAATCACTGACCATAAACCACTAGTTTGGTTCAAAAATTCTAAAGATCCAACCTCTCGAGTAACGAAATGGAGATTCAAATTAAAGGATCACGAGTATAATATAATCTATAAAGCAGGAAAAATGGACGTAAACACAGATGCTTTATGTCGCAATCCAGTTGAATTAAATGTTTATGCTATTCAAAATAACGAAAATCTAACGAACAAAGTAGTTACTCAAGCTGTCATTCACGAAGAGCCAAAACCCAAAGAAAGCGAATTACGGTTAAGATAAAGTACGCGAAATAGAAGGGAACCCCGGAGGTTGCGAGATAAGCTAAACGATCAGGTTGATGCAGCTATCAAAACTAAAGCTAAATATAAAAGTAAAGAACTCACAGATAAAAATGATCGTTCAAAACAAACTCAACAAGCAGTCCAAACAAGTTACGATGAAATAAGAAATGAATCGAGTGATTCAGAATGCGCGAATGATAGTAGCAATGACGAAAAACAGGGACAGAAAGAAGAAGATGAAGGAGGAGGAACAGAGGCAATAGGAATCAAAGAGCACAATGCAGTAGAGAAAATTCGATATCCGCGTAATATCAGGTGTATTAAAAAGAAATCCATTATTTTTGCAATAGATGGCTTTAGTTATCTGTATCTCGCGTTGTATAAGTCCGATCGGGTTCCACTAGATGGCGTTAGAAAGATGAGATTTCGTACTAAAAAAACTTTTCTAACAGTTTTGTGATTAGTTGACTCACAAGGAGAGGCCGCCTACTCGTCATCACGGATTTCGCTCAAATTTATAGCATATGTAGGGCTTGGCTAGAAATGAAAGTACTCAAAGTGGGAACTCCAGATGGCCAACCGTGTAGAAAATAAAATTTTTGACGCGGATCTGGTACCGTAAAAGCCATTTATGTTAGTATGTTTGCCAAGCATCGGTTGGCGTAATGGTAAGAGCTCGGACTCGTAATGCGATGGTCGCAGCTTCGACTCCCCGTGCGGAGACTTTTTTTTTCTAGCTGTCTCCCAATTTTTATAATATTCATGTCGCGAAAGCGAAGTGATAAATAATTTATTTTATTTATTTATTTATACATAAAAGGCATAGATATAGGACGTCATTTTTTGATAAGCGCATAATCGTGAAAAATTCGGAGTTGCGAATTTTCTAGACTTCTTCAAACAGGAATACTCGTTTCACAATAAGATTTATTTTAAACTGAAGATCGCTCCCGGCGGCCATACACGAACAATAGATTCTCGGTGCAGGTAGAAAAAAGGTAAGTAGTATGTGTACACCTTTGCTCCATCCCACTCCTATCCCCACTCCTTCCCCCACCACGCGGCTACCCCCACCACCTCACTTTTCCACCGCCGCGCTACCCACTCTGCTTGACCAGTGTCGGTAACGTGGAGATGGTAAAGTGAGGTGGTGTGGGTACCTTGGTGAACAAGGAAGAGTAGAGATAAGAGTAGGATGGAGCAAAGGTGTACACATACTTGGAAAAATGAATAAAATTATGTACTCACCACCACCGCAGCTGTTGTAGGCATCTACCCTCCTGCCAAAGCGATTTTAAACTCCTGTCTCTCGAATGTACTCTCTCACACACGCACACACACACACATACACATGCACAGTGTCTTTAATTCATTACTATGTCCTCGTCAAAACCCTCGTCCACGGCATCGATATCGTAGCCGATATCTATCTCATCACCGAGGGCTTCTATAATAAACGCCGCCACATCCACGCGTTCACCGTTCGATAAGCGAACCCGCGGAATGCTATCGCCGGCAAGAGGTCGCATCATGACAGCGATCAAGTCATCTCCACCGCACGCTTCTTCGACGAGCTGCTCGATACCTGCAACGTCCACGCGGTCGAGTCCGTATATGGAAAACTCCATGACAAGAACCGGTAGCATACTTGCTAGAGGATCCGGATGAAATAGGTGAGACCAGTCGATGTAAATAGTTTCGCCGAAATCGACTAGCAGCACCTCGCAGTACCCATCAAAGTCCGGGTAAACCACTTCCCCGCGGGCAACGTTATTGAAACGAGGCACAATACAGGACATGCCGATATGCAACTCCCCAAGTTCAATGGATCTTCCACGACGTTCCACTAAATACACACTACGTAGGAGTTCTTCCAACTCGTCGTATGCATCGCACATTTCCTGCGTACGGAGAAACACACTCATTACACTCTCGACAAACATTAATCGGCACCAAAACGCGTCGCTTAAAATCTCCTTGCCGTATCGTGGATACATATTGCTTTTTATTGTTTCCAAACAGGATGCCAAAGACAGACTAAATGCTCGAGACGCTACTAGAGAGTATCACGGGCATAAAGATAACAGCCTCCTATGAATCATAACTAGGTATCCATCACTTTGAATGCAACGAAAGAGGTTTTCGAGCATGCATAGAACTGCGCTATGCTCCTCGCAAAGTGCTTGCTCTGCAGTAAAAGATATAGAATATGTTCCCTCACAGAGAGAGAGAGAGAGAGAGAGAGAAAGACTTCAATTATTATGCTATAAAAATAAGAGACACAGTAAGATCAGATATTTTTAAATTAACCAATATTTTATGGAAAGCACTTTATACATTTACCGTCGTATGCAACAGCCCTGCAAACACGGTCATCCACGCTCGGAGATTCCTTCACCGTTAATTTTATTTTTATCGCTATATGGAATTAATTTGTATTGTCACTCGTAATATTGCTTTTAAATTATTTTTCGCTGTGGACGTTGTCATCATAGTGTACTTCTGAAAAAAGAACGAAACAACTATTTAATTGAACACACTGATCAATAAAAAACATCGTGTACAGAATAATCGATATTGTCTTACCTGATATGCCACGACTCATTATACAAAGTTGGCAGCGTTGATGATCTTCTGCCACCGACGACAACTGCGGATGAGGATGTCGGGTGGCACTTTTCTTTCCCGAAGCTAGCTCTATTTTCCTCTCGCTCTCCATGACACGAATAACGAACCATCGGTGTCGGCTCATATGCAGGGGCTGCTCGCTCTGCAAAACATTATTCTTTAATTAAAAATAAATATCACATGATTTAAAATTATTTTATATTTTTTACTTACCAAGCTCAGCTGCTTTGCTGCTAATCGACATTGGCACGTATTCCGTGATCTGCTGTGTTAATAAAACAGACACGAGCGATCCGTCTTCTTTCTAGCGCAGACCTTTGCTGATGCTTCGGTTTTACGACTGTCTCTCTCTCTCTCTCTCTCTCTCTCTCTCTCTCTCTCTCTCTCTCTCTCTCTCTCTCTCACTGTGACTGACATCGGTGTATACTTTATAATATTTCGAGCGAAATGTACACTATATACAATTATTTACAACAGTTTCTTTATCACAAATAGCTGCACATACGTAGAATTATTGCGTTCGCAACGCAACACCCGATGCATGATCAGCGATATGACCACGAAACAGCACAATTATTTCGGACAAAATAATTTCATAAACTCCGTATCCTCTGGCGTTAGCAAGATCGCGATGTGTTCGAGCGCTTCTTCAAAGAAGTCCTTGGAACCGATGATCTCATACGCTACTGCACGAGGCATTTCACTGGCAACTATCTGTTCACGGACATATGATACCACCTCGTTCATACACCTCTGAATCGTTTCACTTTTGCTCTCTAGAGCCTGCATATGAATATCAATTCTTCTACTTATTTCGACGAGCATATCAAATGTAGACCGCTGAAGAACAATGTTTGGAGAGTATTTTCGGAAGCGTTTCCGTTTCGATTCTCCAGATTCCTCTTGATTCTCGTATTCCTCATCAGCGCTACCGCTTATTTTACCAAATGACACAGCTCTGTGCTGGTAACACGAGGTTAAAAGTGTGTAATGCGTTGTGTGCTCTATGCGGGTATTACACATTTTCTCAGCATCAGTCCCATGAGCTTCGAAATATTGTTGTACGCGAGAAAAGTCACTTTTAAACACTCGCCACTCGTCCGCACCGAGTGTAATTCCGGTAAAAGTATTCGACAATATTTTCACCACCGGTGTAAGCGTACACGTAGAGTTCAACTCGAACCCGGCTACGATTATTTTACCAAATGATTTATTTAAACCGTACATAACGGGGCTCACTATATACTGCGATATCGCATGAGGCTTAGCACCGTTATTTGCCATTTTTATTGCTTTCCTGTAGACTGTAACTTTTCGAATGAATCGTCGGTGTTGTTCATACTCCGTTTTATACAGATTTCCCCCACCACCTAACTGCACTGCCTCTTCTTTTGATACTGCAAATCATACGCCTGAAAATTGCTAGCCAATATCCTTTGATATTTGTCGTATTCTCCTCAACAGCCTAGTAACAGCAGCAGATATATCCCAAAACTCTTGCATACGCGCGCACACTTATGCGCACACGCACACATTGACATACAGATAATATTCGTCGGTGAAATTTGATGATTTTCCTCATGGCCGAGTGCCTTGAAATTAGATGAAAACAATATGACTTTCATCAGCGAAACTCGATAACTAAGTACATCACCATCGCTAAATATTTCCCTAGGTCTTGCTTTTGTAAAGCGATCGTGTGCGGCCATCTTCTTGGTTAGTCGTATTCATTACATCGCTGCAGTATATGCAGAGAGAGAGAGAGAGAGAGAGAGAGAGAGAGAGAGAGAGAGAGAGAGAGCTTGTTAAAGGAATATATATAAAAGTAAGCCGCTTTGAAAATTCTCTAGTTAATTGTCTGATTTACTGTGGTAACTACTACTACTACTCTAACAGCACAATCATGGTCAGAGTGGTGAAGCGCTCATTGATAAGAAAATTGATAGAGTTTATATTGAAGCGTAGACCGTCGTTGCGTTCGCGCTGGGGTCGAAGAAATTTGCAGGTCACCCTATGGGAACTTCCGACACAGGCGGTTGTTCGTAAAATTCGCGGTATGCTGTGCGAGTGTCATCAGCGCGATTTAGTTGACGCGTATAATATTGGATTGTTTGATAATCAAATAATTATTGATTCGGTGGTGCGTGTTATTCGTCGACGAGGTTGGCTGAATGAGACGGCTCTGCAACCCATACTCAATGAAAGACGTAAGTAATATACAGCGCTAATTACTTTTATTTTATTTCTTTTATTTCATAAGATTTTTATATAGTTCGACGGTATGAGGACGCAGAAATGGGATCCGACACCTATGATTTCGATGAGGAGGGTAGAACCGATTCAGATGATCATAGCAGGGACAACGATGGCGACAGCACAGTAGGGAATCGCTGGATAAATTTTACCCAACCATTCTGCGGTTATAAGCCTACAAACGGTCTTTTAATGGCAGGCCCCTCGAGAGAATCAGATGAATCCGTCGCAGGCCCATCGCGACCATACAGTTCAAACGATGATGCCAACAGCCATACAGACAGCGAGGAAGAAGAAGAAGAAGAAGAAGAAGAAGAAGAAGAAGAAGAGGAGGAGGAGGAAGAAGAAGAAGAAGAAGAAGAAGAAGAAGAAGAAGAAGAGGAGGAGGAGGAGGAGGAGCAAGACGTAGACGATGACGACGAGGAGGAGGAGGAGGAAGAAGAGGAGGACCCTGTAGATTCAGGTAAGCTTTTAATAATACAACTACGTTGACAAAAATTTAAAAATTACGCGGATAATAATAGTAAAATGAAAAAGCAGGGTACGAGACGGACCCAAACGTTTTTCGCTTTGCACGATTCACTGTGCCGAGACCGCCGACAATCGAGTTGGTTTACGAAATGCGTCGGCGGTTCCCGGGTGCAGTTGACGGATTCGAGGACTAGAAGCAAATATAAGTTTGTAATTCTTACGTTACACGAATTATATGCAAAGTATATAGCCAGCGACAAACAAAAATTTAAAGTAAATTAAATAAAAATTCTAATAAATGGTTTAATTATGCCTGCAGGTGGACAGACTGGCGATGGAAGGACTGCTGCACGGGGTGGTGATATTTTGCCTCCTGGTGAACGTTTCGGTATCGACAACGAGCAGAGACGTTATTTTTCACGCTTTAGGATGCAGGGTCGAGAGACAGATTTTTATTTTCGCCAGCCACCGGTCGGTATCGATCATCTGACATGGTTCGAGGGAGGTGTACGCGATGTTCTCACACGTCTTACAGAATCGTGCGAAGGACATGATTATGTGGGTATGACTCTGAGCGTACCGTCTTTTGCGCAAGGACCTGTATGGTTATCATTTCGACCAGCTCGTGACATCGTTCCCGACGATATATGGCGACTAATTAATAGTGTAGCTCAGAGCGCGCGCGAATTTCGAATAGACGCTGGTACATGTAGAATGACGACATGTATAGTACGAGGCGTCGAAGGAGCTGGTGCGGGTACTGGGCTTACACACGAGTCTATAGCAAAAAAGTCAATTTTACGCATAAGTAATCGCGATAATTTGTGTCTACAACGATCCCTTGTCACTGCCCGAGCGCATGCCGAACGCGGTCAAATACGTACGGGTGTGCTACACAGACGATGGTGTCAAATTCGGAACGGGTTTCGAGGTGCGCAATATACAGCGGCGATAGAGCTCACACGTAATGCAGGGGTAACGACACCGTCTAGGGGGTGTGGTGCGCGCGAAATTCAGCTCTTTCAGGAGTACTTGGTTCACGAGGGTATAGCGATTGTTGTTTATGAATTTCTCACCTTCGGAAAACGCGTTCCGGCTCTGTACGATGGGCGAAAATACGTACTCACTGCAACAGGTAAAATTAATCATACACTCTTTATTCTCTATTACGAGCGTTCTCATCACTATCAACCGATGTTAAATCTCGCCGGTGCGCTAGGTAGTCGGGGGTTCTGCACGCAATGTAATTCCAAGTATATTCGAGTACTCGAGCATCGATGTAGCTATCAATGTGCTCGATGTAAATCCACTTATTGCAACGGTAATAGAGACTCTCAGCCTGAGTATTGCGCAGACTGTAATCGTTCGTTCTTTGGTGCTTTTTGCCTCGCTCATCACAAGAGTGAGGGCTCCGCGGGTATCACGTCTCGTAAATATAGACGGTACAGCGTCTGTAACGCATTGAAAATCTGTAGAGGCTGCTCGCGTATGATTAAAACCACAGATAAAAAGATGCATGTATGTGGTATATCGTTTTGTACTACATGCAAACAAACGCGGCCGACTACGCATGCATGTTTTATAGCACCTCTTAAGAAATCAGATGCGCAAAAGGAGAAGAAAAAAGACAAGTCTTGCACGAGATTTTTATTTTATGATTTTGAGACGCAGCAACACGAGCAATTGCATGATGATAAATCGACACGAATTCACGAGCCGAATTTATGTGTCGTACAATGCGTATGTATGGCATGTCTGGATATCACAGATATAGTGACCGATTGTGCTAACTGTGGTAAACGTGAATTCGTGTTTATCGATGATCCTGTTGGGGATCTCGTAAAATTGGCATTATCGCAAAAATTTAAAAAGACCATCTGCATCGCCCATAATGCTAGAGGTTTCGACGCACAATTTATTCTACGGTATTTAATCGAGGTGCAAAAAACACAGCTGCCCTCTCTGATTATGAACGGTACGAAGATTGTCTCGATGAAAATTGGCGATGTCGTTTTTCTCGATAGTCTAAACTATTTACCCATGGCTCTTAGTGCTTTACCTAAGGCCTTTGGTTTCGCTGATGAGGTGGCAAAAGGTACATTTCCCCATTTATTCAACACACCGGAATATCAGAATTACTCAGGTCCTCTGCCGGCTTTGCATTTTTACTCACCCGATACCATGTTCTCAGCAGATCGCGAGCGCTTTTTAAAATGGTATGAGGAAGAATCGAGCCGCGTAGATTATAAATTTGATTTTGCGACGCAATTTGTGCAATATTGTCGTACAGATGTTACGGTTTTGAGACGAGCGTGTTTAGCTTTTCGAGAGTTACTTATACGTTGTGGGAGCGTGTGCCCCTTTACAGAAGCATGCACGATAGCATCAGCATGTATGAGAGTATTTCGAAAGAATTTTCTACAGAAAGATCGCATTGCGGTGTTACCACCAGGAGGATATCGCTGGGGCGATAAGCAATCGCGCAAGACCGTCGTATGGCTCGTATGGCTCGAGCGTGAGCTCAACTGCGTTATCGCTCATGCTGGACGCACGAGAGAGTATCGCCCTCCGGCCGGCCTACCGGCCGTGGACGGTTACTACGTGGATGCGGGGGTCCATCACGTTCTTCAATTTCATGGTTGCTTTTGGCACGGTTGTCCGCGATGTTATCGCGTGAATAGAGATGCTCGAACTAAATTCGGCGATACAATGGATGAGCGATACAAGCGTACCATTCTTATTTCCGGGCGAATCAGATCGAAAGGGTACACTCTAACCGAAATATGGGAATGCGATTTTGACAGATTACTCGAGAATAACGAAGAAATGTCGATATACGTGAAAAATCACGCCATGGTCAAGCAGGCGCCTCTCGAACCACGCGATGCATTCTTTGGCGGTCGAACGGAAAATTTTGTAAGCTTGTACGACGTCGCGAATGGGGAGCAGATACGCTATGTGGATGTTTGCTCGCTGTATCCGTGGGTATGTAAGAATGGAAAATATCCCGTTGGACACCCGAAATTGTACGTAGGCGACGAGTGTCGAGAACTCGTAGGACCTGAAAACGATCTAAGTGTCGTCGAGGGTCTCGTGAAGTGTACCGTGCTGGCGCCGCGTGATTTGTATATACCCGTACTGCCTGTTCGCATGCATGGGAAACTACTGTTCCCCCTGTGTAGAACGTGCTGTACAGATATGGACACATCCGAGGTTTGTACACACGATGACACGACTGAGCGAGCGTTTGACGGCACATGGGTCGTGGACGAACTGAGAAAAGCTGTGTCGCTCGGATATAAAGTGACGCGTATCTATGAAATTTGGCAATACGTTGTAACGCAGTATGACTCGACAACGCGACGAGGCGGTCATTTTGCCGAGTACATCGATACATTCCTAAAAATAAAACAGGAGGCGAGTGGTCCGCCAACAGAGTGTAACGATGACGAGGAAGCAATAGAGCGTTTTATAGCATTGTACAAGGAGTCTGAGGGTGTATATCTCGAGCGAAGTGCTTTGCAGCCAAATCCGGGTTTACGTTCACTAGCGAAATTGGCTCTTAATTCATTCTGGGGAAAGTTTGGTCAACGAGAGAATCTCACGAAAACCGTTATCGTCTTCACGCGCGCGGAGTTAATGAATTTACTAACGAGTCCGGAGATTGAGGTGACGGGGCTGCTACCGGTTAATCACAAGATTATGTATGTAAACTATGTGAGCAACCGCGATGCTATCCAACCATCACCGACATCAAACGCCGTGATTGCAGCATACACGACGGCACAGGCACGCCTAAAATTATACAGTTATCTTGAGGGGCTCGGGCGGCGAATATTGTACTGCGATACGGACTCCTGTATTTACGTGAGCCATCCCGGTGGTAACGAGTATGAGCCGCCAATCGGTCAATTTCTAGGAGATCTTACGGATGAATTAAGTGAATACGGGCCTGGTAGTTATATAACTTCGTTCGTTTCGGGTGGACCAAAATTTTACGCATACCTTGTTCGTAAACCCGACGGTACGATTATTGAAAAATGTAAAGTGAAGGGTATCACGCTAAACTTTGCGAATAGCCGTCACGTAAATTATAACGCATTACGATCTTTCGTGACAGGAGCAAGGAGCGTACCTATTATTTTTAAATTCGACGCTATTCGACGTACGGAATTTCATCATGTAGTAACGCGTAAAGAAACGAAATCATGCGAGCCTGTTAACACGAAGCGAAAACGGCACGGGCTGTACTCTACTGTACCGTATGGCTATTGTGAAATACGCTAATTAGTATAACGCAAAAAGTATATAGTTTTACGGGTGAATTCGCGATATTTAAAAATAATCTTTTTGTCTAATTTCATGTAACATATTTACTGTGTACAATACATTGAAAAAATTGATTTATCATGTATAAAATCGTTATCGGATCGTTCTTTTTGTGCTGCTATTCGTAACAGTAGCTGCTATCTCTCTACCGTTCCCTTTTGTGCTGACTTTCTCATCGTTGATTCCTTTTGTCCCGTCTTTCTTATCGAGTGTTTCCTTTTGTTCTGGCTTTCTAGTGCTACATCCGTGGATATAATATCGTTGTTTAGAATTTGATGATTCGTAAAATTTGTATATAGAGATGTATGCATAGTGAAATAAAAATATTGCTTTATTTGTGAGAAATATAAAAATTATCGTTATTTAATATACATACAGCGTAAACGCCAGCTTATACCGCGGGCCCGCGCCTCATCAGCTAGTGCAGGCGCGCCGCGTCTTATCAGCTTTTTAAGGCCGCGAAAATAGCTGATGCCGCAGGGTCGCCGCCGCCGCCGCCGCCGCAGCCGCAGCCGCGGTATAAGCTTATTTAAGAGTATGCTGATTGATTTTGATAGACACTCATCGATATGGATACACGTTGGAAACATCCGTGGACAGCTGTGATAAGCGGTCCTACGGGATGTGGTAAAACATATTTTGTAAAAAAATTCTTTAAATACATGCGCGAAATGACGGATGTCCCGTTCGAGCGTATACTTTTTTATTACTCAGAGTGGCAGTCCGGGTATTCAGAGTACGGTGATAAAATCGAATTTCGCGAGGGTTTACCGCAAGCAGTAGACTACTCGAATGACGCAAGGCCTAAACTTGTGGTCATTGACGATCTAATGCGCGAGGCATCCAACAATACGGTGGTCGATCTTTTCACCAAGGGTAGCCATCATAAAAATCTTAGTGTCATTTTCATCACGCAAAATCTCTTCCATCAGGGTCACGGGCAGCGCGATATCTCCTTAAACGCTAATTATATCCTTGTCTTCAAAAATCCGCGAGATCGCGCGCAAATTCAACACCCAGCCCGACAGGTATGTCCCGAGAATCCACGATTTTTGCAGGAAGTATATTTCGATGCAACAGCCGTACCGCACGGCTATCTATTATTCGACTTGAAACAATCGACGCCTGATAATTGTCGATTTCGCGCCTGTATATTTCCCGATGACCAATACCATTACGTTTACGTGCCTCAAAAAGCAATAAAAGTTCGCGATGCGTCGCGCGATGTACCAGTAATGCGCTTGTAATGGCGTTGCGCGGACCTCTCGATAAAAAGCAAATAATTATATTGCAAGCGTTGTTTTATCTGAAGCAAGAGCAACGACGTGCAATTTTGCGCAAAGCAGATGTAGCGCTTGTACGCTGTATATGCGAGTCTGCTCTAAACGTTTTACAGGGAAACGTGAGTCTGAACAACGTGCAAAAGAATCATCTTCGGAGGCACGCGACAATTCTTCGACGACTAGCCGCCAAAAGGGGAAATTGGAGTGGTAAGAGGAAGATCATCGTCGAGCACTGTGTCGGATTTCTCAAGTTGCTTCTTGCGCCTGTCTTGGCCTACGCGAGACATGGAGTATGCCAGAAAGATGGTACTTATTCCTCATGATAACATACATCGTCTCGCTGGACTCGCCGCTACTGCCGCTGCTACTACTACTACTACTACTACTACTAGTGCAGACCCGTTTCCTTCCGTACAGACTACCGGTACGCCATTATTGCGCCTCGACTCTGAGCTGAGTGAAATTCTAAACTCTCACTCGTACAAGAGCGAGAGAGAGAAGTGGATAGCGTATCAACAGGTTTTACAGCGTTATCTTCACATGGTCGAATACGATAATGCCGTACCGAATATTTCATCAAAACGAAAAGTAGCAATACTCGATAGCCACGAGAATAAATCCGACGACGATTTAATGAACAAAGCTAAATCGCGGCTCAATGACACACTTATTATCGATAGCGTACCAAAAAAATTTAAATCTAAAGCAATATCGTTGCTTCGCAATTTGCATCGCAGCGCCGTTGGTAAAAAAATGACATGGGACCGTAACGGCGTTGTTTCCATAGACGGCAGAAGAATTTCAAATTCCAATATCGTTGATCTTGTTAACGATGCTATGCGTGCTAGAAAACGCGAGAAACCCATCGGACGATCTCACTTTGCCAAACTCCTGCGAGCGATACAGATGCCCCGTGAATTTATCGGTAATCCCGCGTTACTACACGAGCCTACACCTACATCATCCTCGACACCACAGCGGCGTCTTATTTTACCGCGCGAAAACGATAGTAGCAGCAGCAGCAGCAGCAACGGTAGCAACAACAACAACAACGACGACGAGGCCGAGACCGCACACTCAAACAGAGATTTAATGCTCACGGCTGAAAACGACATCGTCGAGGGGGAGGAGGGGAATAAAAAAGAGGACGAACAATTGCAAAACTTTGCACAAGTAGAATATCGACCACCCACACAGTTAGAAAAGAAAAAGAAAAAGAATCCATTTAACTGGTCATCGCTAAAATTATGAAAATTCTTCAAAAAATCTATTATGACACCGCTCATCCTGCTTCCTATTCTCGAGCAAAAAATTTGGCCCAGGTGGATCGTAGAGTAGCGCGAAAAAATGTTTTACCATGGCTCGAGACACAGGATTCATATAACATGCATCGCCTCGTACGACGACGATTTCCCCGTCGTACGTACAGTGTGAGTAATATAGACGATGTATGGGAGGCTGATTTAGCTGATCTTCGCTCGATAGCCACGTACAACGATGGGTACGCGTATCTGCTTGTTGTTATTGATGTGTTGAGCAAATACGCGTGGGTCGAGGCTTTGCGTGACAAAACGAGCGCAAACGTGGCCCGCGGTCTCACACGCATACTCGCGCGCAGTAACAATCGTCGCCCGCAACAATTGCAAACTGATCGAGGCAAAGAATTTATCGGCGCACCGTTTCAGCAAATTCTCAAGAAAAAGAATATCGATTTTTGCGCTGCTCGTAACCCTGATATAAAAGCCTCGATTGCCGAACGCTTTAATCGAACAATAAAAGAGCGAATGTGGCGCTACTTTACATACACGCGAAATAAGCGTTACATCGATGTTTTACAAAAATTTTTATATGCTTATAATCACACTAGACACAGCGGAACGCGTATTCCTCCGAGCGAAGTAACCCTCGAAAATGCCTCTATAGCCCGAGACAATTTAGCACGGCGTTACGAGCGTAACGCGAAAAAAATTAAAAAGCCTAAATACAGCATCGGTGACTTGGTACGTATCAGTACAGCTAAAGCAGCTTTCGTGAAAGGATATGAGCGTGGTTGGAGTAACGAATTATTCAAGATTCAACGAATATCGGTGAATCGAGAGCCATTCGTGTATATTTTACACGATCTGAATAACGAGACTATCGACGGTATTTTCTACGAAGCAGAATTATCACGAGTACGAGTGCCTCCGTCATCTGAGAAGACGAAAGAGAAGAAGAGGACAAAGAAGAAGAAGAAGAAGAAGAAGAACGCTCGGGATCATCGTCCGTGATAAATATGAGCTCCAAGGATAGCTCTTTCTTTGTCGTACTACCGAGCAACAGTAGTATGCAGTATTTTCCGGATAATACGACGACGAAATTTATTACAAAACTACCGCGTCAGATACGCCTGCACGGAGAATGGGCTGTTTCTCTTGTGGAAATTGCTTATCCGATGACTCTTTTACATGTTCCTACTGTAGAAAATCTCGTAACTTTTGAAGATGGTGATTATGATTTATCGGGTTTAAATCTTTTAACACGGAGGAGCACTGATAGAGACCAAGTAGCACCTGGTGTATATCGCTCTATAGACGCTCTTTTGGAGAGTATAAATCAGCTACCTCACGTGGCCGATCATTTGCGCTTTAAATCGCTTCCGAGCGGGCAGGTCGAAGTGGCACGCGTATGCGACGATCTACGCTACCACGACTTTCGCGTATCGCCCGCTATCGCAAGGCTACTAGGATTCTCGGAAGAGGCTTGTAGCCCCGTAATGATAGAACCGCATTGCGAATACACAGGGTCGAGGCCTGCATCTCTCACCGGTGCTATACCGGGCAGCATGTTTTTATACACAGATATCTGCGAGAGCTATATTACAGGCGATGTACAAACACCCCTCTTACGAGTTGTTCCCATTGATACTGATGACTGTCCGTATGGTTCGATAAAAATTAAATCGTTTTCAACGCCACGATATATACCTCTCTTGCGCAATAATTTACACACTATCGAGATCGATATAAGAGACGAATTTGGGGATCCTATACCATTCGAGCAGGGAACGTTGACTGTGACACTACATTTCAAAAGGTCCCACGATTGATTACACCACTATGGATGATATTGACAGCGTGCAGCACGGATGGGGTCGTCGCAGGTACGGTGGTATTAGCCATGTTTATATCGGAACACCTAATCAGCGAGGACACGGTATCGGTAGCTTTCTCGGGGGCCTGTTTCGTCGAGTGTTACCGCTTTTAAAGAAGGGCGCTATAGCAGTTGGAAAAGAGGCGTTGCGTGCTGGTGTAAACGTAGCCGGTGATATCCTCGATAGAAATATAGCTGTGAAAGATGCTATTCGCGAGAGAGCGCGAGAATCAGGCAGTAATCTCAAACGCAAAGCCTCTGAAAAAATTGACACTCTCATGCGGGGGTCTGGTTATAAAAAGCGCAAAATTTCACGTACTCCTCATTCATCGAACGAACGTAAACCACGACGTACCTCTCGTAAAAATAAAAGTGTAATAAAGAGAAAAACAATAAAGAAGAAGAAGAATAATAAGAACAATAAGAAGAAGAAGACTCGTCAACGAACAGTTGCAGATATTTTTGGATAGCTGAAACAAGATGGCTTTTCTACATGCGCACTCGTGCGAGTGTCTTAAATCGGAACTTGAATTATTTTCACTCCCACCGACGCAAACTACTATCGAAGGCTCCAATTGGGTGTATTACAAACCAATATCTTCGCTAACAGATGATTCACCGATTGAATTTGTTATCCCCGGACAGGGTGATGAGTATATCGATCTCGCGCATACTATGCTTAGTCTGAGAGTGAAAATAACATCTCCTACCGTTACGGAAATTGCCGCGGGCACATCGCCGAAAGTAAGTGCCGGCCCTGTAAACAACCTCTTGCATTCTATGTTTAATCAGGTGGATGTATACCTGAATCAAAAATTAGTTTCACCTCCAAATAATGCCTACGCTTATCGAGCGTACATAGAAACACTTTTGAATTACGGTCCAGCAGCAAAAAATTCGCATCTCACGAGCGTTCTCTGGTACGACGATACACCTGGAAAAATGGATGATATAACATCGGAAAATACGGGGCTTGTGAAGAGAAAACAATTTTTAAATGTCGAAAAAACTGTAGACTTGCTCGGTCATCTGCATTGCGATATATTCAATCAGGAGCGGTTCCTATTAAACGGTGTCGAGATGCGTCTACGGTTGGTTCGGTCTAGAGATTCATTTTGTCTTGTGGGCGATACAAAGAATGGTCAATTCGGCTTAAAGATTCTCGAGGCATCGCTTCTCGTTCGTAGAACAAAAATAGCTCCTGGTGTGCTGCTCTCACATGCTAGAACTCTGGCAAAATCTACGGCTAAATATCCTCTTACGAGAGTCGAAGTAAAAGCCGTTTCAATACACTCGGGTGTTCATGGAGAGACTATCGATAATATCGTGTTAGGTCAGCTGCCGAAGCGTATAATTATCGGTTTTGTCGATAACGAAGCGTTTAACGGTGACTTCAGTATGAATCCGTTCAATTTCCAAAATTACAAGATAAATTATCTCTCGTTGTATGTAGATGGTGCTCAAATACCTTCGAAACCGTTACAACCTGATTTCACGAAAAATCATTTATATGTGGATGCTTTTCAAACGTTGTTTTCGGGAACTGGAATACATTTCTTGAACGACGGTAATTCGATCGATCGCGATAATTATCGCGATGGATACTGTCTGTTTGCTTTTGATTTGACGCCCGATCTTTCGGCGAACAGCAATACACATTGGAATTTAATAAAGCACGGTAGTGTGAGAATAGAGGTACGATTTGAGGATGCGCTTGCTTCAACGATAAATTGTGTAGTCTACGCGGAATATGATAATGTCCTTGAAATTGATGCCTCTCGGCAGGTAATGGTGGATTTTACCGGATAAGCGAAAAATGTGTTGATGTCGGCATAAAATTATTTCGTGTTAAGACACGTAGAAGCGTGTCCGCGAGTAACTAATCAGTCGAACTCAGTCATCTGTACGGATTAGACGCGAAAATGGATATCGTCGTGGATATACAGAGAATGCGTGGTAAAGACTCGGAATTTATTCCGAAAGAAATTGCCGTGGTAGCAGTGGATAGACCGTACTCTGCTCATTGGATCGTTGCACCGCCGTGTCACTTTGCCGAATTACCACAGCAATCGAGAAGCCAGAATAATTTTCTCTCGAAATATTTTCACGGTATGGAGTGGTACGAGGGCGATGTGAGCTGTAAACAGGTATACGCTAACTTGCGTGAAATTTCGCGAAAATCAAGACGCATCTATACGCGCGGTCACGAGAAGGCTATACTTCTTTGCGATATCACGAGTCGTGAAATTTCCAACCTGGAGGATGAGGAGGGCGCCCCATCGCACACATTTATGCCGAAATCTTTGCGAAAATGCTTCAGACACGCTATGATAAACGATACAGCGTCTTCGCATTGTGCAATGCGCCAGGCTTTCCAAATAAAAAATTGGCTTCGCGAGCATCCATTTAAAGGAGAATCATACATGGATGTTTGGTCAGCAGACGAAGAGGAAGAGAATAAAAAAGAGGAGAAATCTTCATCATGTGGTCGTGACACGATCGACGACGCTGTGAAATAAATTTTGCATATATACGTCTTTCAAAGCGTATCGGTCATCATTTAATCATTGACTATGTGTTCAGCATGAACACTAGACAAATCTACGAGAGTCTGCAGTATCTACCACTTTCAACCGTTGGCGTATACCCGGCTGACAGAATTCCTCGTGTATGGTCGTTACCAGCCGGACTCGTAGTTAACACGGATAACCACGACGGACCTGGGGAGCATTGGATCGCAATGTACGTTAACCATCATGGAAAAGGAATGTACTTTGATAGCTACGGGCTACCACCGGTTATACCTCAACATCTCGCCCGACTACGAAGAAACTGCAAGTTCTATCGGTACGGCCTCAAGCAGCTACAGAGTAATACGTCGGATGTGTGTGGACAATTTTGCATCGTATTCCTACACCTTATGTCGTGCGGCTTCACCATGTCGCGATTTAATAATCTCTTTAGCGATAATGTAACGAAAAACGACAGATTAGTGCGTGAATATTACAATGCTTTTGCCTCTCGACGATCAGACAGTGATAAAAATAAATTTAACGGCAGAGGAGTCTCCGAGCGAAGATTACCGTGTTTGCAGGGATGTTGCATACGGCGGTAAATATCTGTAAAGTGATTTAAATAAAATATTGATTAATTAAAAACAAATACATCGGTTTACTGTGTCTCTTCTTTTATAGTTATATATAAATTATAATATAATATAATCGAGGTCTCTCGCGGCACTGTATCATATTCCGCGTCTTTTACTGCAGAGCATTCGCTTCACGAGAAGCACAGCGCAAAGCGGTACACACGTGCAAAACTGCTGACATTGCATTCAAAGCGCTGCACACCTAGGTATGACTCAGAGGAGGGGTTTGTTATCTTCAAACACTGTGGTCACCGCCAGCCTCATCCGGAGCATTCAGTCTGTCTTTAGCAGTGCACGTCGCGAGTTTAAATAGAAAAAATGTATCCGCGATACGACAACTTCGCGCTAGCCGCGGCTTTTGTGTTTCGGGTGGTTTGCGGTGCGTGGGATAACGCGATATTCCTGCGCACTGAATTAATGTGCGCTGCGTGGCTAAGGTTAGAGGACGATTTGGAGCGGTTATATATTGACGGATTTGTGGACAAGAGTGCTTTTAAATTTGAGGAGTTGTGTGTGGGAGCCTCATGTGTCGTTGTGCGGCATCAAAGGGCTCTGCGCGGTGAGATCGTAAACATGGACGATGACGGGTGCTGCGAGGTGCTGCTTGTCGATATCGATGAATCGGTATACGTCGATTGGCAGCAGCTATATCATCCCGAGCCACTGATTAGCGAGTTACCTGTGTTGCTCGTGAAGTGTACGATATTCGGCCTCGATCATTTAATTGACGAGGACGGCTATCTAGATCGGATCGATGTAACGCGCGGTAACGATACGCTGATCGGAGTACGTATGCCCACCCCTGCCGATGCCCACGCTCCATGGGTGCGGGTAATTCGTATTACCAGGGCACGTAGTTGCGGCTTTTGATGCGTGGGTGAGCGTGTGCGTGCGTGACTGAGTGAGTGAGTAAGCGAGTGAGTGAGTGAGTGAGTGCGTGAGAGAGAGAGAGAGAGAGAGAGAGAGAGAGAGAGAGAGAGAGAGAGAGAGAGATAGAGATAGTGCATATGTGTGTGTCCTGGATTGAATATTGTGCCCGTCACCCTGGAGAGTCGTCGCGGATGCCGCCAACACAAGGGTGAGTTGAAAATTTTATTCCAAGTATGTGTACACCTTTGCTCTATCCTACTCTTATCTCTACTCTTCCTTGTTCACCAAGGTACCCACACCACCTCACTTTACCATCTCCATGTTACCGGCACTGGTCAAGCAGAGCGGGTAGCGCGGCGGTGGAAAAGTGAGGTGGTGGGGGTAGCCGCGTGGTGGGGGAAGGAGTGGGGATAGGAGTGGGATGGAGCAAAGGTGTACACATACTACTAAGGTACGTCCTTGACCATCTGCGTTAAGGACAACGCTAGCTACGGAGCTCATTCGTTTGCTAGCTCTTGGCCGTGTTACTTAAATTTTTCGAGAATACTGTGAGAATATTCTGGAAAATATCGGAATTTTTGTGAAAAAAAATTGAGGAAAATTTTGTGGAAAACTCGAAAATGTGACAAATGGGACAAAAGTGAAATTCTTGATATAACTGGAACGTCGGTGGAAAAAGAACAGGAGCCAGACGATAGTATTCACAGGGAAACGTCGAAGCAACGATTAAAGACGGCGCTGGATTATAGTTTACATCTTTTGGCCGAAGAATATCTGATCACATCAGAAAGTTCCGAAGTTATAACCGAAGAACACATTCAACTGGGAAATAAAATACACGAGAAAGTAGTGGAAGTTTTATCGGAGTATAAGTTTATGTGCGACGAAGAGTTGATTTGGTCCGAAAAAAACGAGCAAGAAGCAGAATATCAAGAGGGGGAGGGTACCAGTTCGTTGTCAAACGATGAGTACGAACCCGATGAAAAAAAAAATGAAAGAGGATCCAATTTTCGTTCCACTGTACTACAAAATAATAATGGTTAATCTTGCCAAACCGCATCCAAAGTGGAATTTGAAAAGTTTGCAAACAAAAGGAGCATCTCGCTTGAAGTATATGCGAGATTTGAAAATTTGGGAAAATCATATTAAAAAAGGTGGAATTCAAAAAGAAAAATACAATACAATTAATACGTGGACATATGATCGCTAAATAAATAAATAAATAAAGTAAATTATTTATCATTTCATTTAATTGAGACATGAATATTATAAAAATTCGGAAAGATCTAGAAAAAAACTCCCGCACGGGGAGTCGAACCTGCGACCATCGCATTACGAGTCCGAGCTTTTACCACTACGCCAACCGATGCTTGGCAAATATACTAACATAAATGGCTTTTACGGTGCCTGATCTGCGTCAAAAATTATGTTTTCTACACGGTTGGCCATCTGGAGTTCCCACTTTGGGTACTTTCATTTCTAGCCAAGCCCTACATATGCTGTAAATTTGAGCGAAATCCGTGATGACGAGTGGGCAGCCTCTCCTTGTCAGTTTTGTTTGAGCGCGTGTCAAAGATGGACACTAGCAAAGAGAAAATGCGCCATATTTTACAGTTTTTCTTCGATAAAGGCGAAATCGCAAGCCAGGCGGCTGAAAATGTGAATAGTGTTTATGGTCCTGATACTGTAACAGCCAATCGTGCGCAATTTTAGTTTCGTCGGTTCCGTTCTGATAATTTCGATGTCAAAGATGCATCACGCACTGGAAGGCCAATTGTCGAAAATGTCGATAAAATCATGGAAATTGTCGAGTCCGACCGTCATGCAAGCATTGTTTCGATTGCCCAAGAGCTAAAGATTGCACAAAAAACCGTTTGGAACCATTTGAATAAGGCTGGATACAAAAAAAAGCTCGATGTATGGGTGCCACACGAGTTAACGCAAAAAACCTCATGGACCGAATTTCCATCTGCGAATCGCTGCTGAATCGCAACAAAATCCACTCATTTCTGGAGCGGATGGCGACTGGTGATGAAAAGTGGATCACTTACAACAACGTCAAGCGAAAACGGTCGCGGTCGAATTGCGGTGAGCCGGCGGAAAAGGTGGGCGGGCCAGGGTTGACGGCCAGGAAGGTTTTGCTGTGTGTTTGGTGGGATTGGCAGGGAATCATCTACTATGAGCTGCTCCCTACGGTAAAACTCTCAACTCGAAACTGTATTGTCAACAATTGGACCGTCTGAAGGAAGCAATCGCCGAGAAGCGGCCAGCTTTGGCCAATAGGAGAGGAATTGTGTTCCATCAGGACAACGCCAGGCCACACACATCGATAGTGACTCGCCAGAAGCTTGGTTGGGTGGTTCTTATGCATCCACCTTATAGACCGGACCTGGCACCAAGTGATTACCAACTATTCCTGTCCATGACGAACAATTTTGCTGGTGAAAAATTCGCTTCAAGAGAGGCTCGTGAAAATCGACTGTCTCAATTTTTTGCCAATAGGGACGAGGACTTCTATGAGAGAGGAAAATAAAATTTCCTTCAAAATAGCAACAAGTTATCGAACAAAACGGCGCATACGAGGTCTGTTCAAAAAGTATCGCGAATTTTGTGTTTTTTCAAAAAGTATTTATTTATTCATTAATATCTATTTTGTCCCCTTCAAAGTAATTCCCCTCGGATATAATACATGCAGGGTTTGAGGATTGTGAGGCGAATCAATGACACATGAGTCCGATTAGTATGAGAAATGAAACAATAGAATAGGAACTTTATTAAAATACAAAATAACGAAATAAGAAAAGAAAAGAATGCATGTCTCTCCTTCACCGTGGCTCGGCATCGACTATTCCTTCCACTTGTCCCCACTATCGGGCGACCAACCAGTCGTGTCTTTACTGGGCCAGGGGCCCCGTCCCACATTCGGCCTCTCCTGCCATTCTCCGGTCTCCGGAGAGTAAACCTCGAACGGTTTCATCTGATTTGCTGACGATGTTGTGATTCGAGGACCTTCTCCATCAGTTTGTCGAATCATCTCATATCGATCGTGTCCCTTGACACGTGTCACCTTATACGGCCCCAAATATTTGTCTCTCAATTTGGACCCTGGACCAAATTGCGTTCGTTTTATCGCAATCAGATCGCCTACGCAGTATTTCGTTGCTGGCTTGCAACCTCGATCGTGCGTCCTTCGATTTTCTTCTTGGATTTTGCCAATGTTTTCCTTTGCAAGAACTCGTAAAGCCTCTCGTTCTTTGTTGAACTGCGATATCGCCTCCTTTTTGAGTAAATTAAGTATTTCGTCGTCTTCTTTTTGTCTCATCTTTACTCCAAGGAGTACTTCGAATGGGCTCAAACCCACACTTCGCTGGAACGTACTGTTGATGGCCCGCTGGACCTTGTCGACGTATCGATACCATTGATCTGGATTCTCGTACGCCAACTTCGTTAAAATCGGAATAATTATTCGATTTATCCTTTCGACTTGTCCATTTCCCCTCGGGACACCCGTCGTAATGAGAACGTGATCGATATTCTCTTCCATGCAGTACTCCTTGAATTCCGCTGATGTGAATGCTGTCCCGCGGTCGCTAACGATTCGTTTCGGATTTCCAAACACCTTCTGTTGACTCTTCAATCGGTCTAAAACCTCGCTCGTCTTCGTCGTCTTCGTCGGATAGATCCAAACGAACTTGGAGAATCCATCGACTATTACAAATAAATATTTGTATATCTTCGACGTCGCCGTCATTGGCCCAAGATGATCGATGCGATATGTCGCGAGAGGAACGTCACCCTTCGGTATCGTCTGCAGTTCCCCCTCTTTCTTTCCTCGTTTTCCTTCGGCTAGTATGCACCGCACGCAACAGCTGACGTATTTCTCGAGTTTTTCTCTCAAATTCGGAATATAGTACTCTGATTTGATACTCTCGAGCATCTTTTTGACTCCAAAATGCCCGTTCTCGTGCGTCTTCCGGATTACCTCTTGGTGCATACTCGTTGGTAGTACCACGACATTTTTGTCTCCTACTCGTTTCATCAGGATTCCGTTCTCGCACGAATAGTCTTCATACGGCTCCGTCTCGAGAACCTTCTTGATCACGCGTAATCTCTCCTCGTCGTCTTGCTCCTTTCGTATCACCGGCGTGATCTTGTCTGCGACTATCATCACCGGATATCGACTCAAAGCGTCTACGTGCTTGAGACGAGTCCCCGCGCGATGCTCCACTTCGTATTCGAACTCTTCTAACATTAAGGCCCACCTCGCAACCTTCGGCGAAATGTCGATCTTGCTCAACGTTTTTTGGAGCGCCGAACAGTCAGTAACCAGCTTAAATTTTATTCCGAACAGATACACTCAAAATTTTTTGACTGCGTGTATTACCGCCAAGGCTTCGAGCTCATACGAGTGTAGCTTCGTCTCAGTGTCCGACGTCTTACGACTTGTAAAATACACTACGTGAAAACGGTCGTCTTCTTCGCCTTTTTGGAGCAATGCCGCCCCATAGCCTTCTTTACTTGCGTCAGTGTGTAACTCGGTGGTTGCATCCGGTCGATAAATTCGCAGTATCGGCTCACTCACCAACAGCTGCTTCAATCGTTCAAACGCCTCTTCTTCCTCGATTCCAAAGCGGAATCTTTGATTATTCTTCAGCAGCTCCGACAACGATTTTGCTATCTTAGAGTAATCACGGACAAACTTCCGGAAATACCCGGTTAGACCGAGAAAACTCTGCACCGCCTTCTTCGACGTTGGCTTCGGAAAACTCTTGACTGCTTTAATTTTCGATGGCGATGGACCAACGGTCCCTCCCTCGATGATATGTCCGAGGTACTCTACGCGACGTTTCAGGAACACGCACTTCTTCCAGTTGTCAATCCTCTTTCTGCCGCGACTTTCAACGTCTCCTTCAAATTGGCCAAGGCTTCGTCTTCGTCTTGGCCCGGCACGATCAAATCGTCTACGTATGTGAAAACAATATTTCGCCGGATCAAATCCCGAAATACTTCGTCGATGAATCGTAAGAATGATGTTGGACTGTTACATAATCCGAACGGTGTTTTCACGAACTCGTATTGTCTGTCCGGTGTAACGAACGACGTATACTTTCAACTTTCAGGTGCAACGGGAACGTGAAAGAAACCGTTTCTTAAATCGAGCACCGAAAACACTCTTGCGCCCGCGAGAGCATCGATCCGATCGTCAATAAGCGGCATCGGGAATCGATCTCGCGCGATTTTCTTGTTTAATTGCCGATAATCGACACACACTCGATATTCACCGTTCTTCTTTGGTACAATCACGACTGGACTCGAATATTTACTCTTGCTCGGCTGAATAACTCCTTCTTTCAACCATTCGTCGATTTGTTTGTCTAGGACATTTTTTTCTTTTACAGCTAATCGTCGAGGTCTCAAACAAACCGGTGTGTCGTCTTGGAGCACAATCTTCGTCTCAACGTCTGTCACGACCTCTTTTTTCGGCACATGACCTTCGATGACTTTCTCAATTTCTTTACGATATCGATCGTCAACGTCGACTGACTTTGTTTCGACGAGGTTTACGAGCCTCAGCTCGCGAAATACGTCGTCGGTCGCCTCTTCTTTGGTGTCTGCCTCAGATTCTCTTCGTTCGACTTTGTCGTTTCGGTTTCTGTTCATCGACAACTTCTTTATTGTGATTAATCCTCCACGTATAATCACTTCCATCTGTCTCGTGAGTTTTTTCCCCACCAGCATGTTGTGACTCATGGCATAATCGGGAATCACGTAGATATATCCGTCGTATTCATCTCCGTGTATTTTCACTGTCGCGCGAAAAACTCCGTCTGACTTCACTCGCGCACTTCCGAATCCTTCGAACGTGTTCAAGGTCTCTCGCAGCGGCGGGCTGCCTACCTTTTCGCACTCACTTCGTCGCAACAACGTATATTCTGAACCGGTGTCTATCATCGCACGTATTTTCACCTTGTTTAACTCGACTGTGATCTCGTCGTCCGTTGACGAGCGAGTCACCACGGTTACCGACCTCGCGTTACCGTCTTTCGTTTTCTCGCGTCCGTCACACTTCGCCGCGATATGCCCAAATTTATTGCATTTAAAACACTTCGGTCCGTCGTCTTTTTTCGGACAATTACACGCGAGATGCTCGTTCGAACCGCACCCGAAACACCTTGTCTCTTTCTCGCCTTTCTTATTGTCACTCTTACTGTCTTTCGTCAGCACTTTCGACTTACTTTTCTGTGCCTTACCGTCGGTCTTTTCTTTCATCCGGTCGTATCGCTCAATATTTTTTCTGAGCTCGCCAATCGTGCACGCACTGTACAAAATTGATTTTGCTGCTTCGTCGTCTTGTATCCCGTCGATGATATATTGCATTACGGCTTCCTCTTCGACGTCACCTTGACTCGCGATCGTGCTCATGGCGTAAACATACTGCCTCGGCGTTTCGTTCGTCTGTCTTTTCCGTTTTGACAGCTGTAGATGCACCATGGCACTGTTCATCTTCGTTTCGAATTCTTTCAATAGATTTTTCTTCATCGACTTCCACGTTGTCAGTCCCTTTTGTAAAGCAATATATTGTTTCGCGGAACCTTTTAATAACCTTTTCGCGTAGATCACTCTTTGCAAATCGCTCCATTGCAACAACTCTGACATGTCCTCAAATTCGTCAATCCACTTTTCGACTTGCAACTTATCGTCACCCGAGAAATGAGAGATACTTCCCTCGACGTCTTTTATTGTGAATAAACTCGGCGTGTTACATACGGGTCTCTCCATGCGGACTGTCTTTCTTTTCCGCTTTCGCGCGTCGTTTCTCTTGACGCCGCGCGTCGCTTCCTCTTCTTCGCCTGAGATCTCCTCGTGACGAGATACGATCGATGTCGCATCGCTCTCTTCTTTATCAATATCTTCTTCTGTATCGACGTTCTCTACATCGGTGCCTTCATTTTCTACTTTATCGACTTCTTCGTCTGTATCAATTTCTTCTTCCTCAATCTCTTCATCTTCTTCTTGATCGACTTCCTCGTCATTGTATCGATTCCAGCGACTTAATAATGCGGCTTTAGTGCCCCTGGTCGATAAGCCCAACCTTCCCAATCGATCTCTTAATTCTATTACTGTCGTCTTTGGTGTTGAAGACGCGGGAATTTTTTTCTTCGCGCCTCCCTTCGCCTCGGCCATTTTCCTTGTTTTCGGTCCGTCCTTCTCACTCGTGTTTGGCTTGGCTTCTTTGCTGCTCGCACATGCCTGCTGTGCTTCGCCTTCCTGCGCTGGTTGTGCGTTTGTTTCACCTTGATCGTCCTCTGCTGTTGTTCTCGATCTTTCTAGAACCATCTTTTGCGTCTTCCAGCTTCTACGCCTCACTTCTTGCAACTTTGTTGTTAATTATGTCGCGTAATTACCGATAATCACTCGCGACTTTATTTTTCGAATATTTTTCAACTCGACGACTTTCGACTTGACTGCTTTTCGACACGGCGTCTTTTCGATTTGACGACTTTTTCGACTTTATATCTTTTGACTCAACGACTTTTCGACTTACAACTTCACGACTTTTTGAATCAAAAGATTTTCGACTTGACGACGTTTCGAATCGACACCTTTTCGAATTAGCAGCTTTCGACTTTACGACTTAACACCGTTACGACTTTTCGGTTTTCCACCGGAGACACTTTTCGACTTTTTTTTTTCACTCTCACACTTCTGCTCGAGGTCACGGTTCAACTCGACATCTCAACGCAATCCCGGACGAGCCCCCATATGTAGGGTTTGAGGATTGTGAGGCGAATCAATGACACACGAGTCCGATTAGTATGAGAAATGAAACAATAGAATAGGAACTTTATTAAAATACAAAATAACGAAATAAGAAAAGAAAAGAACGCATGTCTCTCCTTCACCGTGGCTCAGCATCGACTATTCCTCCCGCTTGTCCCCACTATCGGGCGACCAACCAGTCGTGTCTTTACTGGGCCAGGGGCCCCGTCCCACATACATTTATGCCAACGTTTTTCCCAATCCTCGAAGCACTTAAAAAAATCATTTTTTGTGATCTTGTTCAGCTCCTCCTTCAATGCCGTCTTTATCGCTTCAATCGTGGCGTAGCGTCGTCCTTTCATGGGCCTCTTCAGTTTTGGGAACAGGAAAAAGTCACAGGGGGCCAGGTTTGGGGAATACGGTGGCTGCGGCATCATTAGAGTGTTTTTTTTGGCCAAAAATTCGCGCACAAGCAACGATGTGTGAGCAGGGGCGTTATCATGGTGCAAAAGCCAATTTTTGTTCTTCCACAAATCCGGGCGTTTCTGGCGGATTGCTTCGCGCAAATTGCGCATAACTTGCAGGTAATATTCCTTATTGACTGTACGACCCTGTGGCAAGAACTCATGATACACCACGCCCCTGCAATCGAAGAAAACTGTGAGCAAAACCTTCACATTCGACCGAACTTGGCGCGCTTTTTTCGGTCTTGGCTCATGCGGCAGCTTCTATTGCGATGATTGAGTTTTGGTTTCCACGTCATAACCATAAACCCATAATTCGTCACCAGTTATGACCCTCTGGAGCAAAATGGGGTCGTCGCGGACCGAGTCCAACAGCTCCTTAGCAATGTTAACGCGACAATATTTTTGTTCGAAATTGAGCAATTTTGGCACGAATTTCGCGGCGACCCGTCTCATGCCCAAATCATTGGTAAAAATCGAATAGCACGAGCCAATCGATATGTTTAGGTCCTTAGCAACTTCTTCAACGGTGATTCGACGATTGGCCAATATTATTTTCTTCACTCCATCAATGTTTTCGTCTGTTGTTGATGTGCTCGGGCGTGCGGCACGCTTTTCGTTGTTCGCATCTTTTCGGCCCTCTGAGTACATTTTGAAACCACCGATAAACGTTGCTTTGGTCCAAGGTAGCTTCACCATATGCCACAGTCAACGTTCGGAATGCGTTCGTGCACTTAATTTTGTTTTTCACACAAAATTTGATACAGATTCTTTGATCCATTTTTTTGAATAGGCAAAAATCGAAGACAAGCCAAAACACGTCCGATCAAAATAGCTGTCAACAATTAACTAAACTTTCAAAATAGCCGACTTTGTCAGCATAAGTGAGGGAAATGAGTACCAACCTAACACCACCAATAAATCGAAAATCGAATATACGTAGCCTGCGGAAATTCAAAATTCGCGATACTTTTTGAACAGACCTCGTATTTGACCTAAATCGGATGATTTTAACTATGGTAATTGAAGCCTTCAATTTCATGCAAAAATAATATTTATAATATTATAATATTAGAATCCAAGGACCAATTATTCATGAGAAGGGATAATTATGCGTATTTTATCTCAGAAACCGGAGAACCATGCGATCTAGGATCGTCACAGTTAAAAGAACGGAATGATTTTCCAAAATTCGAAAATGTAAAATTAGGAGTCGCTCAAGCCAAAGGGCACAAAAACAAAATCCATATCGGTTTGCCGATACGAAGATTCAAAGAGGGACTATCAATCGTAATGGCTGACATAAAAAAAACATTACGGAGTCTAGTAGAAATCCTAAATGAAAAAGATATAAAGACGATCAGTATTGCCAAAACAAACGAAATATCGACGATAGACTGGAAAATAATTCGACGAATTTTATGTGAGAACAGTAAGTTGACAACGACTTAAATAATTAGTTGTACCGGAACGATTCAACATGTAGAGCCATCAAAACGTAACGAAGTAATTAAGGAGATGCATTCTTCGCTATTGGTGGACACAAAGGAGTTTTAAAAACTTATAGTAGAATCAGGCAGCGTTATTCGTGGGAAAACATAAAGTTAGATATACAACAATTTATAAGAATTTGTTTAGCGTATCAATTAAAGAACTTAGTTCGAGTGAAAAACAAAAATCCAATGATAATTACAGATACGCCTAAATCAGCATTCGACAAGATTGCTATGGATATTGTAGGGCCTCTAGCCAGAACAAAAGATAATAACGAATACTGTAACGGTAATTTTTTATCGTTCACAATTCTTTTTATTTTTCGTGGGGATTCGGGCTCGATCACAGGACTAATTAACGTAGACTTCGTGGTGGTTGAGAGTGAGGTCTTATTCACAAGAAAACAATTTCATAAATATGTCACTATTCAATCTTTGGTCACGGTTACACCGTATAATGCATTTAAATTTCGTAATTTCGGCGATTATTTTTACATCATTGTCGTCTATTGCGTGTACACAGATTCTCGGTTTTCCCGGCTTGCAAATCTGTTATTATTTCGGACGCTGGTATGGAGCTGTACGCTCGATGCGCACACACACGCACGCCACCAGACCCGCCTGCCTCGCTCTTCGAGCCGATGTCTCGCTTGTACCTCTATCCCTCTCTATCTTTCATACGGTTCATCGTCTTGCATTCTCTTTCTCACTCTCGCTTGCTTATACGCTGCTTGTTTCGCCTACCAATTCAAATACTATGTGACCTAGTTTTAATTTCTTCAGTATAGCTGACCTCATTCTATTTAATTTATTTTCTACACTTAGCACTATTTACTTAATTCTATCCTCTTAAAAAATAACTATTCACTTGATCCTATTTAATTAATTCTATGAACCTAATTCTAGTCACTTACAACCTAGCTTAATCTTGATTAATAACAATTTCTAAAATGTTCGTCTAATTATTGTTTATTTTATGGGAATATCTCGCCTGTCTTTCCTCTTTGCTTGGTCTCCGTTTTCCACCCACTTGTTGACTATTTTCGCACATGAACACGGATTTTACACTCCGAAATCGAAAATAACTTTTGATAATTAATCAGTAATCTTAATGTTTCGTTTTTTAACTTCTTTGTACCTCGATACTTGTGCTTTCGGCGCTAAGAGAGCTCCTCCTTTCGCGCAGGCTCTTTTATAGCCTTCCCCGCGGTCGGATACCCCTCTCCCTCATAATTGTTGCAGTTTTTAAATTTACCGAGATTTCCTAATTTTGTAGCTTGCCGTCGCCGCGCTACCCGTCTTCTGCTGTTTATGTCAGCGAGGGAATTCCGAAGGTGTAACGTAGCTAGTTTTTCATGCTCGGGTGCGATGGCCTAGTGCCCGCAAACTTCGGTGCTTTTGTACCGAGTCTATTTCTCAGGTGTTTCCGCATATACCTTCGACTTTTATAGCCGTTTGGAAATAATAATGGAAACCGCTCGATTGTAACTATGTTACAATACATGCTGACAATCCAAGATCAACTAACAAAGTATTCGTTGGCAATCGCTTTTCCAAACGCAACAGCAGTCACGATAGGCAATGCATTTGTGAAAAGATTTATTTGCATTTTCGGAGCACCAAGATCTGTTCTTACCGATCAAGGTAGCACCTTTCTCAGTAAGGTATTGAATAGTCTTGCAAAACAATTCAAAATCCAGCAATTAAAAACTACAGCATTTCATCCTCAATCCAATGGTTCCATTGAAAGATCCCATTATGTCCTGGGGGTATATTTAAAACAATTTGCAAATCGGGAACAGGAATGGGATGATTGTTTGGAACTTGTTACTTTCTCATATAACACAAGCACCCATGAGGGAACTAGACACACTCCATTCGAATTAATTTTCGGGAAATTAGCAAGAATCCCATCCAGTGATCCTCGAATTGACTAATTCGAGATCACGTACAATGATTATCTCACAAATTTAGTAACTCATTTACATGAACTTCAAAATCTAGCTCGAGACAATTTAATAAGTACTAAAATCAAATCCAAGGGATTTTATGATAAAAAAATCAAACCTCAGACTTGAAAGATTTGTGATTTTGTATTTCTCCAAAAAGGGCCTAAACCTGGGAAATTAGAAGACCATTATACTGACACTCATGAGGTTCTAGAGACAAATCTAAAAGGGAATATCAAAATTCAAATTAAAAACAAATCTCGAGTTGTAAACATTAATAGATTGCGTCTCTCTTATATCACACCATAAAAACTTTCCAGTAAAATCAATAATACCAAAGAAAAAAAAATCATTTAAATCTTTAATTTTCAGCATAATAATGAAAAAATATTTTTTAAACTCCAACGGACGGAAAAGGCGAAAGAAAAAGATTGAACAATTAATTACGTGGACATATACTTCATCTAGTTAATAAATAAAACTGTTACTATCTTAAAATAATTATGGGCATGTTAAGCCTAACATTGTTATTATGGACAGTAGTACAAACATCCGCGATTATCGGATACGACTGCGGATCGCCAAATTTAAATATAACTACTGTATCACTAATAGATATGGGCCAGTGCGATATAGCCGAACCTGAAGTCATCGTAGACCCGATGTATATTCAATTATTACAATAAAACGAATTTACACACAACAAGGGTATCCAATGTAAGGTAGAAGTACATCGAATCATTTATTATTGTGGAATGAGCTCGTATGTGTCAATTGTGGCACGTGGGCAGTTAGAATATTTGTCAGATTTGTTACGGGATCCCTGTCAACAATTACACATCTTAGGAATACTTAGAATTGGGAATGCTCTCATTACTGATGTACGTAAAAACCAAACGGTGACTCGTAGTATAATTTTAGCGGGATCGGTAAAAAACGACGGATCTTGTCACGGGTCACAGTATTTCGATCCGCACGGAAGCTGGGACGATGTAGTAGTGCAAGGCACGGTTAAAATCACTCTAGTAAAGTATGAAGCCACCGTAAATTTAAACGTAAATAGAATTAATCTAAAATCTGGAACGATATGCCTATTTACGGAACAAAACTGCATAGATCTCGAAGGAGCACAGAGTTTTTGGGATTCACTACCAGACGATAGTTGCAAATTCAATAGGTACGATGTACTGTACGAAGGAATAGCAAAAAGAATAAAAGATGTGGGTCACACCTATTCCCAAACAGTATATACTCTTTCAACTCAAGATACAATGGTGGCATTAACAAAGAAATCAGAAAAATTATTGTGCGGTTACACGTTAATATGCACAGAACATCCGAAATTACTTATATTCGAAACTAGAAAAGGAGAAACATTCGCAAAGCCCAGACCGATAGCTGTAGAGAATCTAGATATATTTGCGTATATGAATTCAACATTTATTTTTGTCGAAAAACATATTCGAAATCAAATCAATTAATTGTATCTCAACGTTTTGACCCAACGATGCAACTTCGAACAGCAAGTACTGAGAAATGCTCTCGTCATCGCAACTCAGTCACCTGACGAATTCGCCTACCACCTGATGAAAGAACCTGGATACATGGCAGTAGTCGCGGGTGAGGTCGTTGACATTATCAAATGGATTTCAGTCGACGTTACGATACGACGAACGGGGAATTGTTATCATCAACTACCAGTGTCCAGAGGAAATCAAGGCTTGTTTCTGTCACCACGGACGCATATTATCATGCAAACAGGAGCGGAAATAACCTGTGACGCTTTACTTCCCACGCAGTATCTCCTGGCCGACTCCTGGACCAATACAGAATTTGCCACCAATAGTCATCAAGCCAATGACCAAACCTACATGGAAGTACACCAACGCAGCATTCTTGGCAACAAGCGGAATATATACAAAGGAGGATCTCGATAAACTCAGGGACCATATCATGTTTCCTATCGAAAAACCTGCTGTTTTGAATACGATCGCCCGAGGAGTTTCTGGACAAACAATTCAGTCTCGCAGGGCCTAGCATTTTCCAATATGTTAGGTACAGATGGACTACAAGACCTCGTTGATTCCGTATGGAACAACATGTCTGGCCGATTCGTATTCTTCGGAACCGTGAGTGCAGGGATCATCGGGATAATAGTTCTAATCAGGACAATCAAACTCACCGTGGATACAATCATTCATGGTTATGCATTACATACCGTATACGGATGGTATTTATATCTACTCGGGGTCATCTGGGATTCAGTCAGGCATCTCCCTCTACACTTGAGGAGAGACGCAAATAAAATTCCAACTGGAGCAAAGAACATTGCGGTACATCAAGAACTCGCTGAAATCCGTGTACCGACCACCCAAGACGAGGACCAGCCAACAACAGAGCAAACCATCAGGAACTTTTCATTAAGGAGTTAAACAATCTACAAGGTCAGATACGTCGAAAAACGTTCGAGATACACTTGTAATAAAACAAGATAATTTTGTAACCCTCTTAGATTTAATCCAAACTTAAATTAATTAAAACATTCTACTTGCTTTATATAATTTCAACCTTTTATTAAATGTCACCTTTATAACATTGCTTTACGTTGACATTTGATCTCAGCGGGGAGGTGTTACGTCGCCAAAAATGCTACCCTCTTGATGTCACTGCATGGCTCAGCCGCGGAGCCGCTGCAGTGGGGGCTCAGGATAAGGAAGCGGAGAAACGGTCCCCTCGCTCGTTTAAGATAAAGAGTAAAACTCCCTCTAGTATATCGGGTGCGTGGGAGATGGCAAGATCTAGCCAACCAGCGCCAGAATCTTGCCCTCTCCAACCTCTATCACCACATAAAATAAGAAATGTTGTAAGGGCAGACTCCTTGTAAGACACCAGGAGTGTGGGAGACGGCGAGTTCCTAGCCAATTGGGCCAGAGGAACTCGCCCTCTCCAACCCCTGGAAATAGCACTGGAAGGAGCATCAACATAGTATAAAAGGGCCGAAATGTGGCCCTTTGAGTCAGTTCTCTCCGATCTTCAAAGACAATTAAAACTCTTCTAGCCAGTGTAAAGCAATAGTGAGTAAGGAGAAATCCTTGGTTATACTTAGTGATTACCCTTAAATCCCTAACCTCGTGGAGTAGCGCGGCCCACTTCGGACTCACCATTTCCGACCTCTAAACCTCGGCGAGTAATGCGTACCACTGCGGACTCACCATCCCAAACCACTTATTACTCGGGGAGTAACGCAGACCACAGCGGACTTTCACACTTCCTTTAAATCCATGCCGAACAAGGAGTAACGCGGACCACTGCGGACTCTACGTTTATATTCCTTTTCGCGGCATCTGACCGTCTCATGGGAAAGCAAAAGCGTGGAGGGCGCAAAGCTGCGTTAAGAAAACTCCAGGCCTAATACCAGGGGTAATCTAAACCCGGTCAAGGAGCCTATTTTACCAACGAATATTTAGAATCAATCAATTTAACTTGCAACACCAACCATAAATATAAATTAATTAAAATAGTGTAACGGTGTTTGAGAAATCTGTCCGATGGTGTTATTTGACAGATCTGAAATATATTGAAAATAATGAGTCTTCACTCACGACAGGGTGAAATAAAACCAGACGCATAGATGGAATTTGGAGAAAGTGATTTATTCTACTTTCCACTTCTTACAAGAAAAATGTCAAATTTTAGAAAATATTTGCATTAAAATAGATTTAGAAAAAATACAAAATTGATATAAAAAATAAATACACCAAAAAACTGAGAATTACAATTATAACCGAAAATGCCTGAATTGAATTTAATGTCGGAACTGAGAACCAGCACACAATTATACTAATTGTGTGCTGTGAGTATTGAGAGTGGTGCACGTACAGCAGTCAGTGCTGCGTAGCACACCACGCTAAGAGAAAAATGAGTGCGTAGAATGTGGAAATTATTCACTGCAAGCTCTCAGCAGTTTTGTCGAAGAGAAGTTGCAGTGAATAGATGAGAGCACTTGCAATTGAATTGCTTGAGTGCTGTGAAAGGATGTGAGAACAGCTATCTACGCTGCAGAGCACTGAAGTGTGAGCTTGAGGATGCACAAATGATTAGACTGAATTCACAACACTTTCCCAGCAAGTTTAATTGGAAGAAAGTGCAGAGAATTGGTAAAACACACACAATTATATTAATCGAGCATGCTAATAATTGAGTGAAAACGTGGTGCAGCCCGCGCTGCAGAGCACGCCACAGTGTGAGACCTTTATGAGGATGTACCGATGTGTAGTTCACTCCTCACCGTCATTGAATTACGTTAAATTGTAACGGTGTACTCTTACCTGAGTTTTGAGTCCTGGTGAGCATGATGAGCGCGTCCTGAGCGAAAAGCCAACGAGAAAAGTCGAAGATGATGGTGCGCTGTTCCTCGATGTCGTCGCAACAGGTGACTGAATTTTTCAATATGGCTGCGGAATATGAATTTAACGTTGAGCGCTGAAGTCAGTTGAGCGAGATAGCCGGTGAGCGAAACCGAAGTCAAGCGAGAGAGACATCCTCTCGCTCGACGCGGCGTGCCAACGAGGCACATCCTCGGCTTCGCGAAGCCCTGCCTCGGCTATCTTCGGCTCAACCGAACGACGTGTGCTTGAGCACAGCAACAGGTCGACGCACGGCGAATATCGATCGCCGTGCGCCAGCTGATTATCCAACAAACGGTATTTATCGTTAACATTACCCTGAAAGGGTTTTGATCGGACTCGAGCAGGGAGCAAAGTAATTTAGGCTTTTGTAATAGGTGAAAGTGGGGTTTATTCAAGAAACGCAGTGTGAATTTTGGTGATACATTAAATGGAAATATAAATATAAAATCTAATTATCGATCTTGATCCCTCTTTCTTGGTATTGTGGCTACCGTGCGCCGTACAAAACGTTATTTCCGGGCACTTGAGTGCATTTATAATTGTGTACGTTGGAGAGTGTAAAGAATTTTTGAGAATCTTATATTGAACAGATCTGCGTTGGTCAATAATGTGTTTTATAATGGAGATATAGCATTCGATCAATAATATGTTCTATAATGTGAAAATAGACGTTGATAAATCATATAATTTCTAATGTCAAAATATTCGTTGATTAATAATATAATTTATAAAGTGAAGATAAACGTCGGTCGATAAACGTTTTATCCGCCGCGTTCGATAGGTATGATACTTTAGCACGCGTACCGTCGGTAAATGGCCGGCGGCTGCTCGTAGCACTTGGATTACCCTCGGATCTCTACTGAGTTGATCAAAACTCGCTTTCTACGTCACAGGATCGCTGGTGGGAGTGGAACTCCCGCCTGGTACTCTGTGAAGTCCGACTCGCTCGTCCACCTGACCGCCGCTGCGATCCGGCGTCAGTAGGATGCACTTTGGGTGTATGCGCAGCTATATCAGGGCCGTACCCTGTTGAGTTATCCCCTTTTTGTATTTTCCCTGAGATATTCTGAGTTATATTTGAATTATTTTCCGATCCTATTCCCTACGCTATCGTGAAATTTCTATCATCTTTAGTATGGTGATATTATATCTTCGTTATTTAAAATATGTGGAGATTATTTTGGTCTGAGAGCATAGTCTGTTGGATCGCTCTATCTTTGGCTACCAGAGAGAGAGAGAGAGAGAGAGAGAGAGAGAGAGAGAGAGAGAGAGAGAGAGAGAGAGAGAGAGAGAGAGAGAGAGAGAGAGAGAGACTGGTTTGTTGATGTTTGGATGGCTCTGCGGTGCGTTGGACTCGAGCGCAGCACCGGCTCAGCTGCTTCCCGTCTAGTGTGTGTCTGGTACCACAGCTGGGCTCTCCGTGTACTAGTGCGGCTGCAGCTATCGAGGGCTCGTTTGCTCTTCCTTCCTGGACTTCTGCGTCCCATGCATCTGCTATAACTGTAGCTGGTGGTGGTCCTGTAATGCACCGCGCGTTCGTTAGGCGACCAATACGTCACATCGTTCCCCGATCCAAGGTGAACCGGTGAACCGAGGATCTCAGGGGGGGGGGTATAACACTGTGCGATGTTGGCTGCCACATCCACCCCCAGATCCCCCAACTAGATCAGGACCTGGCCGTGCTTCTCCTCCATGGTGATTATGCCACGGTGGCAGCCCTGTTCATTGTGATATAGGACCTATCGTCCTATTGCCGACTCGCCTGGTGTTAGTTGGCGGACTTCTTGAGCATCCACTTGGATTTCCCGGAAGCTTTAGATGACCGTCCCACGAACTCCTTCTACATCCTCCTTGTACCAGGTCTATAAATATGAAACCGGAATTTGCCCATAGATGGCCCTAGCTGTCAATGTAGTTACCGTCAAACCGCGTCATTGGCGCCATTTCCTTATTGACATCTCTGACAAAGATTTTCAACTCACAACAATACAAGTTTCATAAAACAGCATAGTTTGTAATAGAGTTGAACATGTCGAATTTTGTGCCTGGAAACTACGATTTGCGGACTGCATTGATTTTCTGTTACCAATTGAAGAAAACCGCTGCAGAATCGCATCGAATGCTTGTCGAAGCTTACGGTGAACATGCTCTTGGTAAATCACAGTGCTTTGAGTGGTTTAAAAAATTCAAAAGTGGCGATTTTTACGTGAGAAACGAAGAACGTGAAAGACCACCGAAAAAGTTTGAAGACAGCGAATTGCAAGCATTGTTGGATGAGGATGACGCTCAAACGCAACAACAACTCGCGGATCAATTAAATGTTTCACAAGAAGCCGTCTCCATACGTTTTAAAGCCATGGGAAAGATCCAGAAGATGGGAAAATGGGTTCCACATGAACTGAATGAAAGACAGCAGGAAAACCGAAAAACCACTTGCGAAATGCTGCTCGCCAGGTACAAAAGAAAGTCATTTCTCCATCGAATTGTGACTGGCGATGAAAAGTGGATATATTTTGAGAATCCTAAGCGTAAAAGATCATGGGTAACTCCAGGCGAACCATCGACATCGACTGCAAGGCCAAATCGCTATAGACGGAAGACAATGCTCTGTGTTTGCTTGGATCAGAAGGGTGTGATCTATTATGAGCTGCTAAAACCTGGTGAAACCGTTAATATTGAACGCTACCGACAACAAATGATCGATGTGAATCAAGCTTTGCGTGAAAAACGACCGGAATATCAAAAAAGGCAACACAAAGTGATTTTGCTTCATGATAATGCACCATCACACACAGCAAAACTGGTCAAGGAAACGATTGAGGCGTTTAGTTGGGAAATACTTTCGCATGCGGCTTACTCACCAGACTTGGCTCCGTCTGATTACTACTTATTTGCATCGATGGGACACGCACTTGCTGAGCAGCGCTTTACTTCTTACGAAAATGTACGAAAATGGCTCGATGACTGATTTGCCTCAAAAGAGCAACAGTTTTTTTGGCGTGGCATCCACAAATTGTCAGACAGGTGGGAATGTATAGCTAGCGATGGACAATACTTCGAATCAAATATTTTTTATCATTTTCATACAATAAACGTGTATTTTCTATACAAAAATTCCGGTTTCATATTTATAGATCTGGTATACGTAGATACGTTGCGGGTTAGCGGAGCTCAAAAAAGTAATATTTCGGTATTCCCCCTCAAGATTGTCTATTGGATAATTTCGGTACGACATTTTTACTTATCGATGTTGTTGCTTCGGGGTTTGGTTTAAAACTGGCGTTCGTTTGCCTAGACGTACGAGAGACCAGTCCGAGGCGTCTTCTAGAACTTTGAATTTCGGCCCGGAAACCAACCTTTAATGTTGTCGTCGGTTAGGACCGTGCGACCGTCTTGGTCGATCGGATAGATGATATCCCAGCGTTTAGTCCTGGTTATCCTCGTATCGCGATGCTCCAAAATTGATTTCTAACTTTTCATTTCTTTTCTTTTTATGCTGATTCTTCTTAGCTTCCAACTCCTTTCGGTGTTCCTGGCCGTTGTGTCCATAATGAAATTTTTTTCTTAAAACCCTGTTTTCTAAAAATCTATGCTCTACTAATTCAAATTTCCCGAGGATACCTGTATTCCGTTTTTTTTTAATATATCCCCTCCTTATTTTTATTCGGATCTGACAATTTGGTAAATTCTGCTGGGTCTTCCTTATCGATCTTGGGTGTGTGATCTAATGGTGTGGTCCGAGGGCTCCTTACTTGGGTATTGTTATCATCTGCTCGATTCGAGAACTTTGCCTTTGTTTACCTCTGGTAATATTCCGACTGTTTTTTGTCTATATTTTCCTCTCTTCCTTCATAGAGGTTTCTCCGATGATGGATTCTCGTTCGTGTTTTCTTTACCACAACTATCTTAAAAATAATCTTAGTATTATTATTCATATTTGCCGATAAATTCTTTTTATTATTATTCCGGCATGTTTATTCATATTTATCCATTTATTTATTTATTTATTTATTTATTATTATTATTGTATAATTTTTTTAAGTCAGATTTATTTTCCATCTCCCGTCTCTGGTAGTTTCTTAGTTTCCGTTTCACCTGGGTACACCTGGTAGCTTGTGAGGAGGCTCGCGTGTAATTTTCCACGTATATTTTTTGTGAGTGGGTCCATGACCTCTTACGTAGCTAATCCAACGCATTTTTTTATTGTATATGGGCCCTCTCAGAGTGGTAGAAATTTCGATGTTATTTGATTTGCCGGATCTGAGACATTGAGTGCCTTTACTATCACTGATAATACCACATCTCCTTCATCGAAAGTAGTTCATTTGTATGTATTATTAAAGCGTTCTACCCTCCTTGCTCCTTTTTTTATAACTCTTTCCCGGGCAATCTCTATCTTTGCTTCATATGTGAGTGGATCGTCCTCCTCACTTACTGGTATTCCTAACCACTTATTCCACATCCGGATTGGGTTTCTTTTTCGCTGCAATTTTGTTGGAGTGAATTCTGTGATCTCGTGATGGGATTCGTTGATGCAGTCTTGCACCACTTGAACCCATTTATACCAACCCACGTGATTTTCCTTTAAGAAGGTCCTGAAAAATCGTCCCAACTCTCGATTCACTCGTTCAACGATGTTTCCTTGAGGATGGCGTATGGAAGAGAAGACTGCCTTTATGTCTTCATCCTCTAATTTTTTTAACCAATTCTTTGCAGTAAATTGCGTACTATGGTTAAACTGGATGCGTTGAGGTTTTCCGAATCGTGGAATGTAGTCCTGGAAAATCCTTTTTATTACTGTCGCTGTATTGGCCTTTCGCATGAGAAACAGTACCGCGTACTTGCTGAATGCATTGATTGTACTAGGATGTGCTTTACCCCTCCAATAGATGTTGGAAGAGGTCCATAAAAATCGATTGATATTAAGTCCCCCCGTCTCTCGGGAATAATAGTCTGCATCTCCGCGTAGTTCGTTTTCACTGTCACCTTGCTACACTGACAGATATCACAGCATGCTATTAGCGACCTTGTGAGTTTCACCAGGTGTCGATATGAGAAATCTTCATCAAGAATACGGAAACACTTCCGAGCTCCGATATGCCCATAGAGTTCATGACATTCCAAAATCATTTGTCGAACCAAACATTTCGGAAGCACCACTTTCGGGACACGAGTTTTTGTATGTTTTTGGAGAATACCCTCTCGTAATCAGAATTTCTTCTATTCCTCGGTGTCCTCTTCTTTTTCTAAGATTTCCATAATTCCACATAAGTCCTGTAACGTAAATTTGTTCCTCAACGCACCACGTTACCTATGACTGGTCCAAGTTATTTTTCCTTCCTTTTTATTTTCTCTTTCGAGATGGGCGCCAGGCGCTTTCGCGCCGGAAGGAAAAAATACCGAGTTGGAGGACCAGTCTCGACCCAGGCCAGCTACAGCTGTTCAAGGCAGAGTGGGTGGTTCGGACTGTCAAGCCACTTATTAGTCAAACAAAAATAAAATAAAATACAGATAAAATCAATTAAATAAAATAATCCCTTAAAATCCACGAACCAAGTCGAATAATAACATATGGTCAATAACTACGACCGAACGAAACCAATCCAGGGAGTCAGCTAAATAAATAATAGTATAAATAAATAAATAATAATAGATCAATAAATAAAATGATGACAATAAATAATTTTAGACAACCGCAGCAAGCACGGGACTCATAAACTTCTTTATTTCTCCAATAAACATCAATTTAGAATTTAACTAAAATGTCCCGTAAAATTAGTCTCTCCGTTTTTAACAATCTTCCAAATCCAGTCCGGTATCTTAACTTCAATTTTTAATTCGACGGCAACAGTTATCCCGTTCGCTCTCTCTCACTCGCATACCCTGCAGATGTCATATATCCTATCTCGCTTGCTATGAATCTCGAATAATATTCCCCGACAAAGCCAAATATTCGGTTGTCTCAACGCCCAGCTCGCGGTACAGCCTATTGCGAGCTAATCCCAAATACATTCAAAAGAACCATAACAACGGGACGTCGGAAGGTCACGTACGCGAGGGTCGACTAGTTCAAATCTCCTATCTTGAAAATCGCAAGCAAGCGACAGCTAATATGTCGGGAACGACGATTGATTAATAAACCCCCCCAAATTATATAAAAAGAAAATGAGAAAGTCCCAATTAAATTACTGTTGAGAAATCAACAAAAGATGTTGAGAGTCCGTCCTGTGTGACTTGACCGACCTGTGAATATATTGAGAAAGCATGAAAACTCACTCGAAGCAAGAGGAAAATGAAACCAGACACCGAGATGTTATCTTGAGGAAGCGGTTCGCTACCTTCCTCTTTTATTATAGAAATACAAATCTTATACACAATGAGGAGATCTTAAATTTAGAAATTACCATCCAAAATACGTTTAATTTTAACAACACTCCAAATATGAATTTAGAAAGTCAAATACAAATTATAAAATGAGTGACAGATTGAGCAGCGAATTTGTCATAGTTGAGCAGCACACAATTATATTAATTGTGAGCTGAGTTCAACCATGAGAATGCGGTGCGTGCAGCGTAATGATAACTACGCAGCACGACACACTAAGCCCACTGAGTGCAATACACAAAATAAACTAGAACACGGAATTTAGAATGATAAAGGAAGCAGCACACAATTACAGCAATTGTGCACTGAATATAGATTAGAGACAGCGGTGCGCGCAGCGCAGCAACAGCTACGCAGCACGACACGCCGATGCCTTGAGTACGAGACGTTGTGTGTAATTCACTGCAATCACTCAACACTGTATTGCAGAGTGATTGCAGCGAATTAATGAGCATGTACTATAACCAGTATCTGAGTGCAGTGACTTTGTGTACGACCTGCTACGCAGTCAGTACTGCTTAGCACACCGCAAACAGACACTGAGGCTGTACGGTTGAGCAAAATTACACTCACTGTATTCTCCCAGCAGATTTCCTGGGGGAAAATACAGTGAATGTGCGGCACATGCTTAATTATATTAATTAAGCCGGCAAAATAACATGAGGAGAACGTGGTACAGCATGTGCTGCAACGCACGCCACAGGTGAGACCCAGTGAGGATGCACCGATTTCTCCTCTCCGGCAGTGAATTAATGCATAATTGTGCCAGAGCACTCTTACCTTGAGCAAAGAGTCCTGATGTGCGTGAAGTTGAGCGATTCCGATGGATGATTGTCCGAGAAAAATGTGTGGAAGTCCGATGGATGCGCGTGCTGTCCAGAGGATGTGTGTCGCAAAAGTGCCAAATTCTCAAGATGGCTGCGAGTACGAAAAAAGTTCGTTGGGCGCTGGAGTCAATTGAGCGAGACAGCCGGTGAGCGAAACCGAAGTCAAGCGAGAGAGACACCCTCTCGCTTGACGCGGCGTGCCAGTGAGGCACATCCTCGGCTTCGCGAAGCCCTTGCTTCGGCTGTCTCCGCCTCAACCGAACACCGTGTAGCAAGGCAGCGCAACAGGTAGGCGCACGACGATTATCGATCGCCGTGCGCCAGCTGATTTTCCAACATTCCGCCCGCCATCAGCAACGGGGTTGATGATTAATTATTTCATTGCTGGGTGTTGGATGAGATTGGCAGAACAGCAAGTTTTGAGATCGGCCTGGTGAGCATGGTGGTAGCAGTCTTGAGTGTCACCACCCTGGTGAGCCCGTCTTTGCCTGGATGTAACTCGATGACGCGTGCAAGTGGCCATTTGCACGGTGGAAAGCGCTCATCCGTGAGCAGACCCAACGAGCCAATTCTAATGATGTTGTCAGGATGATGCCATTTTGATATCGACTGCTGCCGTTGTAAATAGTGTGCAGACCATTGTCGCCAAAGTTGTTGAATCTTTTGCTGCAACAATTGCCACCTTGAGAGCCATGAGATTGCCAGATCTTCCAGGTTTGATTCTGGTACCATTGTGAGTGCTCCACCAATGAGAAAATGTCCAGGCGTGAGTGCTGATGAGTCATCTGGATCATCGCTGAGCGGTTCCAGAGGCCTTGAGTTAAGTATAGCCTCGATTTGAGCAAGCAGCGTTGAGAGCTCTTCGAACGTGAGTGCTGTATCACCCACCGTTCGCCGCAGATGGAATTTAACGGACTTTACAGCCGCTTCCCATTTTTCACCCATATGTGGTGCCGCAGGTGGGTTAAACTTCCACGCAATCTGTTGATTTGCGAGAGAAGAAGCGATGAGATGATGCTCTTGCGAAGCCTTCCTAAACATCTGACGTATGAATTTGTGTGCACCAACGAAGTTGGTGCCACAGTCAGAATAGATGGTGTGAGGAATGCCACGCCTCGATGAGAATCGCCTGAACGTTGAGAGGAAGCCGTCAGCTGAGTAGTCACTGACGGCCTCAAGATGCAGAGCTGAAGTGGCGAGGCACACAAAAACGCAGATCCAGCCTTTGTGTGTTTTATCGCCTCGACCTTTCCAAGTTTTGAGCGTGAGAGGACCGGCGTAGTCTACTCCTGTGTGAGTAAATGCGCGAGATGGTGTGACTCGTGACAGAGGAAGCTGGCCCATCAATTGTTGTGCACGAACTCCTCTCTGTCGAGCACACACCACGCAATGTAATATATGAGATTTCACAGGAGCTCTACCGCCAATGATCTAATGCGTTAGCCTAACTTGAGCGAGTGTGAGCTGCGTGCCTCCGTGAAGAGTACGCACGTGAGCTTGCCTTATAATGAGAGTCGTGAATCGAGAGTGGCGAGGTAGAATGGCAGGATGCCTTTCTTCATAAGTGAGTGCTGATTCCGCAAGACGACCTCCAACTCTTATTACACCCTCCTCGTCGATAAAAGCTGTTAGTCGACTGAAGGGGTGAGCAGATGGAACATGCGAGCCTGACTGCAGCACTTGTATCTCGTGCTCGAAAAACACGGCTTGTATTGCTTTTGTCCAAAATATTTTAGCTGCAGCCATTTCTCTCGCAGTGAGTGGAGCGTTTCCTGCCGATTCTAACCTCCCCCTCATTTTTGCCACCGCCCTGACACAAAATGAGGTGAGACGACATAATTTTGAGAGCGATGAACAGCGATAAATGAGTTCCCAACGATACTCTGGCGTTTGTATTGCGGCGAGGAGAGCTACCCCCGGTCGAGCTTCCATAATGCTCAAATTCTCTACGTCAGTTGTGGCTTTCGGCCAAAATTCATCAGGCGTCACCATCCACGGTGGACCTGACCACCACAACTGATGAGAACATAATTGAGATGTTGATATGCCCCGCGAGGCACAGTCAGCTGGATTACTTGTGCCTGCCACGTGACGCCATTGAGCATTGGGTGTGAGTTCTTGTATTTGAGCGACTCTATTTCGGACATAGTCCTTCCATCGAGAAGGATGTGCTTTGATCCAGGTGAGAGTTACTGATGAGTCCGTCCACAGGTGAGTAGATGAAATTTTAACCTTGAGTGTGGCTTGAACGTATGCAACCAGCTTAGCTAACAACAAAGCTGCAGTCAGTTCAAGCTTTGGTATGGTGAGCTTCTTGAGTAGTGCCACGCGCGTTTTGAGCAAACAAGTGAAGCCACCTTTCCTGTGGAAGTTGAGTCAACAGTGATATAAATCACTGCGGCCATGGCCAGTTGAGATGCATCAGAGAAGCCGTGCAATTTCACTGTTGAGTTGCTCCATGTGTTAAACCACCGAGGAATTGAGAGTCTGCAGACAAGTGAGATCTTCTCTTATTGCCATCCTTCGTGTTGAGACCTGGGATGGCAGTGGACCATCCCAGTTGAGCTTGTGAAGCCAAAGCTCTTACAAGAGTATTTTGGCTCTTATCACAACTGGTGAGACGAACCGATTGGATCAAAGAGTTGAGCCACCTCGGAGAAAACGAGGCGTGTGAAAATTTCCTGAGCTGAGTTGAACCGTGAAGAGAACTTGAACTTGTCTTCACTAGGAAGCCAAGTCAAACCAAGAATCTTTGTCTCGCAGTCGTCCATTGAGATAGCTGAGCTTGACCTTGATGATGAGATATTGGCAAATACTTTGAGGTCTGACGAGTGCCACTTGGCGAGTGGAAAGCCGCCCGCCATGCACAAGTCCTTGAGCTTTTGAGCTATTTCAATGAGCTGTTGAGTTGAATCCGCCCCACCGAAGATGTCATCCACATACCTGCCAAATTTTATAGCTGGCACAGCAAGCGGAAACCGATGGCCTTCATCTTCGGTCAGCTGCATGAGTGTTCGAACTGCCAAATATGGCGCAGCTTTGGTACCATATGTAACCGTAGTTAGTTGAAAAGGCACAGGATTGAGTTGACCATCTTTCCATAGAATCCGTTGAAGATTCCAATCCTCAGGATGAACTCGGATCTGACGATACATTTTTGTTATGTCAGTGGCGAAGATGTGTCTATGTTGACGGATCCAAATGAGCACGTCCGAAATGTTGAGCAATAAATTCGGTCCGGTGTGCATGATGTCATTGAGAGATTTTCCTGATGAAGTTGAACTCGACCCATTGAATACAACACGTAATTTCGTGGTAGTACTGTCTGGTCTGAGAACACCGTGGTGAGGCCGATAATTGTATTTTACTTCAAGATGACCTTGAAGCCTTCACCATATGACCAAGTTGTTTGTATTTGTCCGTGAATTGTGAGTAGAGCTGACAGTATTCAGCATCCTTTGAGATTTTACGTATAATGTGTTGCAGACACTGAAATGCTCGTGAGTGTGAACTTCCAAGATTCGCAGGCGATGATATGAGGAAGCCGAACGATGTACCGGCCTGTAGAATCACGCTGATGCGTGTCTCGAGAATGATCCTCGCATGCCTGCTCCTCTGGTGTGAGTTGACTTACTGTGTCCTTTGGTGACTCTTCCTGAATCCAAAATTTCGTTAGCACATTTTGTAATTCCTGATCGTCATGTTGCACCGCAGCATGATGAACAGTGAGTGCGTCAGATTGACATGAGTTTGTTGGTCCAATGATGAGCCACCCAAATATCGATAATTGGGCAATAGGTGCAGATGATGTGCCCTTGAGAATATTTGGTTTAATAACCTGTCCATAAATATCTGCTCCAATTATGATATCGATTGGTCGTGGTGTGAGAAAGTCCGGATCCGCCAGCTTCAGCTTCACTATGTGAGACCATGTCGTGCTGGCGACTCAAATGATGGCAAATAAGTAATAATCGTGTTGAGAATGTGAGCCAATACCGAGACTTTCCCGTTGGTGTGTGTGGAGCACATTGTGAGTTGAACCGAACCACGCGTCTGCGTTGAGTGCCTTCCACCGATCCCTGTGATCGAAATTGATGAGTGCTTGCGTGTGGTGTTGAGTTTACGGAAGAGTTCTTTCGTAATGAATGTCAATTCCGATCCAGGATCGATGAGAAATCTTGCCTGATGAGCTGAGACCGATGTGTGTATATCTGCTAATGCAGTTGCCAATAATGTTGAGCAGTTCCATGTGAGCTGTGCCGATGAAAGGACGACCGCGGCAACATCCTAGTGCGTCGACGTCTGAGAATGTGTTGGTTGTGCGTTTGAAGTCGTTGCAGGGGGCGCTGCTGGATGCAGCATGGTGTGATGCCGCCCTGCACACTCCTTGCACGTCCAGGTAGATCGGCAAGCCGATGCGTTGTGTCGACCGAGGCAGTTATAGCACAACCTCTCCATGGCTTTCCGTGCTATGATCTTACAGTTGAGTGCAAGAGGGAGTCTGCGCCCTCGTGAAGCAGAGCAATGACCGTGTGCAAATGAGCAATCCGGCGCCGCTGCGATTGGACCTTTAGCACCATCTCGGTTGTCAGTCGAGACGGTGATCGGGTCTTCCTCGGAATGACGCCGGCCCCAGGAACCACCAATGTCATTTTCTCGTCCAGAACTACAGGTGCCACCCCAGAGTCTTTCGGAGTGCCTTCAGACATTGTCAGTCCTGTTGCACACGGAACAAGTAGAGAAAGTTAGACAGTAACGAAGATTCTCCGCAGAGAAGTACTTTACCCCATCTGTTGGTCCGCTGAACGAGGCGATGAGCTGATGAGGATCCTGCGACAGGCTGCGCAGAGCCCTATCCCAAGATGAGCCGAAGAATGTGTAGAGGTGAGAGCGGAAGGTAGAGAACCCTGGTTCTCTCTTTGCTCGAGTCGAGGATCCGGCTCGAAGGACCAAAATGTTGAGAAATCAACAAAAGATGTTGAGAGTCCGTCCTGTGTGACTTGACCGACCTGTGAATATATTGAGAAAGCATGAAAACTCACTCGAAGCAAGAGGAAAATGAAACCAGACACCGAGATGTTATCTTGAGGAAGCGGTTCGCTACCTTCCTCTTTTATTATAGAAATACAAATCTTATACACAATGAGGAGATCTTAAATTTAGAAATTACCATCCAAAATACGTTTAATTTTAACAACACTCCAAATATGAATTTAGAAAGTCAAATACAAATTATAAAATGAGTGACAGATTGAGCAGCGAATTTGTCATAGTTGAGCAGCACACAATTATATTAATTGTGAGCTGAGTTCAACCATGAGAATGCGGTGCGTGCAGCGTAATGATAACTACGCAGCACGACACACTAAGCCCACTGAGTGCAATACACAAAATAAACTAGAACACGGAATTTAGAATGATAAAGGAAGCAGCACACAATTACAGCAATTGTGCACTGAATATAGATTAGAGACAGCGGTGCGCGCAGCGCAGCAACAGCTACGCAGCACGACACGCCGATGCCTTGAGTACGAGACGTTGTGTGTAATTCACTGCAATCACTCAACACTGTATTGCAGAGTGATTGCAGCGAATTAATGAGCATGTACTATAACCAGTATCTGAGTGCAGTGACTTTGTGTACGACCTGCTACGCAGTCAGTACTGCTTAGCACACCGCAAACAGACACTGAGGCTGTACGGTTGAGCAAAATTACACTCACTGTATTCTCCCAGCAGATTTCCTGGGGGAAAATACAGTGAATGTGCGGCACATGCTTAATTATATTAATTAAGCCGGCAAAATAACATGAGGAGAACGTGGTACAGCATGTGCTGCAACGCACGCCACAGGTGAGACCCAGTGAGGATGCACCGATTTCTCCTCTCCGGCAGTGAATTAATGCATAATTGTGCCAGAGCACTCTTACCTTGAGCAAAGAGTCCTGATGTGCGTGAAGTTGAGCGATTCCGATGGATGATTGTCCGAGAAAAATGTGTGGAAGTCCGATGGATGCGCGTGCTGTCCAGAGGATGTGTGTCGCAAAAGTGCCAAATTCTCAAGATGGCTGCGAGTACGAAAAAGGTTCGTTGGGCGCTGGAGTCAATTGAGCGAGACAGCCGGTGAGCGAAACCGAAGTCAAGCGAGAGAGACACCCTCTCGCTTGACGCGGCGTGCCAGTGAGGCACATCCTCGGCTTCGCGAAGCCCTTGCTTCGGCTGTCTCCGCCTCAACCGAACACCGTGTAGCAAGGCAGCGCAACAGGTAGGCGCACGACGATTATCGATCGCCGTGCGCCAGCTGATTTTCCAACAATTACTGACGTCCGAAATAACGATAATAAGAATAATAGATAATCCTAACAATAATAACCGAACTAATAAAAGCAACGAACAATTTAACGAAGTGAGATACGCTACCGACCGTACAAGTCCCTCTAGACCAAGTACAACAGACGGGACGACGGCCGAACTCGCACTACTTCCGAATGCAAAACGAAAAATAATAACGTACTGTTCGATAGAATCGGAAAAGAATAAATAAAGTATATTAAATTACGGTACGTCAGTCTAATTAAAACCAAAACGTTAACTCCAAGCTATCCAAGGCCATAAAATGAGTCAAAAAGAAATAAACTAAGTCATATAAATCTAAGTCAATTATTCGGTAAAATCCGCGACGCGGTCTATCCCGTTCCAATCCCACACAAACCAATTAACAAATCCAAAACACTCCGGGATAACGGCCTAACGCGCGCACGGTTTAACCGTCCTCAAAACACAATTAAATAATACGGTGACTTTTTCCCGGTTTCTACCAGTGACAGGATCTCGATGTTACACTCTATAGGCGCCGCGGTTCTCGATACAAATTAATACTCTGCACGCGGTGTGCCGTAGTCGCAGGGGTGACCAAACTCGAGGTAATTAATAGACAACAAATTGAATGATAAAATAATAAAATAATAGCGAAAGACCGTAGAAGGGAAGAGAGCTCACCGAGACGATGCTGCCGTGACGTTCCTGGAAATACCGGGACGATGCCACGATCGGATTGATTCGATTCCTTTCTTGATTAGATGTCGGGTCCGGCTGCTCGTTTAAGTTCCCGTCTCAATAAAGTATTTGATTCGGCGACCCGATGAAATTCACGGGCATCCACAACTTGCCAATAGGCGTTAATTATGTGAACAGTGGAGCGGGACAGTGATACTCTCGACGCTACGTCTTCCTCGCTCGACGATCTCCGGGAAAAAAGCCCCGAGGTCCTGCCGGCACGCGTGCCCGTAACCTATGATCCCCACTTAACCCGCTAAACTCGGTTAATTGGGGGAACCGGTGTCGCACGCTGACCGCGACTAGCGCCTCAGCTGGACAATGTATTCCTTAGCGATAGACAATTCCAACGTTGCGCGTAGCCCAGCAGATGACTCTCGGAGATACATAGATTCCCGTGAGTCGACGGCCGCTAAGGATGGAAGGCCGCGTACTCTTTGGTGCGTCGTCGGGAACGTGGCATATTCCGACCAAGAAAACATAAAATATCGGTCCGAAGTTCCCGAAGTCGTCCCATTGCTCTCCTCTCCCTCGTACTCCCTCTCCATCCCTCGGTCGTATCGAACGCGTTATATATATAAAAAAAATACAACAAAAAAAAATAAAAATAAAGAATAAATAAAAAACGAAAATCATCCCCTGCAGCCCTGAGCGATCGTGCTGGTAGCCGTTGAGCGAGGAGGACGTAGCTCGAATATTCTGCCACGTTACAGTCCTTCTGGTTCCTTTGATGTTTTGCGATTTTCTTCATCTCTCTTATCAGGTCCTTTGATGCCTTCCGTGCTAGAGTTGCTGCAATTACTACCAATCCCTTCGTTGTGTTCTCGTTTCCTTTCATCCGACTCAGAGCGTCAGCGACAGTGTTCTTTTTCCCTTCGAGGTGCTCTATGTTCAGGTTGTAGTCTTGAATTGACAGAACCGGCCGCATTAATCTCTCCGCCGTAAATCGACATGTTTTAAAAAATATTAATGATTTGTGGTCTGTCTTAACCCTTTGCACTCGGGAGGTGTCTCGTTTACCCAATAAATGGTGAGCGAGAGTCACCTCTCGAGGGCAAAGGGTTAATATGTATCTCAGCACCTCGGAGATACGTTCTGAATTATTCCAAAGCCCATACAATAGCCAATAACTCTTTTTCAGTCGTCATATACCCATGTTCCGTCCCTTTTAGCGTTCGACTCGCGAAAGATATGACTTCGCTTTCTCCTTGTTAATTTTTTTGTGATAAAATGGCTCCGAGCGCATACCCACTTGCATCCGTTGTTAGTGTGGCTTCTTTACATCGCGGAAACGAAGAATCACGGCTTCGCAGAATAAATCCTTGACTCGGCCAAAAGCTTCTTGTTGAGTTAAATCCCATTTCCACTTCACCCCTTTCCTCAGCAATTCTGAAAGTGGAGCGGTCTCGTGGGCATGGCGGTTGGTAAATTTTGTATAAAAATTTATCAACCCTAAAAATCCCCTTAGCTGTTTCAGATTCTTAGGTGCAGGATATTCTTTGATTGCTTTTATCTTCTCAGGATCTAGTTTAAGTCCTCGTGTCGTGAGAATGTGACCGAAAAAAGATACTTCTTGTCGAAAGAAGTGTGACTTTTTAAATTTCAGAGTCATCCCATGCTCTTTAAATCGCTGGAAGAGAATCTCGAGATGCGTGAGATGTTCCTCATGATTCTTCAATAATACCAGCAAATCGTCAACGAAATTTATGACAAAATCCAACTCGTCTAGTACTATGTCCAATGCTCGAATTAAACTTGCCGTACTTGTCTTCAGTCCAAATGGCGTAATGGTAAATTCGTAGCATTTTCCATTGTGTTGGAATGCTGTATATTTCCTTGAATCTGGGTGTAATAAAATCTGCCAGAAACTGCTCATAAGATCTAAAGTTGAGATTACAGATTTGCCTCTACATCTCTGGATAATCTCTTCGATAGGAGGTGCATTATTGTGGTCGTTTACCAGGTAGTTATTCAGTTCCCTGGCATCTAAACACAATCGAACACTTTCATCGTCCTTCGTCACTGGCCGTAAGGGGTTGTTGAAAATACTCTCTGATTTCTGTATTACCCCGTAATCGAGCATCCTCTCGATTTCTCGTTGGACTCTGTCCCGCTGTGCCAGTGCCATCGGATATGACCGATGAAAATACGGTTTCGGATCTTTGAGCATTAGATGGTGTACGTATTTTGACATCCTTCCCGGCCTCTTATCGAAGACCACTTGATTTCTTTCCACGATGGCTTTGAAATGATTTTTGATGTTAACTTCGAGATTGTGACATTCCTCTATTTTTTTTTCGTCTTCCATCTCCGATAATTCAAATTCTTGAGGCGTTGATGGTGGTACTTCCTGGATGGCACATATCTCTTCACCACCTTCTTTTTGTATCGATCTCGGATCAGCCCATCACCATAATCCGTCGACTAATCTTGCTACCACCAGATCTCTAACCGCGACACATTTACTACGAGCATCGACGGAAATCTGAAGATTCATGATTCCATCAATACCGATCAGGATCGGAAGTAGCAATTTCGGAACAATTAATAGCTGGATTTCTCCTCTAGATCCATATGCATCTGCTCCTATCATAATCTGCTTCTTCACTCTCTCTGCTTCACCGCCAAATGCTCCTACCACCTTCGTCGAAGTGACAGGCAGTGTGGGGCATTTCTCAAATTTTTCTTTATATTGATTTAAAAAATCTTCCAAAATGCAGCTCACCTCACTGCCACTGTCAATCAGACTCTTCACAGCTACCCCCTCGATCTCCACAGGAATTTCAGGACACCGAGGATGTACATCGTCGTACCATTTTTCCTCCTTTCTCGGTTCCTCTCGTAAAAATTTTCGTGGATCTTCGGTAACTGTGAAAACCGGGTACTTTCTTGCGTTTTGGTCATTGACGCTCCATTGTTTTGCCGCTTCCTTGGACGTCTCTCACCGATCATCGGTGTTACTTGGGATCGCGATTCCCTGTTCTCGGCCCGATGATTAAGGTCTCCCGATATCCTTCAGAATGACTTGACTTGTGGATGGCTCACGTGCAAATTTCTCCTTATCTGTCTTCGACTTTTCTTCTTCTGTTTCCTCTCTTGTTATTCTCCGTTCTTTCCTCTCATAATTCCTCTTTTCCACTGTCTCGCTTTGTTGGATAATCAGCTGGCGCACGGCGATCGATATTGGTCGTGCGCCTACCTGTTGCTGTGCCTGAGCACACGACTCTCGGTTGAGCCGAGGATGGCCGAAGCAGGGCTTCGCGGAGCCGAGGCTGTACTTCGTTGGCATGCCGCGTCGAGCGAGAGGATGTCTCTCTCGCTTGACTTCGGTTTCCCTCACTGGCTATCTCGCTCAACTGACTTCAGCGCCCAACGACGCTTTCATACTCAGCCATGTTGGAAATTTAGACACTTTCGCAGCGGCATTGAGGAACAGCACACACAGCGCACTTTTTGGACCTTTCTCGTTGGCTTCTATCTCTGGATTCACTCATCACTAGCTCTCGACAGGACTTAAAATCAGGTATGAGTACATTGTTATAGTTTACCGTAAATTCAATGGCAATGAGGAGTTGGATGCTCATCGGTACATCAACATTTTTGGTCTCACTTTTTGGCGGCATTGCAGCACATGTCACGCCACGTTTTCTCTCAACCTAATTTGCCGGTATAATTAATATAATTATGCAGGTGTACTATATTCACTGTACTTTTCCCCAGGACATCTGCTGGAAGAGTACACCGACTATACACTGCTCATTTTGTGCATCCTCATTATGTGTTATATTGTGCTACGCAGTGCTGCCTGCGTAGCTAGTCTCATGCGTGTAGAGCTCAAGCAATTTAAATTGCAAGTGCTCTCATTTGTTCACTGCAACCTCTCTTCATTAAGCTGCTGAGAGCTTGCTGTGAATTGTTATACCACCTTACGCACTCATTTATCTCATAGCATGGCATGCTCCGCGTCACTGGCTGTGGTGCGTACACTGCTCTCAGCACATGCAGCACAATTAATATAATTGTGTGCTGCAACAGCTCAAATTAAATTCAGCCACATTAATTAAATTCAGTTGTTAATTCTCAGAATTTTGGTGCATATATTTATATTATTTTGTATTCTTTCTAAATTTGGTCTCTCTTGTATTTATTTTCACTTTTATAATTTTTCTAATAGTCACAATTTAATTGTATTTGTGCGAAAGGTACAATAAACCACTTTCTCCAAATTCCATCGACAAGTCTGGTTTATTCTCACCCTGTCATCGAGTGAAGCTTCATTAGTTTCAATATATTTCAGATCTGTCAAACAACACCATCGAACGGAATCTCAAACACGCTTCGTACTTCCTCCTTTTGCGTCTGTCCTTCTTTTATTCCCGTTGCGCCTCGTCCTTCAATTTTTTTCCTCTTGATTTTTTCTACGGACGCAACGTCTGAGCGTTTCCCGGATTAGTTTTCTGGGAAACATGCTGTTGCGCTCGTACTGCCGGTATCACCGCTGACTGCCTCGATTTTCGTATCCGTCCTTTCTTCTACTTTGTAAATGCTGGTCTCGACGTGTTCTCGCATATTCTCCTGGAGTGTCACTGTCCTTGAAACACAAAAATCGTTTGCGTCGTTCAATTTCGCCTGGATCTTCTCGAGTTTTTCATCTTTGCCTTCTTTCATGGTCTGAAAGAAGGCCATGATCTGCCAACCGGATCAGGAATAACAGGCAGAGTATTCCCTAATACCGGAGTCGATTGACACTCCCCTTGTACATCTGACTCGTTTAATTCCATTGTTTGTGTTATACTATGGATCTCTGACAAGAGTTAAGACGACAAATTCGTCTTATAATTAAATATACCGCCAGAATAACTAGCCTAAACTAGATCCACACACACAACTTCAGAGATCCATACCACACATCACGCACACCTACAGTAGCGGACAAAAGTTTAAGACGATGAATTACAATTTGGTTCATAGATCTGTCATACAAGTACTAACGTTTCTTTCGGCTTGTTGTTTTTTTACAATACATGTGTACGTTTGACCTTCATAATGTAGAAGTCTCGGTCGTCAAATGTAAACAATATAGATTATACAATTTTTTTTTTCTTCCAACCATCTGTAAACAGCGGACATTAGTTTAAGACGATCTGTCGAACAAGATACCCGTAGTCGATCCACGCAATAATTTGATATATTAATACTGTAAATAGTTTGTGGTGTATCATCCAGTGTCTTAAGTTTAATTACGTACGAAAAGAGTATGGGTAAAGCCCGTAATTTGTCATCTACTGAACGAAAACTAATCGTGTCTCTACGGAAGCAAAATGAGACATTTTCTTCAATTGCAACTCAAATGAATCGATCAGAAACTTCTTGTAAGCAAGCGTGGTACAAGTTTGTGAAGACTGGGGACTATTTTGATCGACCAAAAAACGGTAGACCGCGGAAAACCACGCCAACGCTGGATCGTCGGATTCATCGATTAAACGAGAGAGATCGTTTTCGTTCAGCAGTCGATATCAGAGCTGAAATATCCAGTAATAATAATGCACAAATTAGTGTAAGAACTGTTCGAAGACGATTAGACGAATTCAATTTGAAAGCACGAAAGCCACGGAAGAAGCCAATGCTCAGTAAAAAGAATAAAAAATTACGACTGCAATTTGCTAAGGCTCATCGGCATTGAACAAGTGAGGATTGGCAAAATGTGCTATTTTCGGACGAATCCAAATTCAACCGAATTTGTTCTGACGGGATACTGTATGTAAGACATCGAATTGGCGAAGATTTAAATCCTCGATGTGTTTTACCGACAGTTAAGCATGGAGGTGGAAACGTAATGGTGTGGGCATGTTTTTCTCGCAATGGTCCTGGACCAATACGCCGAATTAATGGAATCATGGACCGTTTTCAATACTTGGATATATTGAAAAATACTATGTTACCGTATGCCTACGAAAATATGGGTGATAATTTTATTTATCAACAAGATAATGACCCAAAGCAGACGGCTCGGGTAGTGAAAAGTTTTTTTCAAGATGAAAAAATCACTTTATTACCGTGGCCGTCGCAGTCGCCGGATTTAAATCCAATTGAAAACTTATGGTGTACCATAAGAAGAAGGGTTCAAAGAAATAAACCAAAAAATTTTGACGATTTGTACTCTTTGGTTGAAAAAACGTGGAATGAAACAACTGTGGACGACTGCAAAAAATTAATTGATTCAATGCCTCAAAGCTGTGCTGATGTGATAAAAAATAATGGACTGTGGACAAAGTATTGAAGGGAGGAAAATATCTGTATATTTTCTACCAAAAAATATTTTTTTACGTATAGTCTTAAACTTTTGTCCCCGAAGATATCAAACAAATTGTTTTCAAACAAACAAAAATATGTTTTCTTTGTTTATTGTATCTAATGTTGTTACGCGCAAAATTGAATTTATGTAATAAATATATGAATTAATGATTAATTAGCTAATACAAAAAAAATCCACTGAGTCAATTCTTTTCATAAAAAAATCAACGATTACTTTTTTTTTCCTCTCCGTCTTAAACTTTTGTCCGCTACTGTATATAGACCAACTACGGTTACTCGAGCTATAGTTATACTGCCAAGCAGTAAGACTATAGTCTCAAGAAACGTATGAAGAACAATCTAAAAGGAACACGCTAAATCACTATAATGAAGAAGAGGAAATTAACGGGACAAATGGGCTACAGGAGATGGGCTACAGGACGACTAGAAGATATAGTAATACCCTGCTATACCGACAGAACGGGAAGAAGAGCAGGGAAGTCGGTATAAAAGGACACGACATACCACAGTCGGGGAGCATTCTGTTCACAGACTTTCGCCAACATCCGGAATCTACCAAAGGAGGACCAGCTAACCAACGAAAGGAAGGCCAGCTAATCGACCAAAAGAGGACCAGCTCACCAACCAAAGAGAGGACGAGCCATCCAGCTAAAGAAGGATCACCTAGTCAATCCAAGGAGAAGCATCTTCAACCGCACCACTCCAAGGACCAGGCCTGATACCTCTGGCCCAGGGAAAAAGAACATCTTCCAAGGTCAACTTCTGAGCCACCAGTCATCCAAGTAGCAGAGTACCCAAGCCAACGAGATCTCACCTCAAAAAGAAACTAGTGTGGTATGGATAAAATTATACTAAATCCATAAGGGACTAAAAAACACCCCAAAAATTAGCTAGGGACGCTCCTGTTGCATTTCCGATGCGCCGATGCACCGAGGATGCACCGCGCTGACGCCTCCACCGGAACAGCGGCGGGACCAGCGAGTAGATCGCTCAGCCAGGAGAGCTCGAGCGAGAGCTCTGTCCCCACTACAGTCCACGCAGTATAGGTATAGAATAGGCTACCAACGAAGGCGAGGAATAATAACACAGCCAATATAGATATATTAACGATAGCAAGCCCAGCAGGCTCTTTCTATGTGTAGAAACTATACTACCATATAACTACAGAAAATACTTCAGTAATTCAATATAAAATCTCCTACTTCTTGCGGACGCGATTATATAGGCATGCCTAAGCCCGGGTCAAGTTCTTTTTGTGAGGTGCATAATCACCAAAATTAAGAAAAAAGGAGTACACTTAATTCTCACACAAATTATTTAACTTTTACCTGTATAATTTATTTAATGTGTCTAATAAACCATACTTTCACCTAATACTGAAGCCTATATTAATTTCCTCCTTGCTCGAGTCCAAACTAAAACCCTTTAAGGGTGATGATAACGTAAAATACCGTTGCATTGGGCGCCCGAACAGGGACTCGAGCATAGGAAAGAAAGGCTGATATTGGGTAACAAGTATCATAATTATGAGTTTCGAATCAATATTCGCTCAAAGACTGGTGCAACGAGCAGCACTCGACGCTAGCGTGGAACTAAATACGTCGTTATTAGGACGTTCCTTAGAATGGGAATTCACAACAGCGGACGGTATATTATGGCGACAACGAATGCAAGATCGGGAAGAAATCGCTAGGCTATCGGAAATTCTGAACGAAACGATGGAAGCCAATGCAACAGATGAACTCCAGGATAAGCAATCTACACCAAGGCTAGGGGATACTCTCCCTGTCATTCCAAATCCAGTCGACATGACTCAAATTTTGGCGCTCTTTCAGACAATAAAAAAAGGCCAAGACGAGATGCGTGCAAAATTAGACGACGCTAACGATTCCTGTATCTCGAGGACGGCTACCTTGCGTGAAAATTTGAAGGAGCACGTAAAAACGAACATACTCGAGAGTGACAGACGGACTGATACAAAAATCGAAATAGTCCGTCGAGAAATAATCAAAGAACAAGAAGTTGTTAATAATTATCAAAGAAACATGATTGTCAATGAGCAAATGATAAGAGCAAGATTAGACAAAGAAATGAAAGAGGCCATGGAACGGATAAAAAGAACCAAACCACGACAGAAAAACATGCCAATAGGATCAAGAAACTGGAACAGCGTGTGTCCACAGGCATGAATAATTCCGCTCATGGTTTGTCGACGTTCCAAATCGGAAACCTCACTCGTCTCCAGGCATCTACTCAAAGGACTTCAAAATTTGCTGCAGACGGAAAACAACGTCCTACGAAATTTCTCAAAGAACTCCAAGAGTATTGTGAGGCAGGGGGAATCGAAGGATCAGACGTACGCATCGTCATACAGGATGCACTGGAGGGCCAAGCAAAGAACTGGTGGCATCTCGTGGAAGGTAGCTTGCAAAATTTGTCGGAATTTGCAACAGCATTTACTGCACGCTACTGGACTCGAGAAATGCAAGACAAAGTCCGTAGCAACCTTGAGTTTGGCACCTACGAAACAGAAGGACAAAATCGCACCGGGGCGGAATACGCCACCCTCATCTTTGGCAACGCGAGAGACCTCGAAGAGAAGATGTCGGACGAAGCCATTATTCGTCACCTAGCCCGACATTTTGACGAAGAGGTGAGATGCGCCGTCCAGATCCGGCAGATTAGTAATGTTTGAGAATTCCTCGAACTCCTCGAAAGCATTGACATGGCGGGGCCTCTCAATAGCAAGAGAGGGCACCAGAGGAGGGATTTTCAAGGACGCGGGGGACCGAGGGACCAGGGGTGGCGGGGACCACCAAGGAACGAGTGGCAACCACCGCGAGTTCCTGACAGCCGACCACGTTGGCAGACCCCCCACCAGAATGGCAATGGAGGACACCCAACATGGCAGCAGGCGGCGCAGAGACCACCGCAGTCATACAGCACTCCTCCACCCATGCCACAAGGAACGTATAATCAGGGAGCGACACCATGGCAACAAGCACCTCCACCGCCACCAGTCAAAGAAGAGCAATATCGACAATCAAATGCGATCCAGGGATATCCCCCTGGACCATTTGTAGAAAACACCATTACACCAGGAATGCGAGTACAACTAAGCGTATCCCAAAATACAAATCCGGGAAACGCTTAGACGTTGCGCCCGTACAAAAATTCAAAAAAAAGGGGAAACCGAGGTGCAACGGTAAATAAAAAGGAAAAACAAGGACGAAAGGAGGAAGTAACTGTAGAAAAAGGAAATCAGAAGAGAAAAGAAAGAAGAGTGATGAAAAATGAAGAAGAAGAAGAAAAATCGAAGACATACGAAGGGAAAATCGCCAGTGAGCCATCCACTAGTGAAGCCATTCAAAAGGATATCGTGATGCTGGAATCATCTGAACGGGAACAAGGGATCGCTACCCCAAGTACCTCCAATGATCAGCGGGAGACATCCAAAGAAGAGGCGACACGAAAGAGCGGCAATGACCAATACGCGAGGAAGTACCAATTATTCACAGTCACCGAAGATCTACGGGAATTTCTACGAGAAGAACCGAAGAAAGAGGGGAAATGGTATGATGATATACACCCCCGTTGCCCAGAAATTCCAGTCGGGATCGAGGAACTATCTGTGAACAGTCTGATTGACAGCGGCAGTGAGGTGAGCTGTATTTCTAAAGAATTTTTTAAACAATATTATGAGAAATTCGAGAAATGCCCCACACTGCCAGTTACTTCGACAAAGGTGGTAGGCGCATTTGGAGGGGAAGCAGAAAGAGTAAAAAAACAAATAATGGTAGAGGCAAAAACATACGGATCTAAAGGAGTACTACAGTTACTAGTTGTCCCAAAATTACTACGACCTATCTTGGTTGGGATCGACGGGATGATAAACCACAAATTTCCGTCGATGCCCACAGTAAATGTGTGGCAGTTAAAGACAAGGTCGTAGCCAATCTAGAAGGAGGATTATGGAAATTGATAAACCCTGGCGTAAAACAGAAGGAAGGAAGTAGAGAAACGTGTGCCATGCAGGAATAATCTCTACCAACACCCCTCGAATTCCAATTATCGGAGATAGAATTCGAGGAAAAGATGAAGGAATGCCACGATCTAGAAACTAAAATTAAAACAACTTTCAAACAAATCTTTGAGAGGAATCAGGAAGTTTTCGACCGAAGACCTGGAAGGATGTCTAAGTATGTACACTACCTTATACTCAAGGATCCAAAGCCATACTGCTATCGATCATATCCAGTGGCGCTGGCACAACGAGATCGAGTGCAACAAGGGATCGAAAAAATGCTCGACTACGGTGTGATACAAAAATCAAATAGTATCTACATAAATCCGCTAATGCCAGTGACCAAGGACGATGAGAGTGTGCGACTGTGTTTAGATGCCAGAGAACTAAACAACTATCTGGTAAATGACCACAACAACGCACCACCCATCGAGGAAATTTTTCAGAGATGCGGAGGAAATTCCGTCATCTCAACGTTGGATCTCACAAGCAGTTTCTGGCAAATTCCACTACACCCAGACTCTAGAAAATACACTGCTATTCAAAACAATAGAAAGTATTACGAGTTCACGGTCACGCCTTTTGGATTAAAAACCAGCACGGCAAGCTTAATTCGAGCACTTGACGTAGTGTTAAGCGAATTAGATTTCGTCATTAATTTTGTCGACGATTTACTAGTATTATCTAGAGACCATAATGAGCATCTCACGCACCTCGAGATCCTTTTTCAACGTTTTAACGAGCACGGAATGACATTAAAATTCACAAAGTCACACTTTTTCCGAAAAAAAAGTATCCTTTCTAGGCCACATTCTTACAACGGAAGGACTCAAACAGCATCCAGAAGAAATACGGGCTATTAAGGAATATCCTGCTCCGAAAAATTTTAAACAACTAAGAGGATTTCTAGGTTTGATAAATTTCTACACGAAATTTACAAACCGACATGCACACGAGACTGCTCCAATATTGGAATTGCTAAGAAAGGGAGTGAGATGGAAATGGGAATCAACACAACAAAAAGGTTTCGATCGAGTTAAAGACCTATTCTGCGAAGAAGTCATGCTTCGATTCCCAGACACCAGGAAACCATATATATTAACAACCGACGCCAGCGGATATGCACTTGGAGCCGTCCTTTCACAGAAGAACAAGGAAGGAGAAAGCGAAGTTATATCATTCGCCAGCCGGAGTCTTAAGGAGGCAGAACCCGGCTACATGACCACCGAAAAATAGTTATTAGCAATAGTATGGGCCTTAGAAAAATTCAGGACATATCTACGAGGTGCTGAGATTGAAAGAAAAACTGACCACAAAGCATTAATCTTCTTCAAAACATGTCTATTCACGGCCGAACGATCAATGCGGTGGGTTATATTAATTCAGGATTATAATCTGAATATAGAACACCTCGAAGGACACAAAAATACTGTTGCTGACACTTTGAGCCGAGTGGAAGGATACGAAAGGAACAATAAAGGGTTAGTAGTGATCGGGGCAACCTTGGCACGCAAAGCTTTAAAAGAATTGATCAAGGAAATAAAACAAATTGCGAAACTTCAGAGAGACCAAAAAGATCTTGGTGACATCACGTAATTTTTGGAAAAAGAAGAAAATACTGAAGAAGAAAAAAAATTCCGGCTACAAGAAGGAATCCTCCAGAAAAAGCCCAAAAATAAAATCTGGAAGGTCATGCTGCCAAAATGTTTAGTGCGAAAATTAATCATAGAATGTCACGAACTCTATGGGCACATTGGAGCAAGAAAATGTTTTCGAATTCTTGATGAAGACTTTTCGTACCCCCACATAGAAAAATGCATCCGATCGCTCCTAGCATGTTGTGATATCTGCTAACGCAGCAAAGTAACCACACAAACCAATTTCGCTGAAATGCAGACGATTATTCCTGAGAAGCCGGGGGACTTGATCTCTATCGACTTCTATGGACCACTCCCCACCTCAATAGGGGGAGTAAAACATATTCCCGTCACCATCGATGCATTTAGCAAATATGTGGTACTGTTTCCCATGCGAAAGGCAAACACGACAACGGTAATCAAAAGGATTTTCAACGACTACATCCCACAGCTCGGAAAACCAGCACGGATCCAGTTCGACCATGGCACGCAGCTTACCGCAAAAAACCGGTTAAAAAAGCTGGAAGAAGAGAAGATAGAGGCAGTATTCTCCTCCATACGTCATCTACGAGGGAATATCGTGGAGAGAGTCAATCTTGAACTAGGACGATTTTTCCGGACGTTTCTGAAAGAAAACCACGCTGGGTGGTAGAAATGAGTTCAAGTAGTACAAGACTGTATTAAGGAATCCCACCACGATACCACCGAATTTACACCCACTGAACTACAACAGGGTAAACAACCAGTACGACTGTGGAATAAATGGTTAGGCATACCAGCTAGTGAAGAGGACGACCCACTGACCTACGAGACTAAAACTCAAAATCGCACGAGAAAGAACAATAAAAAAGGGGGCAAAGAGACAAACTTCGAAGAAGGAAGTCTAGTGTTAGTAAAGGCTTTAAATGTCAATTAAAAATCAGATCCCGCGAATCAAATCACCTCAAAATTCTTGCCTCTACGAGAAGGTCCATACCTCATAGACAAATGCGTGGGTCTAGCGACCTACTTACTAGTAGATCCCCTCACTAGAAAAGTCCGCGGAAAATTTCATGCCAGCCTCATGACAAAATACCGTACCGAGATAGACACAGAGGAAAAGGAAAATAAAGAGACAGAGTAGAAATATAAAGCACCAGGATAAGATAAAAAGTAATTAGAATAGTAATTAAAGTAAATAGAAATCGATCATAGGATCAGAGTAAAAGACATAAGAAAAATAGAAATAAGAAATTAGAATAAGAAATTTGATCGTGGCAGGAACTATAGACATAAATACGCAAATTCTCAATACATCCACTCTAAGGATAAATTAAACATTCAGTATCACGGGTGAGGATCTATAGCCTGTTCAGACAGGGTCAGAATAAGCAGTCAGGCAGCGTGTGACGTCACACACTACGCCGTGCGCAGACTCGGCTCACCGACCAATCAACAGTCAGGCAGCGTGTGACGTCACACACTACGCAGACCCGGCTCACCGACCAATCAACAGTCAGGCAGGGTGTGACGTCACACACTACACCGTTTTTATCTCAACGTAATATCGGATAAATAAGTGAATGTAATTAAAAGATTGATTGCTTAAACCAAATTACCATCATTTCTGCGCGAAATAACTTGCGATATAACGACTAAATAGTTTCTTAAAACTTTGTGATATTATAATTAAATAGTTCTTCGGGAATAAATCGGTCATGAAATAAATAAACAATATAAAAATATAAACACGAATAAATAATAATAAAAATCAAAAAATATCGTAATGGGTACTTTTGGATAATCAGCTGGCGCACGGCGATCGCTAGTCGCCGTGCGTCAACCTGTTGCTGTGCTCGAGCACGCAGCGTTCGGTTGGGCGGAGATAGCCGAGGCAGGGCTTCGCGGACCCGAGGTTGTGCCTCGTAGGCATGCCGCGTCGAGCGAGAGGATGTCTCTCTCGCTTATTGGATATTTGGACACTTACGTAAAAACCCGCACGGAACAGCGCACGCATTTGGAAGGCTCGGACAATTTTCACTTTTCTCAACCGGATCATCTCAACCTTCTTTACTCAACAGGACTCAAAATCAGGTACGAGTGCATTGTTATAATTTACCATAAATTCAATGGCAATGAGGAGTTGGATTCTCATCGGTACATCAACGTTTTTTGGTCTCACTTTATGGCGGGCATCGCAGCACATGTCGCGCCACGTTTCCTCTCAGCTTAATTTGCCGGTATAATTAATATAATTATGCAGGTGTTCTATATTCGCTGTACTTTCCCCCAGGACATCTGCTGGGAGAGTACAGCGACTATACACTGCTCATTTTGTGCATCCTCATTATATGTTGTATTGTGCTACGCAGCACTGACTGCTGCACCCACACCGCTCTCTACACTCTCAGTACCTACTGCACACAATTAATATAATTGTGTGCTGTTCAAGTCTCACAGACAAAAATCTGACTCAATTTTATTTATTTATATCAACTTTTTTTTTTCTAAATTTAACCTAATTTTGTATTTAATTCCAAAGTCTGACATTTTTCCAAATTACATTTAAATTATGATTTGTATGTGACTTGCGGATGGTTAAATAAACCACTTTCTCTGAATACCATCTATACGTCTGGTTTATTTTCACCCTGTCTTGAGTGAAGCTTCATTAGTTTCAATATATTTATAGGTCTGTCAAACACCATCGGACGGAATTCTCAAACAGGTACGTTAAAAAACTGGAAATAAAGTAAATCGAACGCGTTACATAAAAATGAATATAACATTGTGTATAATGCATTGCATAGACTTAAGAAAAAAGACAAATATATTTATTTATTATTTATTAATTTAGAAAGATATAATATAATACCGTTGATTATATATAGCAATTTATTTTATTCCAAATTTATAACTTGGCTTTTATTAACTTTTCATGATGCATTCCATTAACCTAAGACAAAAACAGAAATTTATTTATTTATTTATTTGAAAACATTAATTATTTTTTATTTGAATAGATAATACTGTTCTTGCGAGATCATATTTTATTTGTTGCTCTTAGTTTAATGAAGAAATAAGACGTTTAATTGTTGGAAGGGTGGAGAGGAGTCTTTCCTGTGTCTGTATTTGCTTGGCTATACAAACACAGCAACGGCCCCACGGGTGGGTCCTTATGCAGCGACCTCCACGTGGTAGGACCTGGGACGTAAGTAGTACATTACAATTTTTTTTTATTCAATAAATTGTAATGAACCTTTTGTGTAAAGGACTACAATTTGGTGTTGGATATTCTAATGCACTATTCATTTGCTGACGGCTGCAAAATGAGTGAGCGTTTTATATATTTCTTTACTTTCATCATTTATTTATTTATATATATAATATTTATATATATTAATTTAAAAATCTTCCATAACTAATTTCATAAAAGCCCGCGCATTGGCTGTTGTGAAGTGGGTGTTGAGAGACGCCGTAAAGCGCAATCGGGACCAGATTAGTTACGAGCGGCGCAAGCCTTCCCCTGAAGCGCCTAGCACGGGCAGCGTGGTAAGGGCAGCGAGATAGGGGCAAAATTCCCTTATCTGGCATCACCATCCAGGAGTGCTACACAACCCTCCTCGAGGACGAGGCGGAAACAGGATAGCCGTAGTTATTGTTAAGGATTTTTTTGTGATGGTCCTTTTGTTCTCTTTCAAAGGCTCGATTTCAGGCGTCTTGGTCGGTTGAAGGGCGGGAACACTTACCGCTCGTAGACCGCGTGGCGTCGATGCTTGATGAAATCGTTGCGAGAGATAAGACAGGGATAAATTGTTGGGTGTTACGTACCAGAATAATGGTTCGTTTATTTAATGATGAAATAATTAATAGTTGAATGAATAACTGTTAGAACAATGTAATAAGGTAAGTTGAGAAGACTGTATGATTGAATAATAAATGAATGTAATTTAACGTTCACTATGGCCTCGTGGCCCGTATCACGTCTTTCGTTCGTTTCCGTTGTCGTGGTATAGGCCGTTGCGCCTTTGTTCACGGAGCTTGGTCGTGGCTACGTCCGTCGTTGACTGAAGCCAGGCTTTCACTCTGAGATTGTACGTGGCACCGTACCGTCCGTCATCGACGATAGCCATGCGTTCACTAACGTTGCCGGGCGGTTGCCTGAGGGTACGCGGGCTCGCGCCTGCGCGTTGCGTGCGCGTAGCTGAACACACGCCGTGCGGCGTAGTTGGTGTGTCCTACGTGACCGACGCCCGTTAGAAAATTCCTAACATCGGCCATCCTAAGCTTTTTCGTCCTCGAAAAAGCCCGTGTAGTAGTCTTGCAATTTTACCGGTCGTCGGCGTTCTCGGGGCGGGTTCTTCCCCTTCTTTCCTAGGAACGCCATCTATCCCCGTTCGGCTATCCTGTTAATTTGGTAGTCTAGACTCACGGCCGGTTGGCCATGTTTCGACGGCTCTCCCGTCGTCTTTCCCTCATCAAACGTCCGTCTGTTGAATCGTGGCTCGCGTGAATCTTTTAGTTGTTGTCGTTGTTTTCTTATTTCTGTATAGTCGTCTCCTTGATCGTTAACAGTTTTATGATTCGTGCTGTTGTCGTTCTTTTTCCTTTCTTTACTATTATCGTTGTTTCTCGTTCTTCTTTCTTCTTTGTTTCTATTGCCGTCGTTTTGTTTTCTTCTTGCGTTCAAATTTTCGTTCAATTTCTCTTCGTTCTTATTTCTTCTTGTAGTGGACTCTTCGTCATCATTTTCTTCGTTCTACGTTTTTCGTTCTATTTCATTTTCGTTGTTTTTCGTTTTTCGTTCTATTTCGTTTTCGTCGTTCTTCGTTTTTCGTTCTATTTCGTTTTCGTCGTTCTTCATTTTTCGTTCTATTTCGTTTTCGTTGTTCTTCGTTTTTCGTTCTATTTCGTTTTCGTCGTTCTTCGTTTTTCGTTCTATTTCGTTTTCGTCGTTCTTCTTTCGTTTTGTCGTCAAATCTTTTTCGTCACACGAAGTGTGTGGTGTTGGCTCTGGCTCGGGGGCTTCGATTTTGAGCAAATAATGTTCTTCGGTGGTGTGAAAAATCGGCGACTTGTCGCTTTTCGTATAATCGACTCATGGCTTCTCCGTGAGTAGAAGGGGCCCGTTATAGAAAGACAGGGCGTGGCCGTCTGGCGCCAGGGGCGTGTCTAGACAAGCCCCGCTCCTCCCCCACCACTACCCCTTCCCCGCTGCTTCCTCATTGGTTGTTCCAAGGGCGTGTCTACCCCCACTACCCCACCCCCGTTCCTGATTGGTCTCCACAACCCCCACTACCCCTGCCCCATCCCTGATTGGTCCCAACCAGTTCCCACCCCCAGTCCACCTATCCTGGTGTTCTGATTGGTGCAGCGTCGCAGCGCCATCTGCCGGATTTCGACCCGTACTTAATTGCCGATGCGCCATCTAATGTCGGTAAATGTGTTACCGACTGATGGTAAAGAAAATAGGATCTTGGCAGTCGGTCAGACAGAAAATTACCGATACGTCATCTACAGCCGGTGATCGTGTTACCGACTGATGGTAAAGAAGATTGAATGTTAATAGTCGGTCTAACAGAAAAATTACCGATACGCAATCTACTATCGGTAATCGTGTTACCGATCGTCGGTAAAGAAGATTGAGTGCCGGCAGTCGGTCCAGCAGAAAATTAATTATCGATGCGCCATCTACTGTCGGTGATCGTGTTACCGACTGGTGGTAAAGAAGATTGAATGTTGACAGTCGGTCTAGCAAAAAATGTATCGGTGATCGGTAAAGCGGATCGGTTGTCAACCGTCGGTATGTAGCCGACCATCGCTACAGCTAATTTGGGACTTACGGAAGATAAGAAGATTATGTCTCGCGGTAAATAATATTCTGCACCCCACCATCAACCGGTTTCCCACCCAGTCGTCGATAACCGAGACAGCTTCACGTAGCTTTTTTAAAAAATGTTTGTTAATTAAAAAATTTAATAATTTAAACGACTATTTACAACAACGGTAAATGAAAATACTCGTTATTTTTAGTTTCATGAAAAACTGGTTTATTTTACCATTCTTGTCCAACAAACATGTATTGTTCATCCGTAATTTTCAATGGCATCCGTGGCAGTCACGGCGAGCTGGTGGTCGACCGTCAATTTGTGTTTTTGTACCCGGTTTGATCAGATGTTTATAGCACGGCATGTACGAGGAGACCTCACGGTCAACCTTCAGATGTTCCGGTAGTTTGTCATACAGAATTTCTATTTTTTCGCCCCAATGTTTCAGCAGCAGTGGTTTCGGTATGTACGCGAGCTCAGCTTTGGTGAAGTCTCGGGGATTCTTGCAGCAGTCGATCACGAGTATACTGTCAATAGTATCCATTGTGGTTGGAAAGAGAGGCAAAGATACTTTCACAACGACGTTTCCTTCTCAATTAAGTTTTTTTCACAGCTGTTACCATTAGATATATACATCTCGCGTCAATAGCCATCATAGTTAAATATGAAAATGTGTATGGTGGGAGTAGTTTCGAATAATAAGACAGGAAATTCAAAAGTTTCGAATTTATTCATAGTAATTCACAAGTAGCATCCAAATCGATCTGTACAAGTTTGTATACATGTGTTTTTATTACAACCGTAGCCCTTAATATTATTGTGTTTTACATTTTTCACACGTTTCTTTCTGCGATTTAAATATTTTACGCGTTTGTAGTATTGTGCAGTTATGCAATCGTTCTTCACTTTGTCAGTCGTAAAATTCTTATGAAAATTATCCAGAGTATAACCACGAGCCATAAAATCAAGAAACATAATACAGCATTCACCGCATACTTTAGACTTGAGTGATTGAAGGGGCTGCGTGTTGGACTCGTAGCTTCGACAGTTTCTGCGTAGACGGTTATGGTGTTGGTTAATGAGTAGGGGCAATCCATAACTATTGAAAAAGATTCCATGTCCATTGTTATCAACGTAAGTGGCAACCCAGTGTCGCCCAGGTAGATTATGCTCGTCTGTGTTTAGAACCAATGCTGCGGGTCTAGACCAGCGACTCGGGATGCGATCGGCCGGAAATATTCCTTTCGTCTGAGCAGATATTCGTTGTAGAGCGTCTAATATCTGTAGGCTGTTCATGCTGTTTACACAACTGGTGGTGACGCTTAGAGTGTGATTGACGCTGTCTCTGCTGATGATAATGATTGGTGCGCGTTGGTGGTTGCTCTGGCAGGTGTTTGTTACGTGGGAGGCGGTGATGGTTGTTTAGCACTCGGTGAGATTACTTGTTTTTCTCTGCCACGGAAAAGTACAGTTATTTCATCGTTAGCCGGTACAGTTCCTCCTCGCAGCGCCGACTTATCACTGTTGCACGATAGTGTAATATCGTTGAATATATACTCTACGCTTTGTGATATATCACGAGTATATTCCTCATTTGATGTCTCGTTGTTCGGTTGGCTTTGTTGATTTTTAATAGGTGTTGTTTTAACGACAGGTTGTGAATAAATGTGACTGACCGCGTCGAGCTCTTTAAACAGGAGCCACGAACGTATTTTTGCCACGTTATTTAGAGCACATTTTACATCGTCTTCTTTCGAAATACCATGATGAATACAGTAAACGTTGTTGATTGGCATATTTTTTAACGATGGACCCTCGTATTCTTCCAGATTGATGATTTCGCGCCCGAGAACGTCACGTAAAAGCTCGGCTTTTTGCAAGCCTCTTGTGTAAATACGCAAGGCATAACGACACAGTAAGCGTAGATTGGTGTAGATTTTTTTCAACGGTGTATCACCGTCAAGCCATTCCAATCCATGATGAAAACACGTTAGTTTATTGTGATTATGGGCGCCAGTAAAAGTGGTAAAAAAGCACCACCCCCTTTTTGAATTATAAAGCGGTTCTTCGCTCTCCAATTACATTTCCGTTGTTTACGAGCGACTGTACAAACACCACCACCACCACGTCGTTTCGTCACACATCCTGAGACAAGCTGTCGAAGTATATTTTTATATTTTTTTAAACATTTTTTAACACTTGACTTGACACAAACAACTCCTTGTAAAATGTTTAACGCGCATTCACAGATACAATTGATTAGAGGCTTATCAGCATTACGCAATATTGATTTTCGCTGTTTTTTATTCGAATGACAAATAGCGTTAAGTAGGGCTATACAACGTTCATCGAATGGAATGTAATTTGTATTTTTCTTCTTCTTTTTCTTCGCGCTGGTGCTATCCCTCATTATTACAGTTTCACAACAGATGTATTATGATGCGTGATGCGTACACCACTCATATCCATTAGCGGTTGATGTGGTGTCTACTTGTGCTTCCAATTAAATACGTTGACGAGTGTTTTTCGGTATGTAGACCAGCATTCGTGGATCATCGGGAAATATCATTGTACGACATCGACAATAATCGGGTGTCGATTGTTTAAGATCCAAGAGTAGATAACCGTGTGGCTGTGCGGTAGCATCGTAATATGACACGGTTAGAAATCGTGGATTCTCGGGGTATACTTGTCTCGCTAGATGTGTAATTTGTGCTCGATCACGTGGATTTTTAAATATCACCATATAATTGGCGTTTAATGATATATCACGTTGTCCGTGTCCCTGATGGAAAATATTTTGTGTGATAAAAATCACACTAATATTTTTATGATGGCTACCTTTTGTGAAAAGGTCGACAATGGTATTATTTGAGGATTCGCGCATTAAATCATCGATAATAACCAATTTTTTCAAGTTATTGTCGCTCGAATAATCCTCCTGTTGCGAAAGACCCTCGTTAAATTCAATTTTTGGGGTTTTGGATATTTTATTACTCCCAGTCTTAGTAATTAACGACGACGGTTGTTGTTGTTGTTCACATGTGTCATTCAGAGCAGCGATATCAGAATCGAGAGTATCTCCATAATAAAATATAATACGGTCAAATTCAATGTTACTCATTGAATTGAGAAACTTTAGAAATTTTTTCACGAAAACTGTTTTCCCACATCCAGTGGGGCCACAAATCAGCGACGTCCACGGATGTTTCCAGCGTACATCCATTATTATTTTTACTTATAAAGCGTGACAAATCCACGATACTATTGATGATGATGATGATGATGATGATGATGATGATGATGACGGTGAATATCGTAGAACAACGAGATGTAAAATCGCATACACCAAGTGCACAATAAGCGAGTTACCCAGCCGGGCGGCGGCGGCGGCGGCGCGTACCCACACGTCGTTATTAGCTTATCAGACGTGTGCGCGGGCGCGGTTCAGCTTATACAGATACACGCTCGCCTGGTCATAAGCTTATGAGCGAGCGTGTGTCACCGCGGCACATGCGCACAATTTAGCTTTTTAAAGCGCATGTGTATTCAGAAGATTTTGTTTTTCGTTTATCACTATTTGACGTACATTTTTAAATAAATTTTTCAAAGCAACTATTAATGCTGATGATGCTGAGTAAAAAACACGTTTAAATACCATACATGTTTCTTTATTGTAGAGAGAGAGAGACAGAGAGAGAAAGAGAGAGAGAGAGAGAGAGAGAGAGAGAGAGAGAGAGAGAGAGAGAGAGAGAGAGAGAGAGAGAGAGAGAGAGAGAGAGAGAGAGAGAGAGAGAGAGAGAGAGTATTATACATAAAAATATTAATAATTTCAATTTATACTGAGGCGAGACATGGGTGGGAAGGGTTATCGACGACGACGAGTCACGTGTGTATTTAAGAAAAGTAACGCAATAATTATCTAAAACTGGTAAAATTAATTATTATCATTATAATCATGTGTTATCGCGTGAATTATGAAAAATTAATTCTTGCGTAACCGAGGGCAATCGTTCTCCGATCATTCTTCTTCAAACGGTTTTGAAGCTACCAGAGAAATGTTCGTGGTTAATTTTTTCACCCCTTGTGTTATAAACGGAACACAAAATATCTGCAACTCAAGGAACAATATATCGAAATGTTCAAGGAATGAGGGATCCACTCGATGACGTACAGCTTCACACAGATTAGAACTATTCTGTGTTAAAAGAGTTTTAATACGCACTTGGTCCACATTCTCGATTAGTTCTTTAGCGGGAATATGTAAAACTATCAGGGGTACAAATTGAAAATGCGGGTTTGATAACAGATGGCGTTACTAACGCTATACGCATCAGGCAGTACTGTGACTATGTTCATGTCAAAGCTACGTCTTATAGCTTTAATTTTCAGTATGTGTCAATTTGTCGCAGTGTCAAATTCATAGTTTTTTTGAGCTCTCAATATGTCGAGTTTCGTGCCAACAAAACAGCATTTGCGGGAAGTTTTAATTTACTTCTTGAATTTGAAGAAAAGTGCTGCTGAAGCACATCGATTGGTCTCCGAGGCTTATCCGAGTCATGTTCCATCGGTTTCAACGTGCGAGAGATGGTTTGTGCGGTTTAGAAGTGGTGATTTTGACGTTGAGGACAAAGAGCGGCCGGGCCAAGTGAAAAAGTTTGAGAATGCTGAATTGGAGGCAATACTCAATGAAGACTCGTGTCAAACTCAACAAGAGCTCGCAGATTCATTGGGAGTGACACAACAAGCCATTTCCCATCGTATAAGATAATTCAGCACACAGAACGTCGATACAGTTTTTCACATAAACGACGTAGCGTTGGAGCCGTCTGAAGCGCCCATCGACACACGGTGTTACGATGCATAGTCCGTCAAAAGATTTTTTTTGCATAACTATACTCGGTGAATAGAGGTTTTTCTTCTTCTTCTTCTGTGGTGGTGGTGCTTCCAGCTGTGTATTTTCATCGTTAGGGTTGACGTCCACGGCGACCACATTGTCCTTGGCTTGGTCGAAAACAATGGATTTTGAGCCAAACGAGAACGCAAAGTGAATCTCGCAGTCATCGATGTTGAGTGTTTTACGGATGCGTTGATCAGCTTTTCAGCCATAATTCGTACACGCCCCGAAATATGATGCTATCTCGGTCAAGGCATCTTGTAGTTTACACCACTTTGTAGATTCAAAGGTAATACAACCCGACGAGTTATTATGCTGCAGCTTAACGACCGGTGTAACGTCACCGCTTGCGCGTACCTCAATACCCACAGTTATCCTCTTTGTTTCCGAGTAGTTCAAATTGTATGTTGTAGCAAGCAACAATGGTGCTTCAAAATTTTCCATGGTTGATAGAAAAATACAACAGAGCGACACGGAAAAATGAATAAATGATGAGGGAAACGAAGCTACGATAACTGTATTTCGTAGCTTGTCACGGGTTGGACTGCCACGCGATCCTCTTTACAAATGTTTTTATAGACAGGTGTGAATCGCCTCATATGTTGGAATGGTGGGGGCAAGCGTTTACCCCCACCAACGTAACCTTAGTAGAGCATATAGAGAGAGAAGTTATACTTCTGTATACTACAAATTATTGTAGTGTAAAAATTGTTTATTTCATCACAAATAGATATTTCATAGCGTAAAATTTGAAACATTATAGCAAACCCCCTCTAGCCTTATGTAGTTACATTTCAGTAATGGTCGAAAGAATTTTGCATTTTAATGAGTCTACGGTAGATGGAAAACACTTGAACGTTATACGTATAAGAATAAATATACGAATTTTCATATTGTACGTCTACCTGTACGAGAAAGTATCTATGACTCCCTCGAGGGTCAGCGCCATCAGTACGACCGATTGTAAATATGTATAAACAGGCGCCGTATTGTATATTGACCATATACAAATTCAATAGCTAGCATCTGTCCATTGGAACATAATTTATTACGTCGCTCGGGGGTTTTCAGTTTTCCACCAAAGTCTGATAATTATCATTGTCGTAGCAGTGTAAGGGTTGATTGACAATGAAACGTTTGCCCGGGTATACCATTTTTGAATAAGTAAATATGAATACAATTAAATGTAAAGAGAGTAGCGAGAACGAAAAATTTCTCGTAATATATTTTTGAAAATGAATTTATTATAAGAATTTATACTGAATATAATTATGTAAAATAAGCTAGTTCACAAGCGTTTATGTAAATGTTGGGTATTTTTTTGTTTGTTTGCAAATACACAGACCCCGATGGAAAAGCAATCGTAGAATTTGCGTTTATTGTCTTGTGTATACTGTAACGGTATTTTTCTTCCGTTCCCATGTAATTTTATTTTTCGTGGGGTTTTGGGCTCAACACTAAACTAATTAACGTAGACTTTAAAGTGGTGGACAGTGATGCTTTATTTATGACAACTAAATGATCGCCAAACCTCATTCCTTTTTTATATTTTACAATCATTAAATTTCGAGGATCCTCCTTTACACTCGGGATGCACCGATTATTTTCGCCATTTATTTATTTTATTGGTGATGCGCGGTTTCTCGGTATTACTCGGGAGTCTGTTATGGTTCGTGGCGCAGTTCCACTATACCTATGTTCAATTCGCCGCTATATCTATACCGCACCGCTCGCTATCTTCACTCGCACTCACTCCCTTCTTGCTCGATGTTACAAAGTATTATCCGATATTTTTCGCACCGAGATCTCACTTTCTGGTTACTCTAATTCGCATTTTCTCTTTTTATAGGATGTATGAACCCTATTTACAATTCTTTGGCACTCATCCTCCTTTCACTCATTCACTCGTACTCATTTTTCCTAGGTGTTAATGCTACTTATCCTATCGAATTACCATCATCCTATCTTCTATGTTTCTTAATTCTATCTTTTCCGTCTCGAAAATAAAGGAATTCCCTCGATTTTAGTTATTATTATTTCTACTTATTCGAGCACCACTTCTTGGAATTTCGGAGCTCGAGCTATGGTTACGGGACGACGCCTCGGTATCGTCGCCTCACACACACAGACACACCGTACTACTTGTATAGAGTGTAGAAACTCTATGTACAATTCTTTTCTCTTTCTCTCTCGTCTTACTCGCACTCTGTCTCCTTTCTGCTTAGGTGATTTCGTTTCGCAATTCTCTCGTTGGTTTAAAGATCCGCTTTATTTCCTTTTCCGGAATCTTTTTGCTGAATTCGCTTTTCTTAAAAACTATTCACTAAATCGTATTGAATTAATTCTACTCTATTTACTTATAATCTAATTCTCTTAAAACTATCCGCTTGATTCTATGTAATTTATTTTACGGAAGTATTTCGTTCGACTGAAATTCTATTGAGATCTTTACCAGTATCCAGTTCTACTATACTCCTCTAATTTGTCCATATCGTGGAAAAACTCGCCAGTCTTTTCCTTTCTTGCTGGCCTCTGGTTGTCACTCGTTCGTCTTACTTTTCTTGAGCAAACACTGACTCTGCAATATGTAATTTAGAAGTCACTACTGAATTTTCACTTGTAATTAGAATTTTTTCGTTATCGACTTTTCTATCCTCCACTGTTGGTGCTATCATGCCAAGAGGACAAAAGAACCCAGAGAGCTCCGCACTCCTCGCACCGGCCTTTTATAGGCCCCCCCTCGCCTCAGTCCCCTCTGTCAATTTTTCATCATTATTTTAAAATCGAAGGCATTTTCAACGATTCCTTCGGTACCCCGCTGCCGCGCTCACCGCCTTCCCCTCGCCACCCAGCAAGGCCAGCTGATCGCTGACCTGCTGTTTACGTCAGCGAGGGAATTTCGGAACGGCGACAGCTCCAGTTCTTCTATCGGGGCAATGGCCTATTGCCCGCAAGCCTCGGTACTCTCGTACCGAGCCTTTCGCACAGGTGTTTTTCTGCTTATTCCATATTCCGAATCTATTTTTCCTCCTCGAGCTGTTTGAAATACCGAACGACGCTCGAAACCCTATGTTCGCCTTGATAATCATCGCATGAAATCCTGTGCTAGTCCGTGTAACTATGTTACAATACACGTGTTACAGATGTATATATATAAATAGAGCCTGTCTATTTTGTCAATGCAGTCTAGTATAAAAACGGCAGACGTTTCGTATTACCGTATTGTAAATAGATACCAAAAGTGCATATATAAATGTAAATTAAGAATGTCTGTTTCAGACAATACAGCTTTCTTAGAAAAACGTGTGGAGTGTAGCGCTTCATGTTTACACTCTAGACAAAGTGCTAATACGAATTACATCATCTTTAAGAAATAGTAGGCGCCTACGCTAGTTGACCCTGAAGCAGCGTTATCGTTGTAAGAATGTCTGTTTAGACAATGCAGCTTTCTAGAGAAAACGGTAGGCGTGCATGGGTTCATGTTTACAGCATTTCCAAAGAGGTAGTACGAAATAAATTATCTTTAAGAAATAGTGCACGGCTGTGTGTAGCCCTCAACCCCCTTGTGAAGACACTCTGTCACTGTACAGGGACTCAAGGTTGTTATATTTCAAAATTCTCCTCGAGTTCTGAATTTATGGTGAACTCGAAATATATATATAGAGGGTAGTAGGGGTATTCGAGTTAAGGTATAAAATTGCGTGAAACGGTAGTTCTCGTATTATTCAACGTTTAAACGTTCTACAACTAGCATCCTGTCAGTGTAGCATCGTTATTTCGCGTTTAAAAAAAAAAATGGATTCACGTAGACGTGTCCTTCTGGCCGTAGTGCGCGCAACGGCTCGCGTGTTCATACGTCGGGAACCGCGATTGGTGCGGCGGTTTACACGGCGTTGGTTCGTGAATATCGCGAACTTTACGTTCCAACGTCTCCGCGCGGAGTTTAGTGCAGTGTTGCTGAGTGGTGATGCAGACTCGATTACCGATGCTTATGTGAGTAGTCCGTTACGGCAAGCACCCGCTTTTGTGCAGCATTATGTGGTCCAACATCAAGCCGATCACGGTGGACTGTTACATGGGCCGCTGAACAAGTTGATTATGGGCGCTGAAAATCGACATGGTAAGTCAAAACAATTTGAAAAATTTTATTTATTTATTTATAATTTTATTTATTATTTGTCGTCTTAAAAGAAAAAAGTTTTGTTATGTGTTCTTTTTTACTTTCATTTTGTATTTTTTATTTCATTGAAATAATTTTTATTATTCAAATATTTATCAATCTTAAAATGATTGAAAGAGTATAATATAAAAACTAATTTTTTATAATTTAGTAATTTCATTATTGTTGTCAAAAATGTAATAAAAAATACATTGTGAGCGTCATATCGTCGAGAACCAAGTTTTATTTTAACTGGATGATGAAAAGTGGCTTGATTTTTAATCCACTTTCGCTTTGCTACGCGAAAATTAATACACTTTTCATCAATCAATGTAAAACTTGGTTCGTTAAACTCGGCGGTGTCGGCAATGTGTTTATTCAATTTTTTAAAAAATAGTAAAAATTTTTGGTAATTAACAAATGAAAAACAAAACTTTTTCTTTAAAGATGATACATTTTCATTTTTACTCGTTTATTTATTTTAAGAAACTGACACATGTAAAATCACCCCCCGTACAGTGTTCAGTCATAGAGTATTTGTGTACAAAATTTGGAGTTTTTATCGTCTTTTTGTTATTTGCTCTTTTGTATTTTACTTTTTTAATCTAGAAAAATATTGTTTATTATTAAAAATTGTATTATAGTTTTTACTTGTTCACTTGACTGGAAGTGGTTTAATTTTTTACTTTTTAAAACCGTAAAAATAATTTTTATTAAAAATTTTTTGTATTATTTTTCCAAAAATTCAATAAAATACATTATCGACACCACTGAGGGTATGAACCAAGTTTAACTGTGATTGATTGGATGGCGAAAAGTGAATTAATTTTTAATCCACTTTCACTCTATCTCGCAAAAATTAATACACTTTCCGTCCATCAATCAATCACAGTTAAACTTGCTTCGTACACTCGTTAACGCTGGCAATGTATTTCATTCAATTTTTGAAAAATAATAAAAATATTTTAGCTAAATTAAAAAATAAAAAACAATAGAGTGAAAAAAACAAAATGTTTTTCTTTAAAGAAATGATAAATTTTTATTTTCCCTTACAGCTATACGCTCGCTACTTGCATCGAGCAGCAGCGAAAACGACGCCGGACCTCCTAGCGCCGACTCATGCTTGGGGTCACCGTCGTCGTGCACGGCTTCACCCAGCCCCGACGATGACGACAACGCCTCAATGTCAGGCGTGTCGGCAGACGACGGTGACGAGGTTGATATGTTTTTCATCGATGATGATGATGAGGCCATGGAGGAGGGTGAGGAGGAAGACGACAGCTCTATCGACGATGATGTCCCTGACAGTCCGGCTAGCCCGGATCCTGAGCAGCCGGGGATAGAGGAAGACGAGAAACCAGTGATGGTTGCGCAGAGGCCTTTAAATATAGACGAGGCAACTACAGAGTCCGCTGATGACTCGTATGATGGTACGTAAAAATAATTTAAAATATTTACTATTAGATTATTTTATGAAGATGAATTAATAAAATTCATTTTCTAATAGACGATGAACCGCAAGATGTTGCACATGTTGTCGTACGCGAGGTCGCGGATATCCCCGACAGTCCCGAGTCACCACCGCCTCAGGAGCAAGGTATTGACCTGGACGAAGAGGCGGTGTTTATTCGCACCCGCGTGATACCTTACTATCACGCGGATGGTACGGTCGGGGATAACTCCGACTTCTGCGACGAGGACGATGACCTTGTTGCTGTGCGGTTGTACGAGGCATGGCTTGGGCCCCCTGAAGAGTGAGCGTAAAATAAATCCTTAAATCTGGATATTTTATAGCTCACTGGCCTCCGCTGTTGTCGCCAATACCGTCACTGGCTTCAACCGTGTCCTCTTCGTCGTCGTCGTCGTCGTCACCATCATCATCATCATCATCATCATCATCATCATCATCATCATCATCATCATCATCATCATCATCATCGTCGTCGTCGTCGTCGGATGAAGAGGAATCAACGTCATCGTCAGCGCCCCCAGCCTTTACAGCGTCGTCATCAGCATCGTCTTCGCTCGAGGTATGTCCCAAAAATCAAATAGGTAGGGGTTTAATTGGTGCCGGGGGTAATAACGTTAATCGCGTAGTAGCAGGCGTAGTTAATATTCGAAATCATAGCCAGGGTACAGAGATCCGAGACACCGCGGTTAGCATCGATGATACGGACGATATTTTACTGCCGGGAAATCGTTTTGTTGTCGCGGGCGCAGAACAATATAAATATTTACGGCGTTTCGGGGTTTCAGCGCGACAGATCAATCTAGCGTTAGTACAACCACCCGTATCTATAAATCCGATCACGTGGATTCGTAACTCCATCCGAGATATTCACGATTATTTCGTAAAGGATCGCGATGACACGGATTTAATAGGTGTGGGTTTTGTCACTGACGGGATGGCAGACAGCGAAGCGGGTATATCATTGAGGCCTATTTCACGGTTCACTGATGAAGCCCTATGGGCTTTGATGTGTGCCGTGAATCAGAGCTCGAGGGTTCTCGCGGCATCTGACACGTTGCGATTCACCGTTACGTATGTAGCGGTGCCTACTGGTCAGGGGCTCCGTGTGTCAATGGTGAAGAGTCGATCCGTGGTTTGTATAATACAAAACGGTGATAATTTGTGTTTTCCTCGCTCGATCGTTGTAGCTCTTGCAAACAACGTACATAAACGCGAACGTAGCAAAGACTCGCAAATAGCTTGGGCGCGTATGCGACAAGGGGCGTCGCTCGACCAACGTGAAAAAGCACAATCTCTTGTTTAGCTGGCCGGTGTGCAAATACCTCTAGAAGGCTGTGGTATTCCGGAAATAACAAATTTCCAAAGATACCTCATGCCTTTGAGGATTGCTATCACGGTATACGATTGGGAGTCACTCGATACAGGTGTACCCCCGCTTTTTGATGGACTAACGTCTTTCGTAATGCAGGGGCCATCTGAGGTTGTTAATATAGCGTATAGTGCTATTTTAAAACACTATTCGCCAATCATCAACCTAATGGGCGCAGCAGGTGGTAAGAATTATTGTATACCGTGCAATAAATCTTACCGTCGTCAATTTGAGCATCGTTGCACGAGTAAGTGTCCACGATGCTTCAGTGTGCCGCCCTGTATCAAAGAGTTAGCCCCAACGGCTGATAAAGAGCTCGTGCCCGGTCCGGTGGCGGGTACTAGTCAAACAGTGCCCACCGCTGTGAATAGCGAGAAGTCGTGCGACGATTGTGGACGAATGTTCTACAACCCCTTGTGTTTCGCTAACCATTTAAAACCATTGGTTAGCCGCTATAATCTGCAACAGCTTCAAAAATCTATTTGCGAGACTTACCATATTTGTAAATCTTGTGATAAAGTTATGAGTAATCATCACAAGATTCAGGAATGCGGTGTTTCTTTTTGTCGTTTGTGTCGTAGTTCGCATGGCTACAATGATCGTTGCTATATGCAAATTGTCAAACCGCGGAAAGAATTGGAACCGGTCGCGGGACACCCTGATACGCTATTTATATTTTACGATTTTGAAACGCGCCAGGATAAACCGTATATTACACCAAATACGGGAGACGACTCGTTCGAGCACGTAGTCACTCATTGTGTAGCGCAACAGCTGTGTGAGCTTTGTTTTTCAGCGGGAGAGCATCTACCCTTGAGCACTTGCTCGTGGTGCGGTGTACGAGAGTTTTTATTCAAAAATAATCCAGTAGATGAATTTGTAGATTTGGCCGTGCGACCTTCTACGAAATTTCGCAATATAGTGTGTATTGCACACAACGCCAAGGCATTTGACAGCCAATTTGTATTGCGAAGTATCGTAGAACGTTCCACGGATATGCCCACACCCAGTATAATTTTGGCCGGTAATTCAATAGTTTCAATGCGCGTGGGCCGCACGACTTTTATAGACAGCATAAATTATTTTCATATGCGACTCAGTGCACTACCCAAAGCCTTTGGGTTTAGCGAGCAACTGGCCAAGGGTTATTTCCCGCACCTCTTCAACACTGAAGATGCACGAGGCTATAACGGTGTTCTCCCCGCAGCTACGTATTACTCGCCCGACACAATGAGTAAACCAGACCGCGCGGAATTTTACGAATGGTACGCTGAGCAAGTCGATAAAGCCGTAACATTTGATTTTGAAAAAGAAATTTTTAAGTATTGTAAGATGGATGTTGACATACTCCGTCGAGCTTGCTTTGAATTTCGGAAAAATTTTTTATCCGTAGGTAATACATGCCCATTCACCGAGGCCACTACGATAGCATCGGCTTGCTCGGTCGTGTACCGTCGTAATTTTCTAAGACCCGATACAATTGGTCTTATACCTGCCGGTGGTTATATGCGTACGGAAAATCACTCACAGCAGGCCGTCGACTGGCTATTATGGGTCGAGCATGAGCTCGGTCATGCGCTTATTCACGTGGGTCGCACCCGTGAACATAAGCTACCCGAAGGGCCGCGTGTCGACGGCTATATAGAGGTAAACAATCGTCGTATTGTTTATCAATACCATGGTTGTTACTGGCATGGATGCCGTGAGTGTTTTCCAAACGATCGCGCGAGAAAGTCTCACGCTGGTAACGAGAGTATGGACACTCGATATAAGCGTACTGTGGCAATGAGTTTAAAAATTCGTTCGCATGGTTACGAATTGGTGGAGATGTGGGAGTGTAACTTCAATCTACTCTGCAAAGTCGAGCCACGCGTAAACGAATTTTTAAAAAATCATCCATGGCGCACTACAGAGAGTTTGAACCCTCGTGCAGCGTTTTATGGTGGTCGCACAGGTAATATCGTCACCTCCTTCGATGTCGCATCAGGGGAGAAGATATCGTACATCGATATCTGCTCGCTGTATCCGTATATATGTAAGACAGGTCGCTTCCCGGTGGGGCACCCGAAAATATATATCGGTACCGAGTGCGACGATTTGTTGGGGGGTTCACTCGATGCTCTCGGTGTAACGGTCAACGGTTTGGTCGAGTGTACCGTATTGCCTCCGCGCCACCTCTTTCACCCCGTGCTACCTGTTCGAATGCACGAGAGACTGCTATTTGCTCTGTGCCGTAAGTGTACAGAGTCTATGGTTCAAGCCTCGTGCATTCATGAGAACCCTGACGACCGGGCTTTCACCGGTACCTGGGTGACGGATGAGGTGCGGAAGGCAATAGATATGGGCTATGAAGTCTTAAAAATTTCGATGATTTGGGCGTACAAAACAACAATGTACAATCCCGTTACACGCGAGGGTGGACTGTTTGCCTCTTATGTAAATACATTTTTGAAAATTAAACAGGAGGCGAGCGGTTGGCCCGAGCATTGTATCGACGAAGCGTCTCGCGAGGAATATATAGATTATTACAAGCGTGTGGAGGGTATCTGGCTGAACGCTAACAACATTACGCGTAATCAGGGCTTACGCTCAGTTGCTAAGCTTTGCTTAAATTCGTTCTGGGGTAAGTTCGGTCAGCGGGTTAACCTGACGCGCACGGAAATAATTAAAACTCGCGAGAAGCTATTGTTGTATTTGTACGACAATGAAAAAGAAATTCAACGCCTGCTACAGGTTAACGACGATTTGCTATATTTAAACTGGGTATCTCGCGAGGACACTATTACCCCTAGCCCCTTAACTAATGCGGTTATAGCTGCATTTACAACGGCCTTGGCCCGTCTGAAACTTTATAGCTACCTCGAGCTATTGGATAGACGGGTTTTGTATTACGACACGGACTCTGTTATTTACGTGAGTACTGGTGATGATGCTTGGGAACCCTCGGTAGGTAATCTCCTCGGTGACATGACCAACGAGTTGATATCGGTGGCGCCGAACGCTTATATCAACTCGTTCGTCTCCGGTGGCCCGAAATTTTATGGTTATACGGTTACGACTACCGAGGATCCTGAAACGGTGGTGGACACTGTTTGTAAAGTGAAGGGGATAATTTTAAATTATAAAAACTCGGAAACAATTAATTTTAATTAAATAAGTGAACTCATAAAATCGGAATTACCATCGTTTAGTAACACAGTGTTTAATTAAAAATTTAATTCAATTCAAAGAACGCCCCTCCACAACGTCATCACCCATACAATGTACAAAACTTGTCGTGTCGTATGTCGTAAACGTCGCCATATTACACACCGGTTATCACTACCGTTTGGTTTTAAAGATAACGATGCTGATGATGGCTAGTAACATCTATTTGTAATATAAACTTTTGTAAATATGTAAATATGTATCAACATGTAAATAGAATGCGCTCGCCTCTGCGTGTGTGTGTGTGGTTATTTATGTATATAGTTTGTAGATAATTTTTCACAATTGTTTTGCACTTGTAACTTTGTACATGTGTGTGTGTGTGTGTGTGTGTGTGTGTGTGTTTTGTATACATATGGATACTGTGCGCGCGCGCGCGCGCGCGCGCGTGTGTGTGTGTGTGTGTGTGTGTGTGTGTGTGTGTGTGTGTGTGTGTGTGTGTGTGTGTGTGTGTAAATACGTACATTTATCTGTACAGCGTTGTAAATTATTTTTATTCTTTATGAATATTATTGTATATATGTATATGTGTAAAAACGATAAAAAATATATGGCTTTATTTATATAATTTTGTAAAATGATAATAAAATCACGTATATACAAGCGTGTACAGAACGATATTATATGCCGATTTATTTGTATAATTTTGTGAAATAATAATAGAAACACGTATATACAAACGTGTGCAGAACCATTTTGAAATTCGTATGAATAAATTCGAAACTTTGAATTTCCTGTCTTATTATTCTAAAGTACTCCCACCATACACATTTTCATATTTAACTATGCTGGCCATTGACGCGAGATGTATATATCTAATGGTAACAGCTGTGAAAAAACTTAGTTGAAAAGGAAACGTCGTTGTGAAAGTATCTTTGCCTCTCTTTCCACAATGAATACTATTGGTAGTATACTCATGATCGACTGCTGCAAGGATCCCCGAGACTTCACCAAAGCTGAGCTCGCGTACATACCGAAGCCGCTGCTATTGAAACATTGGGGCGGGAAAATAGAAATTCTGTACGACAAACTACCGGAGGAGCTCAAAGTTGACCGTGAGGTCTCCTCGTACATGCCATGCTATGTACATTACAAAAAATCGGGTACAAAAACACAAATTGACGGTCGACCACCAGCTCGCTGTGACTGCCACGGATGCCATTGAAAATTACGGATGAACAATACATGTTTGTTGGACGAGAATGGTAAAATAAAACAGTTTTTTATGAAACTAAAAATAACGAGTATTTTCATTTACCGTTGTTGTAAATAGACGTTTAAATTATTAAACTTTTTAATTAACAAAAATTAAAAAAAAAAGCTACGTGAAAGGGTTTCGGTTATCGACGACTGGGTGGGAAACCGGTTGATGGTGGGGTGCAGAATATTATTTACCGCGAGACATAATCTTCTTATCTTCCGTAAGTCCCAAATTAGCTGTAGCGATGGTCGGCTACATACCGACGGTTGACAACCGATCCGCCTTACCGATCACCGATACATTTTCTGCTAGACCGACTGTCAACATTCAATCTTCTTTACCACCAGTCGGTAACACGATCACCGACGGTAGATGGCGCATCGGTAATCAATTTTCTGTTAGACCGACTGCCGACACTCAATCTTCTTTACCGACGATCGGTAACACGATTACCGATAGTAGATGGCGTATCGGTAATTTTTCTGCTAGACCGACTGCCAACATTCCATCTTCTTTACCATTAGTCGGTAATACGATCACTGACTGTAGATGATGTATAGATAATTTTCTGTCTGACCGACTGCCAACATCCAATCTTCTTTACCATCAGTCGGTAACAAATTTACCGACATTAGATGTCGCATCGGCAATTAAGTACGTGTCAAAATCCGGCAGATGGCGCTGCGACGCTGCACCAATCAGAGCACCATGATAGGTAGACTGGGGGTGGGGACTGGTGGGGACCAATCAGGGATGGGGGCAGGGGTGGTGGGGGTTGTGGGGACCAATCAGGAACGGGAGTGGGGTAGTGGGTCAGACACGCCCCCTGGAACAACCAATGAGGAAGCAGCAGGGGAGGGGTAGTGGTGGAGGGGCTTGTTCAGACACGCCCCTGGCGCCAGACGGCCGCGCCCTGTCTTTTTATAACGGGCCCCTTCTACTTCCGTGTACGTTCGTCCTATTATTATGTCGTGACGTTGAGCGTCGTCTTGCACGATGCACAGTGGTACTTTGGGTACCAGGACTCCATCTACCGCTGCGTCCGCGATTACCACACCTTTGGAGACCTGTACTGCTGATGAGAATCCCCACCCTTGCGGCTTCGTGATGGCCGATGTGTAAGGAAATTTTTTCTCTATGACGCACGACGCTTTTATTGTGCAAACCGCGCTGCCCGTGTCTATTTGGGCTTGTATGGGCCGACCGTTTACTGCCACTGTTTTCACGTACTTTTCGATGTCATCATGTGCCTCTGTGTTTAACGTGTGAATGATCACTGGTTCCTTCGTAACGTTGGATCGGCAGTCCTTTTCGAGGTGACGCGTTTTGCCGCACCGTCTGCATCGCACGGCTTTCTTGGGCTCGGGACAGTCCCTTGACAAATGCCCGTACAAGTTGCAGTTGTAACACTTGTATTGCCCCTCTGCGTTCTGCTTAGGCAATTTTCTTTTCTCGTCTCGCTTATTCGTTTGTTCACCCTTGGTCGGTTCCGTTGGTCCTTTGATAGAGCCTGCCTCCGGTCGCTCCTGCTTAGACGGTTGTTGTCCACGGTTTTTCGCTGCCCGTCCTTCGAGCGCTTCTCGAATGTTCACCGCCTCGATCAGGGAACGACAAATGTCGCCCGTTGTCTTGCGGTGCATTGCTGCCATGCCCACGCTATCCTCAGGATTCCTCAATCCTTCCACGACTTCCTTCTTTATTTTCTGAACGGTTAGTCCTAGCGCGTCGCACAGTCGGACTTTTGCATGGAAGTATTCTTGGATGGATTCTGTTGCCGTTTGTACTTGTCTCGACATTTTCTTCCACTTGATCCGTATGTTTCAGGTGTGGTGAAAATCTCGATGAATTTTTCCCTGAATTCTCGCCAAGTGGATATCTATTTCGCACCGTAATGGTACCATTCTTTAGCTGGACCGACCAACTGTATCCTTGCTGCCTCTAGTTGATAGTTAGGTGGCCATCGTTGGATCTTGGCCATGTGTTCGATATTGCGTAGCCATTCCTTCGGCGGAATCGTTCCTCGGTCCCCCGTGAATGTTTCGAGGTTCTTTGCTAATTCCGGGACCATGTGATAGGTCTGGCCCGTCATTGGTCCTTCGAAAACTCGTCTTGGTCGTCTCTCGTTATGACGATCGTCCTCTTCGCGCCATCCTTCGTCCTCATCTTCGCTGGTGTGGCTGCGGTTGCGTTGGCTTCTGTGGTACGTCTCGCACCGCTCGTCACGCCACTCGCGTTCCTTGTTCTCGTCGTCGGTAACGTTGTTCGCGCGCGTTATCTTACCCTCGCTGGGTTTGTGTCGATTTATGCACCATTCGTGTCTGTCGCGGTCACTATCACTAGCGTTGTACGTGCGTGGTTTTTCGTGCGCGCGAGATTTTGGTCGGTCTTCGCGTCGCTCGCGTTTTTCGTGATCGCTGTCACTCATGTCGTACGTGCGTGATTTTACGTGCGCGCGTAATTTTTGTTGGTCTTCGCATCATTCGCGTGTTTCGTGATTGCTATCACTATCGTCGTACGCGCGTGATTTTTCGTGCGCGCGAGATTTTGGTCGGTCTGCGCGTCGTTCGCGTGTTTCGTGATCTTTTCCCGATTTAGAGCTCGACCGAAGCCCTAAGCTGTCGAGCACATTCACGATTAACTGTATCTAGACCTGTCACATCGCGTATTTATAATTGTCACTGGTGGATTGATATGTGTCTTTTCACGGCGATCGCGCACAGAGCCATTGTTCTGCGCACTCGCGTTTTTCCAATCAGTACATGCACCGCGAATCGGGTATTGAGACGTAACACGTCGCTTCGTAATGTCTATACGGGGGGTGGCAGACGTGACCTCCCACGGCCCGCCTACCTCGGTGGCGTCTAGCGGGAGTGGCTTGCGCGCGGCACCCCTTCCATTGGGTACCGGAGCCTCGCCGCTAGCGGCCCCGCCACCTCCTCTCACTTTATCAATCGACTGTGGCTTTCTACTTACGAGCTCGTGTGCAGAGTTACTTCTGCGTAGCGTTCCCCTCTCTTGACCGTCATTCCTTGGTGGTTGCTCGTAGTCGGTCGGCCTTTCTCGGCTGGGCTCGTCGCTATCGATCTCCATGCCGTCCCCGTTCGTGCTTCCCGTAGGCGGCGTGGTATACATGTCTTGGTGTTCACGTTGGAACTGGTTGAATTCTTCGGCGTTTGCCATTGTGTGAGAGCGTCGCTTGTTCTCTCGCTGACACACTGTGAACTCGCGCGTGCCTTTCGCGCGCGTTTTCGACACGTGTCGAGCCGTTAATGTTTTTCTGCGTGCCCTTTTTGCCCTTGGCCGGCAAAGCGTAGCACTAACGACCCTCTGCCTTTGTTCAGGCTTTAGCTTCACTACTTTGTCCTCACGTTATATCACTTGCCTTATTTGTAACTTCATACACTTTGTCTTTTCAACGTTTTTTTTTATACACTTTGTCTTTTTTACGTTTTTATACACTTTTTCTTTCAGCGTTTTTGTAATTTTATACACTTTGTCTTTTTTAGTCGTCGCGCGCGTTAGTCGTTACACGCACTTTCTTTGTAATTGCGCGTTGAACGTTACACATAATTTTTCTCGTTTTGCGCGTTAGACGTTACACGCACTTTCTTTGTATTACGCGTTGGACGTTACACGTAATTGTTCTCGTTTTGCGCGTTAAACGATACACGCACTTTCTTTGTATTACGCGTTGGACGTTACACGTAATTGTTCTCGTTTTGCGCGTTAGACGTTACACGCACTTTCTTTGTATTATGCGTTGGACGTTACACGTAATTGTTCTCGTTTTGCGCGTTAGACGTTACACGCACTTTCTTCATAATTACGCGTTGGACGTTACACGTAATTGTTCTTGTTTTGCGCGTTGTCTTTCTCTCGGATTTCACAAGTATCCCACTTCTGAATGTTAAAGATTTTTTTTGTGATGGTCCTTTTGTTCTCTTACAAAGGCTCGATGTCAGGCGTCTTGGCCGGTCGAAGGGTGGGAACACTTACCGCTCGTAGACCGTGTGGCGTCGATGCTTGATGAAATCGTTGCGAGAGATAAGACAGGGATAAATTGTTGGGTGTTACGTACAAGAATAATGGTTCGTTTATTTAATGATGAAATAATTAATAGTTGAATGAATAACTGTTAGAACAATGTAATAAGGTAAGTTAAGAAGACTGAATAATTGAATAATAAATTAATGTAATTTAACGTTCACTATGGCCTCGTGGCCCGTATTGCGTCTTTCGTTCGTTTCCGTTGTCGTGGTATAGGCCGTTGCGCCTTTGTTCACGGAGCTTGGTCGTGGCTACGTCCGTCGTTGACTGAAGCCAGGCTTTCACTCTGAGATTGTACGTGGCTACCGTACCGTCCGTCATCGACGACAGCCATGCGTTCACTCGCGTTGCCGGGCGGTTGCCCGAGGGTACACGCCCGTTAGGAAATTCCTAACATTATGGACCACCTCGGGAAGCTTCGGCGGACGTCGGGCGCGTATCCGAGACGCGGCAAAGCGAGGCTAGGAGACTCGACATAGGGCGCAGGCGCGAGGCTGGGGAGCCTCGAGCTACCCGAGAACAAAGGCAGTGAGCGTTAGGTAGTCAAACGAAAAGGATGATGACCGAGTATTGCATTACGCCGGGTACGACGCCACGCGGGCGGTCTACCACGCGACACAAGTGCGAAGTAGAGCGAACACCACCGTAAATTATTGCTACGTGCGTACACTGGATATTTCGTATACCGCTAGTAGTGTTGCATGCGTAAGAACGAGTTCTGTCAGATCACGACACACACACACACACACACACACACACACACACACACACACACACACACACACACACGAGCGTCACTGATGATGTGGTAAGATAACGCGTTCAAGTAGCTCTACTCATGAGTTACTCAGTACTGTTTGCGACAGCGATGTGTACAGTATGATGTATCGCGTGCCGAGATATGTCACAGGCCATGTGGATCTTGTCTACGGTCGAAAACCATCGGAGCACCATGCCAGGGGCAATGCCACTCGCCTTAAAAATAATTCGTGTATTTCTGTTGAAAATAAACTTTTTTTTGTGATTATTCGAGTGTCCGTCGAAACGTTTCTTACGCCTATTACAAAATACTTCAAGGTCGTCCAGCACTATGTTTAATAATGGGATTGCAGCTGTTTTTTATTTGTAGATCACACGCCAACAGAGCTGGGCAAAGTATTGAAAGTATAAATTACTTATAGCTTGGTAATAAATAAAAATTGAAGTACCAAACACTAAAAGCGCTAAGTGTTTTAAGTTTTTTATTATCGAGATAATTATTTTAGCATCTTTATGCATTTTGCATCTCCTGTACTTAAGCGTTTCGCCAGTTACGGGACTTGAATGACTTTAATGTACCGTTAAGGTAATCAAACTGTAAAGATATAGTAACGTAACTCTAATTTAAAGAATTATTTTTCATCGCTAGAGCGTACGCCTAAGTAACAAGGCGCGTGTATAGTATATGTAGTGTAACGGTAATTTTTCACGTTCACATATATTTTATTTATCGTGGGGATTCGGGCTCGATCACATGACTAATTAATAGAGACTTCGTAGTGGTTGACAGTAAGGCTTTATTCAGAATCGAAACAATTTCATAACATGTCACTTTTTATTTTCGGTCACTCGAATTTTTCTAGGATGACCATTTAATTCCGTAATTTCAGCAATTATTTCTACGATTATAATTTTATTTGGCATGCATCTATTCTCGGTATCCTCGAAAGTCTGTTATTCTTTTCGTACAGTAGTGTTGCTGTACGTTCGGTACACATACATCCTCAAACTATCTGTCACACTCATCGCTCTCGCTCTTTGTACAGAGTGTATGAACCCTGTGTACAATTCTTTTTCTTTTATTCTTTTTACACTTTCTCTCTCTCTCTCATCCAATCGGGCCGTTTGAGTTTGCACTGCCGACCTAAGATTCACGTTATTCAATCCTATTTCCTTATATACTACTAGCTAATGTGTATCGATTTAACCTATGCTTCTAAATTTAATGTTCACCATTTATCTGAATCTTTTTCTCGTTTCCTTTGCACTTCAGTAGAACTAATTTCTACGATCATCGATGGATTTAAATTCGGGAATTCCGGTGATTATTTCGACGTTAATTCTTCTTATCCGACCGCAAATTCCCGGTATTCTCGGGCTCGTGCTTCAGACACGTACTTATGCCTTGGTATTATCTCGTTTTCCGCACACACACACTCGTACGCCTCAGACTCTCTGTGGACAGAGTGTAACAACTCTGTTTACAATTCTTTTCTCTCTCACACTTATCTCACTTTTCGCTCTTTCTCGCTTTCTCTCGCAGGAAAGGCGATTCCTATGGTTCCTACTGGTTTAAAATCCGCACTCTTTAATTTATCCTCTTATATACTATTTTCTTATTTCGATGTACTGAATTTCTTTGCTTATATTTATTCCCTTAATCCTATCCTGATTATTCCTAACTATCAGGGGTACAAATTGAAAATGCGGGTTTGATAACAGATGGCGTTACTAACGCTATACGCATCAGGCAGTACTGTGACTATGTTCATGTCAAAGCTACGTCTTATAGCTTTAATTTTCAGTGTGTGTCAATTTGTCGCAGTGTCAAATTCATAGTTTTTTTGAGCTCTCAATATGTCGAGTTTCGTGCCAACAAAACAGCATTTGCGGGAAGTTTTAATTTACTTCTTTAATTTGAAGAAAAGTGCTGCTGAAGCACATCGATTGGTCTCCGAGGCTTATCCGAGTCATGTTCCATCGGTTTCAACGTGCGAGAGATGGTTTGTGCGGTTTAGAAGTGGTGATTTTGACGTTGAGGACAAAGAGCGGCCGGGCCAAGTGAAAAAGTTTGAGAATGCTGAATTGGAGGCAATACTCAATGAAGACTCGTGTCAAACTCAACAAGAGCTCGCAGATTCATTGGGAGTGACACAACAAGCCATTTCCCATCGTATAAAAGCCCTCGGAATGATCCAAAAGCAAGGACATTGGGTGCCGTATGAGCTGAAGCCGAGAGACGTCGAGCGCCGTTTTTTTGCATGCGAACTGCTGCTCGAACGGCAAAAACGGAAGGGTTTTTTGCATCGCATTGTCACTGGTGATGAAAAGTGGATCCATTACGATAACCCGAAGCGCAAAAAATCATATGGTTACCCCGGCCATGCATCATCATCGACGGCCAAACCAAATATTCACGGCGCCAAGCTCATGCTCTGTATTTGGTGGGACCAGCTGGGTGTGGTGTATTATGAGCTATTGAAATCGAACGAAACCATCACAGGAGCACTATACCGAACTCAATTGATGCGTTTGAGCCGCGCACTCAAAGAAAAACGGCCACAATACGAGCAAAGACACGACAAAGTAATTTTGCAACATGACAACGCTCGGCCACATGTTGCAGCGCCGGTCAAAACATACCTACAAACGCTGAAATGGGAAGTCTTACCCCACCCGCCGTATAGCCCAGATATTGCTCCTTCCGATTACCACCTTTTCCGATCGATGACACATGGCCTAGCTGACCAGCGCTTCCATTCTTACGAAGAAGCCCAAAAATGGGTCGATGACTGGATAGCAACCAAGCCGGCCGAATTTTTTCGCGACGGTATCCGTAAATTGCCAGAAAGATGGGAAAAAGTTGTGGCTAGCGATGGACAATACTTTGAATAATTCATTTGTTACCATTTTTTCAGAATAAACGTTCAAAAATAGAAAAAAATCCCGCATTTTCAATTTGTACTCCTGATACTTCTAGTATTCTTTCGTTTTTCCACGATCGACTAATTAACTTTCCTCCTCTTTACTTTTAAGATTAATCGTTTTCAAAACTTATGCACTCTGAATTGACTTTAGTTGGGTTCGTGTTACCGAGTAAGAGAGCCTTCCTTGCGGTGCAAGCGCTTTTATAGATGTTTCCCCACCCTAGTTCCCTCTACGTCATCCGAGACTTCGGTTTTAAGATTCGTCAAATTCGCTCGATTATGCGAGCAACCGTTGTCACGCCCCCCTGGCTCTCCTTCGTCGCCGAGCAAGGCCAGCTGGTCGCTGACCTGCTGTTTTCGGCGACGAGCGAATTCCAGAGGCGTGACGTCACCCGTTTTTACGCTAGGTCCGGGTTCGTCGGCCTAGCGTTCGCTGTACTCAACGCTTCAAATATAAATTCGGCTCTTATAGGCGTTTGAAATAATAAAATAATCGCTCTATGGTAACTATGTTACAGTAGATTGGTGAAGAATCCCACGCGCAAAAAGGCAAATTCATATGAGAGTCGCGTTGAGCGCGGGGAGTCTTCAAATATTTTTCAAACCGTAGACGCACATTTCCCGCGCACACATATACACATGTATATATAAGTATACATACGCATGTGTACGTACAGGTTTAAACATTCTTACGTGAATAAATTATTCTACGGATAAATTGTTAGTGAAAAAATAAAAGAACAATGTAGTAACGTTGAGGTACATAATATATAATACATAAAATATTATATGTAGGGTATTGCTTCATATGGCAAACAGAGGCATCGTCACCTGGACGTAATACAACTATATCATAACGTTTTGCTGGAGACGGTAAGTTTTCAGATACAACGGTAGATCTTTGTTCAGATGTAGTAACTACAACGTTAATGTGCTCGATGTCATTCACGGATTTAAAATCGGCAACTGAGGCAGATTAGTAAGTCGACAAACTTTTCATCCTTTTTCAGTTTTTTTAACTGTGCTGTTATAACAGACCTCAGACATTTTCGGTTCTGGATTGAATAATTTTCCACTACATTGCACTGTGAATAACTTTTTTCGGTTATTTTATGGCTTTGAACTCTTCAGTGTGATAATTTTCGAAAAATTTGTTGGAAATGTTTTGTTTTATATTCCATGTTTGTCGTTCGTTAGAATGCGACTGACTCCAAAATTTGTGTTACAGCGAAACATGAGTGCGATGAGCAGGCTTCATGGACCTTCGAGTGTGTCTCGGCAAGAGTTAATTAAAAATCAGAAATCACAGTCTGAGTTTGCCCGGATCGCCGTGGTACGAACAGCAGTTACGAACATTCAATTTTCTGCAAACAGCCAATTCGCCGTGACTTCTCGTAAATTGCATTCGATGTTTAAATACAATACTTTCGCCTTTTCACTACTCCATTATTTTATGGTCTCATTATTAGGTGGGTCATTCGTTTAAGCATATCTCAATCGATGATAAGGTTTATGCTTTTCTACCCGTGGGTTGCCGAGCCCAAAAGTTTGTTCTGTGGTAAAAATCAATCCGGCCATTGTCAATATACCAGTAATTTTTTCGAACTGACGGGACAGTAAAATGAAAGGATAAAGGTTGGCGCACAAAATTAAACATTAGATTTTATCTCTAGTGTTTGACGCTACGCTTTAATAATAAGTTTAAAAATGTATTGCAATTAGCCGATTAACAAAACAGAACATTTTCTGTTGTCTGTATACCCACTAAAATGTTGAGAAAAATGAAAAAATATTCATTATTTATCAAAAGTCATGTTTGCAACGCACTACACTGCGCAGTTGACGTAACTGAACGCAAGACGGGCGAAGCGAAATTATTGTATAACTTATAATTTATATAAATTTATTTTAATATAAAAATTGATTTTAAAAAGTCGATTAAAAGACCATCCCGGATTAAAAAAAAATATATTACAGAACAGAATGAATTAAAAAAATGAAATACTGAAATTTGCGATAAAAATTATTTGACATTTTTATTGTTTAGAATAACAGATAGATATTTTATTTGTCTCTGGTCGTAACCTATTACGAAAGGGTGGTGTTTGGGCTCGTTTACAACGAATACATTACATCAGGACAAGAATATTTTCTAAGTACACATAGTTGGTATTACACTATATCGTTCAGTGAAAAGTAACATATGCTGGTATTACACTGTATCGTTCAGTCAAAAGTAACATATGAACGAGATAACACAAAAAAAGAATAAAAGAAATTAATAAGGATGTTACGAAAGTTTATATATCAAGTGCTTCACGCAAGGACAAAAAATTGTTAGGGATTTGTGCGTTGTATATAACAATAGGAATTTGCGATTTTATAACTACTGGAATAATAGATGTTCGAAAAATGTCATATCCCATTATTTTTGAAAACAACATTTTTTTGTTACGTGTCTTTTCCATTTGGGTATACTTGACGTAAAAAAACTTTCAATTATTTCGAAAAAGACGCAATCAAACAAACCTAAACCTGGCCTATTCCATGTGTGCCTTCCATATAACTTTATAAAGTATTATTATTATTATTATTGTTATTATTATTATAATAATTATATATACAAAAACACCATACACAACAGAGAATCTTTATAGCAAAGTATATTCAACTGTTTTGACAAACATAAAGTCAATAGAAAATAGCCCTGTTTTAAAAAAGTCCGATAGAATACGATAGAAGGATAGAACCAAACACACGATATGCCATCGAATTATATCGTATTCTGTCGCTTTTGTTTATTTTTATCGGTTTCTATCAGACCTTTTTAACTTGGAAGTTAAACTTCGGTTAACTTGTTATAAACCAACTCACGAAGCTCTTCTTAATTCAGTCAGATTTCTGTCAACTCGTCGAAAATCGAAAATAAATTGATTGAAACGGTTATATACTGAATTTAGCTGAATTTTGATCAATTCGTTGTTTTCTACATAAGTTATCCATCTTTCAAGAAATGGACATGTTGATTTGAATAATTCGGTGAATATCGGTCAATCCCCCGAATGTTCGCCGCACCTCGATTCGAAAAGGTCTGCGTTCAATTGAGTAGTCATCAGATGAAACATTCAATTTGAAATATAATATAATTTTAGTGTCAAACTTTGTTATTGTTAAATCCCAAGCTTGCATACTGACATTTTTAACAAGAAATATCAACGTGAAATTCGATCATTTAACAGGGCGATTCATTAGCAACCTACTTTCTCGGCGCTGAACCAGACAACTAACACACCGTTTGCTATTAGATTACGCAGATAATAAATTCACTGTTTGAACATGAGATTAGGACACACAATCATGAAAAAAGGGGCTCAGCGGATAGCTGTAGTAGTAGTAGTAATTATTTGTACATAGGGGACTCACAGAATATTTCCCATACATAACTTGAGTTGAAGTACAGGTATACGCCCAACTTGGCCAAAGTCGCAATACACCTGTTACGGGGATAATTCGTAGAATAGCTTTTTAAAAAGGAGTGATTTCTATACCGTAGTATAGAGTCACTGTCTCTTCTTTTATTGATACTATACAAATGATTTCTCAATACAATATTGCTAACTTATCCTCGTGATGGTCTTGGAGAGGTCCGTACTGGAGTCCTGATGATAGTAGACTGAATAGTATGAGCCGCAGGCGAGTATATATAGGCCGGCGATATCTACTGAAGTACAAGGTTCTACTGGTCAAGGTACGGGTCTTATCGTAGCGTTACAAAGGTACGTATTATTCATCGTAGCGTTACACCCCCCAGAGTAGATTGAACTTTCTCCTGAAAGTTTGATTATTTCCGGGGTCGCATGCTGACTGGTATTCGTACCAGGGGTTCTAACGGAGCCTGGTATGATGGTGAATGTGTCGTGATGATCCGTTCGATAGAAGGACGGTATTCCACGTTGTGGTCACGAGGTTGGTTATAGTTTTGAAACTTATTACACCCTATCTTGATACATAGTTTTGGCATACAGTTTTTTATACATTGGAATAGTCCGCATTTGTTTTAGGACCATAGGGTAATTATTGCTATGGCGGTGTATCCTAGTATGGTGAGGAGACTGACCGCGTGTTCTGTCCAATTTTTAGTGCGTCTCATATTTTTTGTGTTTTCGATTTGATTTTGGATAGAGTCTAGGTTGATTTCTAAGTCTCGTATTTCGTTAGTAGTTAAGTGATGTTGTACTGGGATTGGTGATAACAAGTTTAGGTCATCATCATTGATCGGGAAAGTATAATTTTTGTGGTATTCAATATTGATAGTTGTTTCTTGATTTGGTGAGAGTTTCATAATTGCTCCGTTCGTTGTAATGGTACAGTCGGAATTTGAATTTAGAAGCGTGGGTTGAGAGAGTGTTATCATTTCCAATTTGTTTCCATAGAGTACGTCGAGATGTTGTTTTTCGTGTGGGAATACTAAGTATCCGAGGTTTTGTTGTAGTTAAATGTAAGTTATTTCGGGTATTGTGAATAGTGCTGTTTTGCATTTTGGGTGTGTGATAGTTTTGAATTTTCGATTAAGTATCTGAGTGTCGCAGGAATCGCTTTCCGCTAGTAGAAATGAGGGTTGCTGTCTTTTACATATTTTTATGTCTCCTGAGTTTAAGCAAGAGTGTAGTGAGGTCTCGCTAGTGGGTATATAAGCGGAGTATGCTTGGTTAATTAAAATATATTGAGATTCAGGATTTAGGGCAACGTAAGTGTTTCCGTGTTGTTGTGGAATGGAAATTATGTGTTTCGCTTCGTAAGTGTCTTGTTCCCAGAGTGGTAAGTCGATTATATATGTTAATCTTTGTTTTGATAATGCTATATTAATTTGAGACATTCCTAAAATGTCGTGATAATTTTCAATTTCATTCTCTAAACTGTATGGAATTTTGAATTGTTCTTCAAGAGATGCTATTCCGTTAACAAGATTTGTTGGAGTAAATACTTGCGGATGGAAAATGCCGTGTTTTGCGTCAGAGATGGCGCTTAGCAGGGCATTCACATCTTCTTGAAGATCGGCTAGTATAAACCCACTCATAGTGAGTTGGTTCACAATATGGATGTCAATTGAGTTATTATTGATTTTATTAATATTTTTGTTTGCTGTTTTGATAAATTCATCTCTTTTTTGTCCTAATGCTTCTAAATCATGATTGGCATTATTTAGCAAAATTTTAATTATTCGTGTCTGATTTGATAGTCCCTGTCCGAGTGTGTTGGTTACCTTGTATATTTGGTCTATTTCCTGATTAATGTGGTCTAGGTCGTCGTTAGAGAACGTTCCGAAGAGGGTTTTGGATAGAGACCCGATGGCGTTGATTAATCCTCTCTTCTGTCGGTTCTGATGGCTGGTAAGGTGATCCAGTAGTTGGATGTTGTTGTAGGTTCTCTTCAGCCTGGTGCGCATGAGTTCGATTTCTAGATGTTCGTGGCACTTGGTGTGGCATGTGTTTGCAGCGTCGGTGTTTATCTTCCATAGTTGGTTGTAGCGGGTGAGAAGATTGCTGATATCAATAGTTCCAATTAATCTCCATGTCTTGTGGAAAATCTTGACTCTTCCGAGGTCTTCGAGGTAGAAGGTGGTGTCATTCAGAGACGTCTGCCGGATTTTGGCTTCGGCTGCTGCTAGAAGTGCTAGCAGGATCAGCTTGAGCTTCATCCCTGTGAACAGGTTGCGTTCGGTCAATGTGGATTCGAACTATTTGTCCGTTTCTGTCTATCTCTAGGTTATTATTTTCATGGAGGGCTGTTATGGTGAAGGGGCCTTCCCAGTCGTTGTCGAATTTCTTTCGTCGGGTATCAGATGTTACCCAGACTTGGTCGCCTATTTTGTAAATTGGCTGAGTTCGACAGATGTTTTTATCGTGATATTCTTTGCTACGTTCTTTTGCAGCTATGAGTTTGTTTCTTGCTCTTTCGAGTGTTTCGTTGTGCCGTTTTTTCCATTTTTCGATCAACTCGTTATACGTTATGTTATTTGTGGAGTCGATTGAGGAGGGTAGTTGAGCTATTCGTCCAAAGGTGAGTTCGGCGTGTGTCCGTGGCCTTCGTGTCTTGATGTATATATGATGATTATATGCGAAACCGATGGTTTGGATATTTTCGTCCCATCTTTGGTTTCTTTCTTCAGTGGATTGTGAGTGGTAAGCTGTAGTCTTGATTGGTGTTACTCCAAGACTTCTTTCGAATTCTTGCATTACGTAAGACAGGAAGTTTTGTCCTTGGTCCGTGAGGATATTCTTTGGTGTCCCGAAGGTGTAGATGTAATGCTGAATGATTACATTTGCTATATCTTCTGACGATGTTTGTTTTAATGGTACCATTACTAAGTATTTAGTAAAGGTATCTTGAATGGTTAGAAGATATTTATTGCCTTTGGTAGTTCGAGGTAGTGGTCCGAAGATGTCGAGGGCTATTTTTTCGTTTGCCTCTCGTGGGGTATCGGTGATTATTGCTGGAGCTTTAGGCCTTATACGTGTTAGTTTGGCCTGTTGGCAGCTAAGGCAATTTTTGATGAATTGGATCATCTCGTTCTCCATTCCTTTCCATTCATATTTTTCTTTTAATCGTGCAATGGATTTGTTTTCGCCAAAGTGATGAGTTAAGTGTCCTCCGTGATTTTCGTGAAGAAGTTTTTCCTCGTCTTCGTTATCGAGTTGTTTTTCTTTATAACATACTCGTATGAGTACGTTTTGTTTGTGAGCAAGGAAGTTGAGGATATCAAGTATTGTGTTCTTCTCGTATGTTGATATTGTGGGATCGAAAATCAAGAATCTCGGGTTTTGTTTCTGGGCTTTGAAGAATTCCATGGCTATGTAAAGTTCGTTGAGCCATTGCTTCTCGTCGTAGGGTCCGAGTTCAACGCTTATCGTCTTCTTCAGTTGTTGGTTTTTGGATTGGTACCCATAGTCCTTTGCTGGTATTAACGAGATCCTTTATCATGTTTGTGTGGTTTTCAGTTATTCCCCAGACAGTATAGTCGTTATACAGTTGTTTCGGAGTGGGGAGTTCATTTTCGTTAGGCTGTTGGCTCTCGGTGTCTTCCATAGCTTGTTGTAATAATTCCCGAAGGTTGAATACTCTAGAGAGCGCATCTGCTGCGCCGTTCTTCTTTCCTTTCCTGTATTGGATTTGGAATTCGTATTCTTGGAGCTTCAGTCTCCATCGTATGAGTCGTGATGATGGGTCTTTCATGTTGAAGAGCCAGAGTAATGCCTTGTGGTCAGTTTAGATGTTAAACGTTCTTCCAAGTAGGTATTGTCGGAGTCGTTTAACTGCCCATACTATAGCTAACAGTTCCTTCTCTGTGGTGGTGTAATTCTGTTCAGCTTTGTTTAGTGTGCGCGAGATGTAACAGCATGGATGTCCTTCTTGTGATAGTATTGCTCCTAGCCCAACGTTCGAAGCGTCTGTCGTGAGCGTGAAGGTTTTACCATAGTCAGGGTACGTGAGTACTGGTGCTGTTACTAGTGCCCTTTTGAGTGTTTGAAAGGCTGTTTCCGCTTTTGTGTTCCATTCGAACTTTTCGTCTTTCTTGGTTAGCAGGGTCGGGGTTTACTGATAGTGGAGAATCGCTTGATGAATTTGCGATAGTAACCTGTGAGTCCCAAGAATCCTTTCACTTCAGTCACGTTGGTAGGTTGTTTGAAATTCGTGGCTGCTTCTATTTTCTTTGGGTTTGGTTTAACTCCATTGGCAGTTATCAAGTGTCCCAGATATTCGAGTTCGGGTCTCAGATATTCGCATTTGTCGGGCTGGAGTTTGAGTCCAGTTTGTCTCAGTCTGTCGAATAAAATTTCCAAGTTTTCGTGATGTTCTTGTAGTGTAGATCCGAAGACTACTGTATCGTCGAGATATACAAAACAGTGTTTGCCAATTAGTCCGCGTAGGGCTGTGTCCATCATTCGTTGGAAGGTTGCAGGTGCGTTCTTGAGTCCAAACGGCATTCGGTTGTACTCAAAGTGTCCGTTAGGCGTTGAGAAGGCGGTGTATTTTTTGCTTTCTTCTTTCATTGGTATCTGGTGGAAGCCAGAACTTAGGTCGAATGCGGAGAAGAATCTTGCTTTTCCCAGATGGTCGAGTATGTCATTGCTCAGAGGCAGTGGGTAGGCGTCTTGGTCCGTTTTTTCGTTCAGTTTGCGGAAATCGATTACAATTCTCCATTTCTTTTTGCCAGATGCGTCGGCTTTCTTGAGTACTACCCATACTGGTGAATTGTAGGGTGATTTAGATTCCTTAATGATTCCTTTCTCGAACATTTCTGCCATTTGTCTGTTGATTTCTTGTTTATGTACCTCCGGTGGTCGGTAACTCGCGTGATTGATTGGTTTGTCATCCTTTAGTTTGATCACGTGTTTTGTTGATGGGGAGCTGGGAAGTGGGTCTCCTGGTAGTGCGAAGATGTCGTCATATCGTGATATTATTTGTGTGATTGGGGCCATTAGCTTATCTTCGATGTGTGATAACCGGGTATTTTCCATTAGTAATTTGATTCTTTCTATTGACGGCTGGTGTTGAGCGTTATGTATCTTTACTGCTTCGCTCTGTACGTTTTCGGCGGGTACGTTTAAAATTTGATCCGAGGTGTTTTTAATCGGTACCTTGATTTCGTGATTCTTGACTCGGTATAATCCTTCTTGTATCACTGGGTGATTGGTAATAATTGCGTAACCTTTCTTCTGACTGGTTGGTATAGTCAGGATTTTGTGTGTTCGGGGTGGTACCTTGTAACCTGAGTCGTGTCGGAGTGATGTGTTGGAAAGTGAGAATTGGAAGCTCTCGAGGAATGGTCTGCCAATTAGTGCTTCTTCTTCTAGTGGAAAGTCGTCGGGTACTACAGCGAATGGTATGTATCGTCCGTGTCGCACTAGGTGGACTGTGTCTGTGGTGACATGTTTTTCATTTCCCATATGAAAGGCTCGAGTATCTTTGCGCATGTGTTCGTAGTTTGCTGGGTGGATCATTCCGAATTTCACGAGGTTTAGTGATGCTCCGGAATCGATGAGGTATCTTCCTTGTCGGCTTGTTCCGCCCAGTTTCCATAGGCAGTTCCATAGTCTTCCTCCTGAAGTAAGGATTCGGTTGTCTCGTCCTCGTATTCCAGGTCGTTGTTCTCCCATTCCTGGTTGATTCGTTGAGGATTCGTTGAGGTGGTCTCTTTTGGAAGCTCCCGAATTGAAAACCCTGCTTCTTGAAACATCGTTGTTCTGTGTCCGTTTTGTTTGCACTCTGTGCAAAAGAGTTTCATCCGGTCGAACAGTGGCTTGGCCTCGGTTCGAGCGAAATTTTTGTCAATTGTTGGCCTGGTGAGGCGTGGAGGAGGTCCATGCTGTGGCCTTGGTTGGTAATCACGCGGTTGTTGTTGAGGTCGGGTTGGTTGAAATCGGTTCGCCGTTGGTGGTGGAGGTCTTGTTGCCGAAATGGCGTGACGTCTTTCAATGAGGAAAGTTTCGGTTTCCAGAGCCTCTATACGCGCGTCCCTCAGTGTTCGTGGACGGGTGCTCCTAACTTGTAGGCAGATGTCACCTCGTAGTCCGCTTATGTATGTTTTTACGATGTTGCGGTCTTCAATTTTAAGTGCCAGTCGAGTCTCGGTTCGGGATGTGTCTTTGTCGGCTTCGTTTTGAATGATATATTTGAGTTCGTTGTATCTTTCCGAGAATCGTTTGTCATAGTTTATTAATAGCTTACCGAAGATTCAGGAAGTTTATCCTTAAGTGATGTCCCTTGGTTTAGACTTCCGGAGAAGTTGGTGGATCGCAGATTCTGGTTCGTCTCCAGCGATAGCAACGTATGATTCTAACTGAAAGTTCAGGGTCCAAGTCGTGACAGTCTTGTTTAGCTGTTCGTACAAATGGATTAACTTTCGAAACTAATCGCGTTACTATCCTGGCAGGATCGCCAAAATGTTACGGGGATAATTCGTAGAATAGCTTTCTAAAAAGGAGTGATTTCTATACCGTAGTATAGAGTCACTGTCTCTTCCTTTATTGATACTATACAAATGATTTCTCAATACAATATTGCTAACTTATCCTCGTGATGGTCTTGGAGAGGTCCGTACTGGAGTCCTGATGATAGTAGACTGAATAGTATGAGCCGCAGGCGAGTATATAAAGGCCGGCGATATCCACTGAAGTACAAGGTTCTACTGGTCAAGGTACGGGTCTTATCGTAGCGTTACAAAGGTACGTATTATTCATCGTAGCGTTACAACACCTGTCAAACTCGGGAACATAAAAGACGCCAGATTCATGTACGCATAGGTCGCAGTGGGATACGCATATATGCTCATTACATCATCAACAAGTCTCGACAACTGATCGAATATAAAGCTGAATAAATCAGAAACTTTCAATAACCTTCCTTTAATAATGCAAATTCAATAAATTGATACATGTGCTCTTCTGAATTATTGTTAGAATGAGTTTTCCAATGTCTAAACTTTTGCATTAATCCGTCTTAGTACGTTCGTGAAGGAACCGTAATTTGACTATGATACAGTTGGTCGACTGAATAATGATAAAAAATATATACCCCAGAAGTGGATCAACTGTAGTTGGTTTGAAATTAACTTGACGCACAAACCGCACGAGCACACTCTACGGGACAACGGCACAACGGCCTGAAACCCCACGTAACGAGAACCAATGAACCACGCGACGCGGGCCGACGTGGCCGTAGTATACGTGAAATAATTTCCTATTCTGTTCCTTCTGTTTTATATTGATCGTTATTACATTATTGATACCGATAATTCTCAGTTATCCAATTCATATTCATTATTAAATAAATGCAACTATTTCTTGTAACTACGACGTACAATTGAACTCTATCTCTTCTCTCGAGCATATTCTACAAGTACCGGCACCACGAGGCCAACGAGCGGTAAGTTTCCGCCTCCGACCGGAAGACGCCTGACAACCGAACAGCGTGTGGAACACTGGGTTCGCGCTGTAGTAATAAATTCTTAACAATCAGAAGTGGGATGCTTGTAAATCCGAGAGAAAGAAAACGTGTAAACGGACGCGGTAAATTGCGTAAGTAAGACGAAGCATCGACGCAAAACGGGCACGTGCAACGAGTGAATTAATCCACGAAAACGAGAAACGAAGCATCGACGCATTACGGGCGCGTGCTAACGAACGCGTTCATTCGCGTAAGAAAAACGAACCACGTGTAAGATTAAAACAATTGTAAAAGTTATCAACGAACAACGTGTAAAAATTATAACAAGTGAACATTTTTGCAAACGAACAAAGTGAAAAATTATTAACAGCGAGTAATGTAAAAATTTTGAAAACGGACGACGTGTAAAAATTCTAACAAGTGTAAAAATTTTGAAAACGGACGTGTAAAAATTATAACAAGTGAAAATTTTGAAAACAAACAACGTGTAAAATTCTAACAAGTGTAAAATTTTACAAATCAACAACGTATAAAATTATAGACAAAGTGTATAAAAAACGTGAAAGAGACAGTGAATAATCTTTCTAACAAAGACAAAGTGAAACATTATAAGGACGCGGAAAGAAAGCCAAAGCCCGAACAAAGACAGAGGTTACAGAGATAAACATCAGCGACCTCGACACGTGCCGGAACGCGCGCGCAAGGCACGCGCGAGTTAGACCGAAAGTGCGAAAGTGCGTTCAACAAGTTTCAGCGTGAGCACCAAGAAGTGTATACGACGCCGCCGACGGGTAGCGCACACGAGGACAGCATGGAAATCGATAACGACGAGACTCTCCGAGAAAACCCGACTGACAACGAGTCACCAGCAAGGGACAACGGCCGAGAGGGGGGAGCGCTACGAAGAAGCCACTCGGCGCGAGATCTCGTAAGTAAAATAAACCAGAAAATCGATACGGTGAAAGGGGGTGGTGGGGCCGCTAGCGGCGAGGCTGCGGTACTCGTGGGAAGGGGTGCCGTACGCAAGCAACTCCCGCTAGACGCCACCAAGGTAGGCGGGCCGTGGGAGGTCCCGTCTGCCACCACCCCAACAGACATTATTAACCAACGTGTTGCGCCTGAATACGAAAATCGCGGTGCGCGTGATAGTTGGGGGCAGGCGAATACGGTTACAAGTGTCTCAGTGCGCGACCGTCGGGAGGAGACAATTCCTAACCCCACAGTGACAATTCGAAACACGCGAAGTGACAGGTACAGCCGTACGCGTGGGGAGAACGATGACGATAGGCGCGAGAGACATAAGTACGATAAAGGAACGCGACGAAGTGACGGCGAACGACAGCACGGACCGAGTACGGGCGACAGGTCACGCGAAGTGCGGGAGTTATTAAATAAGCTGGAACAATTAGGTTTCTATCGTGACCCCGAACGACCAGACAAACGCGAGCGACGCAACGAGCGGCGCGTACGAGACGCAAGCGACAGCGAGGGAAGCGTTCGCGACAGACACGAACGGCGCGAGTATCGACGAACGCGACATGCGAAGGAGTGCAAACAGTGATCGCGAAAATTACGAGCAGCGCGACAATCGCAGGAAACTGCACGCGAAAAACACTCACGTAAAGAAACGCGAAAAACACGAGCGACGGGATGAACGACGGAAACCGCGTGCTAGAGACACCAGCGAAAGTGACAACGAGTCAAACGACTGGAGCGACGAAAGCCGCGAACCACACTACACGCAGCAACGACACCACAGCCACACGAGCGATGAGGAACACGACTGGCAGCAGAACGACGGGTCAACGAAGGGGCATACATACCATATGGTGCCGGAATTGGCCAAAAACCTGGAAACATTCACGGGAGAACGGGAAACGATCCCACCCAAGGAGTGGATACATAACCTCGAGCGAATGGCCAAAATACAAAGATGGACGCCGAACTATCTGTTGGAAGTCGCGAGAATGCAACTAACCGGTGCGACTAAGGAGTGGCTTCACTATGGTGCGAAAAAAGTCTACGCATGGAGCGAGTTTAAGGAGAAATTTATCGAGAACTTCTCCACATCGGAAACTTACGAAGAAAAATGGAAGAAAATGACTAATCGCGTACAAACAGCCATGGAGTCTGTTCAAAACTACTTCCACGCAAAACTTCGACTGTGTGACGGTTTGAAATTGTCAGTGCAAGAGACGAAAAAGGAGGTGATAGCGGGATTAAAATACCACGAAGATGGCATGGGCATCGCCGCAGCCTATCACAAAACGACCGGTGACGTTTGTCGGGCCCTGATGGAAAATGCGAATTCACGCGAGGTGGACGCGGCGCGCGATGCGAGAGGCAGCAAACAGCCGCAAGGAAGACTACCACGGCCAGCGATGAGCGCGACGAAGGAAGTCACAAACGAGAAAAAAGAAGACCGAACGGACAAGCGACCTGAACGGAAGAAATTGCCTAACCAAAACGCGGAGGGGCAATATAAGTGCTTCAATTGCAATCGGTACGGGCACTGATCGAGGGACTGTCCCGAGCCAAGGAAGTCGATTCGATGCCGGCGGTGCGACAGAACCGGGCACATGGAAAATGACTGCAGATCCAACGTGACAAAGGATTCAGTAATCATCAACACACTGAACGAAGAGACTCTCGAGGACAACAATATGTACGTGAAGTCGGTGACGGTGAACGGTCGGCCCATAAAAGCTTTGATAGACACGGGCAGTGCGGTCTGTACAATAAAGGCGTCATGCGTCATAGAAGAAAGACTGCCGTACACACCGGCCATCACGAGGCTGCAAGGGTGGGGATCTGCATCAGCCGTGCAATCTCAAAAGGATTGGTAATTACGGATGCAGCGGTGGACGGAGTGCTGGTACCTAAATTACCACTGTGTATCGTGCACGACTACGCCCAACGCTACAACGTAATAATAGGCCGCACATATACAGAAAAGCCATGGGTCGGCTACACGAAGAGTGAAAAGTCGCTGACTTTCCACACCAACGGGGGACATGATTTGTTCAGGATCGAGGCTCCCGAGGTAGAGCCAACGACGCGTATAAACTGTGACAAAACAATGGTGCTACCAGCAAGTACCATAAACTGCATTTCAGTAAATATGGACGGACAAAACGTACAAATACCAGTGGCCAACACGGGCAACCACGAACGAAGAATACACGTCCAGCAATATGCACCAAGAGGGGTGTTGACGAAGCTACCCCAACCACCGATACGTCTGTTCAAGACTCCGATCACAATGGACCAAATCGACATCGAGAAAGGACAACCGGAATCCACCAGCGAGGAATTGCTAGAACTCCTTAACGGGTACCGAGACTGTGTAGCCCTCACACTCGCGGAACTGGGCAAAGTAAAAGGTTTTGCCATGGACGTGGTAGAGAAACCAGGAAGCAAACCAATAAGGTCGAAGCCCTGCAGAGCCACACCGTGGGAACGCGAAGAAATGAAGAGGATCATCGAGGAGTAGAGAAAGGTAGGAATCGTCAGAGACACGGAGTCCCCGTATGCTATTCCGGTTCTTTTGGTGAAGAAAAATAACGGAGAATCCAGATTAGTGGCGGATTTTAGGAAGCTGAATGCGCAAACGGAGCGTATTCACTTCCCACTGCCGAACATCGATGATCATTTAGCTCAGTTGAGGGGGGCCACGTTGTTCACGGTCTTGGACTTGGCACACGGGTATCTGCAAATACCCATTGCAGACCAGGCACAGGCAAAAACAGCGGTGATAACGCCCGATGAGTCGATACAATTTACGAGGATGATTTTCGGGCTAACGAACGGACCAGCATACTTTTCGAAAATTATGCATAGACGCTGGGACCACTGAAAGACGAAGTAGTGCTATACTATCTGGACGACATACTGATACCAGCACGTTCGTGGGAAGAAACCAAGGCGAAACTAATTTTGGTATTGGAAGCCCTTCGTGATGCGGGACTGACGTTAAATATCAATAAGTGTAAATTCATGTTTCGCGAGGTATCGTATTTAGGCTTCAGGATCGGTGCCGAAGGAGTACGACCTGGGGAAAATAAAACAAAAGCAATCGTGGACTATCCGCAGCCCACTAGTTTGACAGAGGTACGACGATTCCTAGGGATGGCTGGATTTTTCAGACGATTTATCGTACGTTTCGCGCACAAGGCAGCTCCGCTATTCGATCTTCTTTCAAAAGGGAAGAAGTTCGAATGGAACACGACACATGTACACGCTTTCGAAGAAATCAAGGAAGCCCTCACAAGCCAGCCAGTATTGCAAACTTTCGACCCAAAAAAGGCAACAGAAATTCACACGGACGCGAGCGCGTTAGGACTTGGCGCCATGCTACTGCAGAAGAACGAGAAAGGACTGTGGCAATTAGTCCATGCACTAAGTCGACGAACCAGCAGCGTGGAGAAGAATTACCACAGTAGGGCGGTGTCCCGATTGCAACCAATGATTGCGAATATCGAGTTCACCCTGGTAACGGACTGCCAGGTACTGTTGTACATTTGCACTCAAAAGACTCTAAACCCACAATTAATACGCTGGACGAACTTACTGAGTGAATACACGTTTCAAGTAGTGCACCAGGCCGGACCGTGCCGCGGGGGATAAAATGCCTCACGTCGACGCCTTGAGTCGGGCACCGGTAGCCAAAAGCTAAAGCGAAGCAACGAGTCCCGAACCGGAATTAGTGTGCAGTGTCACCACGTTGGAGGACGAGGTGGCGGTCTTCCAAGCGACTGACGAACTACTATTAAGGAAAAAGATTCTTTTGGAGAAACCAGAGGAAGCGCGCTGCGGCAGTCAGCTGAGCGAAACTAAGGATTACGAACTGCACGAAGGGGTGGTATACAAAAAGATTGACGGTCAGCTGTTATTCGTGGCACCAAGGGCAATGAGAAAATCGCTAGCCGTACGCTTAAACGACATGCAAGGACATCCCGGAGCGGAGCGAGCCTACACAAAAATGGCGAAGCAGCTGTATTTCCCTGGCGCACGCTAGTACTCACGTAACCACATCGGCGCGTGCTTCACGTGCCTGATGACAAAGGCCAAACGGGGAATACCAGACGGAACGTTGCGTCCCATACCCCCCGGCGAACGCCCATTCGAAATAATACACATGGACCACGTAGGACCTTTCGTGACCACGAGCCGAGGACGAAAGCACATTTTGGTGATAGTTGACAACTTGACAAAATATGTGTATCTTCACACGGTCAAGGACGTCGGGACGAGTCCCGTGATCACAGCGGTGCAAAAACTGGTCCAATCACACGGACCTCCGAGGAAGATTATAACGGACAGAGGCACGTGTTTTACGAGCCACGTTTTCGAAAAATGGTGCTCGAAAATGGGGATACACCACACGCTGAATTCACCAAGGCATCCTCAAGCTAACGGCCAGGTGGAGAGAGTCAATGGCGAACTGGTCCCCATGCTCAAGAGGGCCCTAAACGATGACGATGGCAGACACTGGGATCACTACCTAGAGGAAGTACAACGCCACCTAAATGAAAACATAAATACAACAACTGGAGAATCCGCCTTCAAGACTCTGTATGGCTACGAACCGGATCGAACCTTGGGACCGGAGGGAATCCTCACCACCGGAGCAACAGTGTTTGAGAAACCAACGGAAGTACAACGGAAAGTGAAATTAAGAATAGCCGAACAACACGAAAAGTGGCGAAACGGATGGCACTCTAGACCTACGAACAATGAATTACGGGCGGGAGCCATCGTGGTAATGAAAGCAGCACCCACTCAAACGGGAGAAAGCACAAAGCTGCAGCTAAAATGGCGAGGACCTTTAACGATCGTCAAAGAAGTAAGCCCGGGCACGTTCTTAGTCGCGGACTTACGACCTAGCACGAGTCGCCACTACAGCACGACAGCGCACACCAGCCGGTTTGGAAACCGCACAAGGAAGACAACGAGACGATAGACCTAGAAAACGAAGAACAATACAACGAAGCAGCAACCCTGCAACACGAAGAAGAAGACGACAAGGCAGCAATCCTGAAACACGAAGAAGAAGACGACGAGGCAGCAACCCTGCAACAAGAAGAAGTCGACGAAACAGCAAACCTGCAAGACGTAAACAACAACGAAGCAGCAACCTGAAAAGACAAGAAAAACAACGTTACCACGAACGAGGACGAAAAAGCAAGTGAGGTGGAGATAACGTTACCGCAGGCGACGGACGCTAACCAGCCACCGGACAACAGACGATATCCGCCTCGAGTACGCAGAATTCCGGCAAAACTCCGGGATTACAATACGAGTTTTCTCGAGCACGGGGAAAATTAGGATGGCCGAGCTGTTATAAACGGCTTTTCCGAATTCGGTCGGCGTCAACCGAGCGAACTTCGCGACACGACGCGAGCAACGCCAAGCGCACGCATGGCGCAGGCGCGAACCCACGTACCCTCGGGCAACCACCTGGCAACGACAGTACGAGCGTGGCTTCAGAGGAGAGCGAACGAAGTCATACGAGCACACTCTACGGGACAAAGGCACAACGGCCTGAAACCCCACGTAACGAGAACCAGCGAACCACGCAACGCGGGTCGACGTGGCCGTAGTATACGTTAAATAATTTCCTATTTTGTTCCTTCTGTTTTATATTGATCGTTATTACATTATTAATACCGATAATTCTCAGTTAGCCAATTCATATTCATTATTAAATAAACGCAACTATTTCTTGTAACTACGACGTACAATTGAACCCTATCTCTTCTCTCGGCACCACGAGGCCGACGAGCGGTAAGTTTCCGCCTCCGACCGGAAGACGCCTGACAACCGAACAGCGTGTGGAACACTGGGTTCGCGCTGTAGTAATAAATTCTTAACATTCGCTAACACCTCTTTACCAGAAGGCGAAGTGAAACCTCAACTCTTAGATACTTTCGTTGTCTCTCACTCACCCAGACGTGAACGGCCATTTAGTTGTCTCTCTTGCGTCTATATATATGTCGCATCGCCATAAAACTAATGTGAAAAGACTTCATTTTAACCCTGCATACCGTTAATATGGTATGGTAAAATCCTATCATAGATGTCTCAACTGATGTGAAAAAAATTTACTCTCGCGACGTAATTCTCAAAAAAGTAGTTTCAAGTTTCTAGCAATTTACTTTAGAATTTCCTTAATTTAGACAATGTGGAGCATATCCTCAGCGTTTCTTTTACTCCGCCGTGAGCGCTATTACTTTTACAACTCTCGTACCTATTCATATCATCACTAAACGACAGACCTTGTAATTAGAGCAGCACACACTCGAGTATGAGCGTTGCGATCCTATCGCTCGGACAATAGTCGCCTTATAAGCTGTGCCTTGCAGCATCTATCCCCATCAATAAGGACGTAGCGCTTTAATCTCCTTAATTTCACAAACATTAGTCTAACTTTCATAAACAGAGTTCATACATAAATTGAATCTTGGTTGAACTTGAGTGTAATGTACGGCTCAACTTTCAATTCGAACTTCAACCCACTCTTAGTTTCAAACACAAGTTCAAAATTAGAGCTTTAGACTAGACCCTAATACGATATAATCAATCCGTTGACGAAGTTCTAGAAGAACAAAGATTTACTTCCCCGTAGTAGTACGTGAAACATAAATCGGTGTTGAAAAAAGTAATTTCCTAATATTTAATTGTTCAATTGTTTTATATCTTTCCATTGAAAAGGGATCGTTGCGACTCATCGGGTACAATAACTGCGAAAAGTTGTTCTCAAATATTCTATCAAATTATTTGAAATTTGTACCAATTTTCATAGTCTTCGTAATAAAACTATAACTTTTGAAGTGAGATGATAACCACAGTTAAAAATCAGAAACACATCATCCTTATATAAAGTGATGAAGACCACCTTTCTACAGCAGTGGGTATAACGTTAACATGCCTAATACAATTTGCATGACCGAACGACCTGCGCCATGAGTAAAGCACACTTGTTTCTTTCGAACCCTGTCAATTCGACAACATACAATGGAATATGGTAAGCAGCAATTATTAACGAGATCATTTCTGCAGCCGCAATAAGCGGACGTTAAAATATAGAAACAGAATCGAATTCCAATATCCAGTATAACATTCATTTAAGTAGCGCCTGCCGCAACGATTCCAAAGTTTGGATATCTCGATACGCGATTAAACCTCCACGATTGGCAAATGTTGCATCGTCGCCCGAGTACCGGAGTTGCGAATCTTCGTAATTTGTTTGACTTGTGAATTTCGCGTAATCCAAGATTCCCCCGCCCAGCGCTGAAAGAAGAGCTTGAGGGGCGCAAGTGTCCCATCGAAAAGTCGTGGCTTTCGAAAGAACGTAAGCGTTGGCGCGTCCTACGGCGACACTTAATATTTTATACCCAGCGCCAGGCGCTTCCATTGCGTCGAATCCACTCTTTAAGAGCTTTGTCTTCACCGCGGGGTCCTCGTTTCGTCCGAGCAATATAACTTTGTTTGGTTTCTCTGGAACTGTGAAAGAACATCTACTGCTAGCACCATCGCCGACGTATCCCCAATAGCAGTGACCTCTCCATCTGTTAAAAACATGCCACCATAAAATATCTCGTCGATAAAGAATACAATAAAAATCGTAAAAGAGGTTGCTCGCCGCCAATTAATGATTATTCGTAATAAATAGTCATAATCTAGTAAAGTAGTACTTGAAATTGACAAACCAGACTTAATAGCCAATTTATTTACAGTCAGTAGGGGGTTGCAGGAGGTGACTAAATGCACAAAGATCCAACAAAATTTCGCTATGGAATCGCGGCCATCTTGAAAATAGAGTTAAGTTTGAATATCTCGGTTTTTATTGGTCGTAGAAGCCTTTTTTTTTTAGTTTTGTAAAGAAAAAAAATTTGCAATAATTTTTGTTGTAAGCATTTTTTGATAAGTGTGACGATAAAAAAGTTATTACGGAAGAAGTGTTGACAATGAAGGGTTATGGCCCTTTATAACTATAAATTATGACCCTTCATAATCATAAATGGTTTTCGACAATTATACGCCCCCTGTTGATCCGATCGAAAACATGTTATACGAAAGTTGTAGAGGACTCAATTCTCTACAAACTTGGTCTATACGTATTTACGATAAGTCAAAGAATACCCAAGGTAGAGGGCACCAAAGTTGACTTCATCAAATCAATACTGTTTTTCGTAGGGAAAATTGGCGGATTTATTGTGATTATCGAACATCTTCAAACTCCTTTCCACACCACCACCAATTTCACAATTTATGCACTAAGTCTTTTTCTTGTTTCGATTGGCCAGACATAGTTATGTCATCGATCTCATCGGTATCGATATCTCAGCTCACTTCTGTTACGTCTTCTTTACTGTCGGAATCGTTAGTAGCACCCTCGAAGTTAACCGAGGGAAATTCGAAGTCGTTGTCATCGTCGTCGACTTCGAGTACTTGCTGTAGCAGTACAATGTTGTATATGATTTCCCACTGCAATTTTGGTATATTACCGAGCATTTCAATCCAGCTTTACGACAATTACAAGCTGCCCCACAATAATTATTGAATTTACACAATATCGATTCCAGTACCGTTGGAGGCGCTGGATCCTAGGTGGTAATGATTGATTCCAGTCTAAGTGAAGTTTGTCGCTAGCCCCATTTCTCTGGATCCTGGTAGATGTCAAGCCAGATTTGCGCTTGGTGGTATGTAGGGAATGTATGCTGTCATGCAGCTCCTGCAGTAGAAGGCAGTGAGGAGAGATTCAATGTCGTTTTTGCCACTGATCTAACGAAGTGCTGATATAGCAGGGAATTAAGCGACACCTCTCCGGTCGCACCAAACGTGAAAAATATTTTTTCTTCTACTGCTGTCAAAACGTCATTATTGAGTTTCTTTTTCTTGAATATATAAAGAACTTCTCGGAGACCACAGTTTTTCTCAAGAATGTTGATTAATTTCGTTTAATGTTGTCCTTTTAGTAGTCTTGCTGCACACAGTCAACTTGATGCCGTCTACCTGGGGTATTTTTGGACTTATCGTAAATACGCATACACCAAATTTGTAGAGAATTGAGTCCTCTACAACTTTTGTACAACATGTTTTCGATCGCATCAACAGGGGGCGACATAATTGTCAAAAACCATTAACAACCCTTAATTGTCAACACATTACGCCATAACTTTTTTATCGCCACACTTATCAAAAAATGTTTCCAATAAAAGTTGTTGCAAATATTTTTCCTTCCAAAACTAAAAAAAATGTTTCTACGACCAATGAGTCGAAATATTCAAACTTACACCTATTTTCCAGATGGCTGCGATTCTACAGCAAAATTTTATTGGATCTTTGTGCATTTAGTCAACCCCCTACCGACTGTCAAAAAATTGGCTATTAAGTCCGTTTTGTAGATATTTCGTAATTTTTGGTACTATTTTATTGGACTATCATGCAAAATTATAAATTTATGAGGGATCCTTCAGGAATACAATGAGTTTTTAGCGCACAAAAATAGTTCATTCATAATTGATTTTTGCCAATGTTATGAGCATTCACGTATGAATTAAGATTTTTAAACTTATTTTGAAGTTAAAAAAATGAGTTCTCAATTTATAAAAATAATTTTTTCATAATAGATCTTTTACCTTTGTTAACAACGGTTACGGAAGAATTAAGGTTCTTATACTGATTTTCAAGGTAGCATAACAATCAATGCTCTATGCAAAACAATGTTTCATTTAGACAAGATTTTATGCCAATATTATCAGTCTTCAGCAAAACTTTATATTCACCGAGATTTGCAACAAAAAGTAGTATACACCATGAATTTAATGTTACACACCGGTATTCTTTAAACGGTGACAAACACTACATTGTTTTTTAAGTTGCTCTTCAGTTCCGGGCAAAATAAAATTAGTACCCACTGCAAAATTTGTTGATAATGGGACATAGTAATCAAAAAACTAGTACATTTTTATTTTACCGACCGTGGTTTATTTCACATCGGCTTAAAGATGAATATATTAATTTACGTATATGTGCCAGATCGATATTTGCCAGTGGACGTGTAAAAATAAATTCTGAATAATTTCAGAAATTCAACAAAATTTACTTACTATTCTCTCATAATTCGGGAATGAAAGTTAATTCATGAACTTGTCCGGTTCTGCCAATTTTCCATACGTTTATTAAACATGAATTTCATGTAGAAGTTAAACAGAGTTCATGAATTTTTGGGATTTAATTCAATAGAAATTGATAAACGTGTTTCGACGATGCACCATTTTTCTATGAACATTATAACACACAATACCACAAATTCAGCACACAATTTTCAGTAGGGTGTTCGCATTAAAAATCTTTGAACATTCTTATATCCAACTGCTAGTCTACAACCTCATTTATTTTAACTCCAAAATACTTTATGATTCACGTGAAATAGTTTAGTTACAATAAACAAAATTGAAAATGAGTATTCAAGTACTGAAATATTATAAGATTTCGAACACGAAATCTGCTATTTCCTCATGTTGATAAAATAGTTGCGAAAAAAAACGCACCATTTGAAATTAATGTAGTTTCATCTGAACTGAAATAAATGCCAAGAGATTCCGCGATATATTGATTTTGAAGTTTACGAAAATGAGCATTTGTTCGAAGTTTTAACTTCTGGGAGTTATAAAACAAGCTCTATGTTAAAGCATAAGGGGGGGGGGGGCTCAAAGTTCCGAACGCTGAAAGATACGACGGTTTAAAATTTCTAACTGTAATATCATACCTGAAAGATTTTACGATGAATATGTTAACAAACGTTTATAGAAACGATGAAGACATACAGAGTGGTGTTAATTCCAAAAGGATAATGACACAAACGTTAATTTATATAGTGCACAGTTAGCGATTGTGCACGTAAACGACATGTTTATTACCTGAACAGCTAGGATTACTATATTCAAAGCTCAGAAAATTTAAAGTTCAGAAAGTTGTATGGATTAGAAATTTATTTAGAGAAAAACGAACATTTCGAAAGCCTCAATGTCTGAAGTTCTACTTAACAGCAATGTCATATTTGCGAAGATTGAGGATTCCGAAAATCACAGTTCGCAACGTTCATAGTTCAGAAAATAGATTCCACGACAGGAAAAATATCCGAATATCGCACTTTGGATGGCTTGAAGTCCCAAAGATTAGTTCTCTTAAAGGGCAAAGCTCTGAACATCACAGTTTGGAAGATTCAAAGTTCCGAAAATATCTTTTCCGACGTGTTATAATTCCGAAAATGAAAGTGTACTCAGATCGCGTAGTTTGTTCTTCTGCGGTAAGATGGCACCATGAGGTTTTGATCCTTCGAAATGTTTACCATTCGGAATTTTGACCCTTCGAAATGTTTACCGTTCAGAAAATTGGTCCTTCGGAATTTTGTCTTCTCGCTTTTTAAACTGTCGGGACTTGAAAATAGCGGTTATCGACCTGTTCATTTCCTAACCATCGGAACTTGGAACTATCGGCTTTTGATTTGTTTGCATTTTGACTTGCCGATGTTTTGACCATTCGTACCATTAAATTTCGATATATTTAGCTCTTAATGTTTTTGTTTTCTAAGTTTTTTCTGTAGAAAGCGCAATCCTTAAAGAACTTGTTTTTCTGATACTAAAATTTTGAAGCTATAACCTTTACTAATAATGGCAATAGAATTCCTGTTATGTACATTAAATTCATTGTTGGTACATTTACCGGTCTGACTAGATTTTCTTGAGAATTGATCTTTTCTAAATTTTACGATTCTGGATCATGAATGATTACTTTTTTTAAATTTCGGGACTTACCATTCGTATCAACTTTAGTTAGACTAAAAAAAAAACGATATTTCAACCTGTCGAAGTTTTTATTATTCGGAACTTCAAGCCCCCCCCCCCCCCCCAAGCATAACCAGTAGATAAAAATTCCATTGGCATCTGTTTTTATTTTAATGAAATACTCATTAACGACAAGCCACCCGCCTTAAACACAACATAACTAATTTACAAACAATTCGTAACTAGCTATATTCTTACTCACAGATAATCTTGGTAGCTGTGAAATGGTTGATTGACTACACCCAACACCGGCAACCCAGTGCTCTGAACGTATGCCCCGATAAGTACCGTAACACATTGCAAACCACCTAAATGTAATCCTGTAGTTTCATCCACCACTTCCTCCCCACTAATATAATCAGCAGTAGAGTCTACAAACACACAGGAATTCTAAAAACGTACAAGAATAAGAAAGAACCACAGGAAATGCTTGAAAGGCAGGTATACATATAATAATAATGTAACGCAAATTTGAAGCTCACCAATGGGATCTATCCATATTCCTAGATCATTGATATCAATATCAAAATCACAATTCGATATATCAATCTCAACATGTACATCAGCAAGCAAAATTTCTTTGTGAATCTCAGATGCCAAGAGTTCAGCTATTTCTGAGTCATCTTCAAGAACTTCAGCCAATAATTGTGTTGTCTTAGCAGGGGTGGAACACACTTCCACGACAATGGTCTTTCCAAGAGTGTTGCTGAATACATTAGTCTCCTCACCCCTCACCATTTTTGCTAACTCTGGAAACTGTCTTTCTCTGAACAATATCCTCGACGAATCTCCCTCAGAATAACTATATCTCTTCTTATACAATACTGAACATATGACTGAATTTTAGAAGGCTTATACTAGCTTACCTCGACTCCAATATCATGCCTTATAGTCTCCTGTATGAGGACATCGGCAAGGGTTTTAAAATCTTGGATGAAACGAGGATTCTTTTCGTCACCCAACTTTTCCTGTACCAACAACTTAAACAGAGCATCCTTTTGTCTGCAAGCTCTGGCTACATTGGCAGCTTTCTCAGAAACCTTCAACAAAACCTCCAGGAGTCGGCCACCGTCCTTCATTGTTGCACTTTGATCCTGAATTTTTTTCATAATTATATCTAGTGTAAAGCTTTAGTTTTTTTAATGTTGTTAATGCCACACACAAATAGACGTCTTGAATTGTTATTGTTCGGAATTAAATGGCTTGTTGTTTGTTGAATAGCACTAGAAAATAATCTGAAATAATTTATGGCATATATTTCAGGAGTAGCCTTTTGAGTTATTCATACAGCTCATTGTTCAAATATTTTTTTATGTAAAGGCATTTGAACTTGAGTCCAGGTCATGATTTATTGATGACTATAGTGGTTTGCTTCTATAATGGAAATATTGTCAATATTAACATGTGTCGTAGAAGTCACATGGTAGTTGAGCATAACATTGGAATGAAATATTCTCTGCAAGTCTCATTCTCAAGTAATAGTATAATAGCTGGTTTCATCACTGATTTTTTAGGCATTTGTAGCTATTTATCATGCTGTTATATAAAAAAACGTTTCACCGATTTCTTTAAAGTGGAAAGTTTTATAAATGCTTTGATAAATTTATCAGCCCAGTTTCAGTGAGGTCATTTTACATAGAGTTTTAAGGGCACTCCTAACCTACATATAGAATTATTGATTGCCGATAACTTTGTCTAAATGTGACCAGTCTAACATTTTTTACCCAAGTACTGTAATAATAATAATAACTTTTTGGGTGAACTCCTTTAATATCACACACACGTACTTGGAAAATTTTCTTTGCACTTTACTTGTAGCGCACAATACAGAAGAGTTTATCAACTTGTTTTGTTTATGAACTTTTTTGGGAGAATTATTTATTGGGAATTATTTATTGGGAGAGCTGCGATGAGGGCGAATAAGATAGTGCCATGAGCAATCACGATTCAACTAGAAAGAACTGTGGAAAGTACAAGGGAGGTAGAGCTAGAAAGCACATTTTTCCCACAACCAAACCAAGATTTTCTGAACAATGTTGAAAATGTGGAATTGCGAGATGCAGTTCACTGATCTCCTCTTTTATGCGAAAGTTCATTGGACTAAAAAATACCTAATTTGCTTCTATCCAGAAACCCTCCATACTGTTGTAAAAATAGGTAAATAGTTTATTAGATTCAGTTTGACAGACACCCTAATTTTTTATACTGATTGCGGTATGTTGCATAAGCTTACGATGAGGCTCGATACCGGCAGTTCACCGCAATGCTTTCAACATATTTTTTATCAAACACAGACTTTAGTACAGATGTCAGAAAAGTGGGGCTCATTGCCTGAATGATGACTCAGCAATGGTCAGATTAAGATTATCATATGAGAGAGTCGTTGAATTAACAATGCATTACGGGATTTAATGCATAGTTTGATTAAATAGCATTGAAAATAAGGACCTTACTGTAGGTCAGATTATGAGAATTACAACGCAACTGTGACAATTGTCGATTACCAAATATTTTGAATGGAAATTTTGATGTACAGCACAAATTGTTGCAGAAACCGCCATATTAGCCGAATTCGTAATAAAACTCTAACTCAAATTGGTAATGAAACTTTTGTAATCTCTATCAAGTAGCTAACATCGACACTCTATTCATTGTATTTGTAATAAACTTGTATGTACGAGTATTGATACGATTTGAGTACCAAGTAGCACACGGCTTTAAATTGTTCCAAGTTTTTGTGAGAAAAAGACCAGCATTTACAAGAAAATACTAATACGAGTTTAAATTATCCCAAGTTTTTGAGAAAAAAATACTGACATTGAAAAAAAATACGTTTTTATAAAAAAATATTTTTATTTCAATTTGGGACAATATGTCATAAAAATGGTTGTACGGTAACGACATCTACGATGTATAGATATCAAAATATAAATATTCCAAGTTTATAAAACAGTATTTAAAAAATTTATATCACTCAAACTACAAATCGCACAAGTAACTACTGTACAACATATTTTTATACCTAATTGTCTAAGATAATCTTTAAAAAAAATAGTGCAATGATAAAAGTTGTGAAACACTACACTCAGGCCTCTAGAGTGTAACTTCTCTCACAATGTATCAAATTACAAGCTTAAATTTGGTTTCCTTAGTTCTTTATTTTAAATAATGTCCATTTTTGAATTTCCAATACTCTAATTTGTATCAAATTACAAAGAAACAAGTGAAAGAATTACATCCAGGGATTAATACCTTGAAAAAAAAAATCAAAGAAATATTCCTGAAAAATTTTACTTGTTTTTTCAATCAGCAAATAAACTTAATTAAAAAGTTTCTATCAATTTACTAAATTGTTTAAAGCTTTTTATAAATAATAAATAGCTTTCTTCAAGAAAATTTTTTCATCAACAATTCATATTGGCAAAATGATAGAATGTCTTTCAGTAAACAAAATAATTCAATACACAAGAATGGGTGAATATGATTTATTACTTGAAAAACATGAATAAAGATATACTTTGCACATAATTGCCATAAAATAGACCACAATGTATTACTTTTATCGATAATAATTTTTGTTGTATTTTTTTGTTTAGAAAACTTTCATAGTCTTAACTTCTGCTTTATTAATAATTATTGGTTTCCAAAAGGTTGTATAAAGAAACATTTCCTTTTTTCAAGTTGCATTCTTGAACTCCTTAAACAGTTAATGCAGTTAACAAGTACGTTACTCAATTTTTAGAGTGGCTCGCTTGGAATGTTTGTCATAGAAAACGTGAGCAGTCTCATCAGCTGTGAAACCAAACAATTTCCATTGCATCATGTATTGGTGCCGTCTTGTAGACTCGTTAACCTACTTACGGTTTTCAAGAAAAAAAAAACGTGTAACGAAATACCCGAGAAAAAATGTACAAGTGGCAGTAAACACGATATGCGCGCGTGAATAGACAAAAATCGATCATATCCATTCGATTCAACGAGCCTGGATTCAATCGATTGGAAATAATTTATTCTGTTCCTTCCGAACAAGCGAGCTAGTCATCAGACGATCACCTTAATACGCCAAACGATTCCCGACCATTTGTTGTACCACGGTAAATAACAGTGGAACTGCGTATTATTTTACTTATTGTTTGGTCGAAATATATCTTGTACCGATGGTTTCCCTTTTCAAATGTTGTACCGCTTTACTAACCGTTTCGGTCTACCGACTGGGAGTGTGGTACTTACTATTTATACTTCGGACGTACACTCCATCCGTTCAAAGTCAACGAATGAACTTGACACCAGTATTGCCAGAAAGCGGCCGCAGCAGCACGACGCACACAAGCGCACGCCCGTGTACGTGTGACCGCCCGAGCTCGTGGAACATCGGACAATAGAAGGAGACAGACATATGACTGTCTGTCTCTTTCGCTCTCGCTTGACACAACTAACCACATGGGTAACGAAAGTATTGCTATGTACTTACGTTCTGTTCGTAGCAGCCGACTGAATTGCCATTAGTGATGTTCATTGCGTAGTTAATTTCTCCCAGAACGAGAACGATGGAATGTTACCGTCATTGGTAACTACGGTCAATTGATCGTCAGAATACCGTTATGACATCGCTGTCTTTATTTATCTGTTTTCCCGTACAAATCCACCACAATTCATTGAAAAACTTTACGCTCTGTTTTCTTATTATTTTTCATCGTCCCAAAGACACCTCACGCATGATCGGCTGGAGCAAATTGCTCATCGCCATGGGAAACCACCCCGATACGAGTTACCGTGTTTACCTTGTTTAACTTTTTTATTTTCACTTTCTCGAGTATTTTGCTCTTGTGGCCAAAAAGTCCACGTGTGCTACGGCTTATTGTCCAATATTAGTATTTGCTGAAGTAAACGAATTATTATAAATTAGGAGAAGATTCCACAAAGCACAAGTAAAAACTTGAGACAAGTATATTTGCATAAGCAGTCATACTCTCTGATCGAAAAGTACACGGAATTTCTAATTTAAACGAGCCGCCATCAAGATATTGTCAAAATAATTTTTTTTTAGGTTGGCACATCTGTCAATTGTTTACATGTCACTTTTAAGCGCAATGTGTCAGATAGTTTGTGCGTAATAGCTTTGTAAACAAGTCATTGTTTAGTGTACTCTGCGAATTTCGCTATGCCAAATTTAGTTGAGCAAAGAGTGTGCCTGAAATTTTGTTGTTCTAACAAAATATCATGTGCAGAAGAGTTAAAAATGTTAACGGTAGCCTACGGGGACTCGACAATGTTGAAAACACAAGAATGCTAGTGGTGCAAAGAGTTTTAAGCAGGCCGTACTATGGTTGATGATTTTCCTCGTTGCAGTCGTCCATCCACCTCTGTGACTGACGAAAACATCGAAAAAGTTAAGAAAATTGTGCTCCAAGATCGTCGTGTAAGCATCAGGGGCTAACAGTAAATAAAGAGTATTATGTGAGCGTACTGAAGCGTTTGAGGGAGAATGTTCGTCTTGGTTTCTTTACTACGACAATGCACCATCTCACACATCTCATCTTGTACGCGACTATTTGACCAAAAACAACGTTAATACCATTCCGCAAGCTCCATATTAACCTCACATGGCCCCGTGACTTTTTCCTGTTCTCATGACTCAAGTTACCACTTCGCGGAAAGTGTTTTGAGACGATTGATGCTATATATATATATATATTATGTATATACATAAATTTCCATCAAGTGTAAATAATAAGCAGTATGTATTTTATTACCCATTATGTTTTTGTTGAATTTTACTACCTTTTGCGAAGTTTTTATTAACTTAATAATTATGATTAAGCCAAAAACAACACCATTCTTAAAACTAAATTTTTTCTTATTATAAACATAAGAAACTGAAATTTAAAAAAAATGAATTAAACAGAGGCAAGACTATTGTATGTATTCGAACTACCACTGTTCCCTGTAAAACTTGTTTCTACACCTTGTCGACTGTAATACTACTGTTGCCGAATTTGTGTTAAAACATTTCATTGCCAGCTCTTTAATGTTTATATATAGTAAAATAAAATAGAGCGGATGTACATTTTTATTATAATTTCAATCGTTTTATTTTGTCAGTTGAAAATTGAGTATCTAAATGAAAGAAGAACTTTCACCGTTCATATATTTTGCTCTAATAGTTAAAGACTGTATGAGGTCGAGAATGGGCATCCGTGAAAATTGCGAATGTAAGTGGCTTTGTCACTTGAGTGACCATTACACTGCATATATTTTTCTAGAATTTCAAATTGCAGAAATTTGGCATGGAAAAAGAATACAAGGCTTTGAACTCTAGTGACTTGATGGATTTTTCCAAACATATATACTTAACTGAGCTTTAGTGGTCATAGCTATTTGCTGGTAGTAACGTTTCATAAGCTATCAGGGGTACAAATTGCAAATGCGGGTTTGATAACAGATGGCGTTACTAACGCTATACGCATCAGGCAGTACTGTGACTATGTTCATGTCAAAGCTACGTCTTATAGCTTTAATTTTCAGTATGTGTCAATTTGTCGCAGTGTCAAATTCATAGTTTTTTTGAGCTCTCAATATGTCGAGTTTCGTGCCAACAAAACAGCATTTGCGGGAAGTTTTAATTTACTTCTTTAATTTGAAGAAAAGTGCTGCTGAAGCACATCGATTGGTCTCCGAGGCTTATCCGAGTCATGTTCCATCGGTTTCAACGTGCGAGAGATGGTTTGTGCGGTTTAGAAGTGGTGATTTTGACGTTGAGGACAAAGAGCGGCCGGGCCAAGTGAAAAAGTTTGAGAATGCTGAATTGGAGGCAATACTCAATGAAGACTCGTGTCAAACTCAACAAGAGCTCGCAGATTCATTGGGAGTGACACAACAAGCCATTTCCCATCGTATAAAAGCCCTCGGAATGATCCAAAAGCAAGGACATTGGGTGCCGTATGAGCTGAAGCCGAGAGACGTCGAGCGTCGTTTTTTTGCATGCGAACTGCTGCTCGAACGGCAAAAACGGAAGGGTTTTTTGCATCGCATTGTCACTGGTGATGAAAAGTGGATCCATTACGATAACCCGAAGCGCAAAAAATCATATGGTTACCCCGGCCATGCATCATCATCGACGGCCAAACCAAATATTCACGGCGCCAAGCTCATGCTCTGTATTTGGTGGGACCAGCTGGGTGTGGTGTATTATGAGCTATTGAAATCGAACGAAACCATCACAGGAGCACTATACCGAACTCAATTGATGCGTTTGAGCCGCGCACTCAAAGAAAAACGGCCACAATACGAGCAAAGACACGACAAAGTAATTTTGCAACATGACAACGCTCGGCCACATGTTGCAGCGCCGGTCAAAACATACCTACAAACGCTGAAATGGGAAGTCTTACCCCACCCGCCGTATAGCCCAGATATTGCTCCTTCCGATTACCACCTTTTCCGATCGATGACACATGGCCTAGCTGACCAGCGCTTCCATTCTTACGAAGAAGCCCAAAAATGGGTCGATGACTGGATAGCAGCCAAGCCGGCCGAATTTTTTCGCGACGGTATCCGTAAATTGCCAGAAAGATGGGAAAAAGTTGTGGCTAGCGATGGACAATACTTTGAATAATTCATTTGTTACCATTTTTTCAGAATAAACGTTCAAAAATAGAAAAAAATCCCGCATTTTCAATTTGTACTCCTGATATTATTTGTATAATGAACTCATAATTGGTTTTCTATTAAAACTATATAAAATGAGCTATTATGTAGGTTTATTGCATGTTAAGTACAGTAATAATAATGATAGATATCTCAATTTATTTATTTAAACAGCCAGAAACAGTTACAAATTCTGGAACGTTTTAAGATGAAATAAACTATAATAAATAATGAAATCGAGTTAACGTAATCAAAATTCAGTCTTCAGCAAATAAAACAAAGAAAATAATCAGTTTGGTTATATATAATAATAGACACTGAACTTGTAGAATATGATCTGTATTACGAACATGTACTCATACCGTATGTGAGAGTGAACGGCGCTGTCGGCGCGGCTAGGTTAACTTGCGAGCGGTAGAGTCAGTCACGATCCGCCCTTTGTACAGGGAGCAACCATTGTATTCGATCTATAAGAATGAAGATTATACCCGCAAATACAAAAGAACTTATAACCGCATTTTTATGACATTAATCTAATAATCCAATCACTTTTTGTTAAATATCAATCACTTTACTTATTACAAAAAAAAATATTATAGACACTGCACTTTATAACCGCATAAATATATTCTGTTGCCCTTCTGTCATTCTTTAACAATCTAAATAATCAGACAAAACGGATAAAGGCGGCCATACACTGCGCGCACCGGGTGTGCGGTCAGCGGTGCGGTGTGCAGTGCTACGCAGCTACGGAGTATGGAGATGTGCGGTGCCACCGGCACAGTCACGGAAGGAAAGTTTTAAAAAATCGCCTTGAAAAATTCAAGCCAACATAACCCCGATATGTGAAGTAATTACAACATTCATTTCGGTTTCAAACGAAATATTCTAAGCTAAGGCATTTAATTGCAGCCCAAAATATATTCAGAAAAGTCTAAACGTATTAATGTCACAATGCTAACCTCTCAAAATGTGGCTAAAACGAGTTTGGTCAGTTTGGTGTAGTATATATGCTTGACGCGACTTGCCGCCGGTCGGTTGGTATGGTATGCGTAAATGTACTCAAGAACCTACCGCTGGCGCGTCTTTCGACGGGTGACTATCAAAGTCTCGAAGTCTCAAACTCTTGAATTACTTTTGACCGACAGGAATGAACGAATGTTCGGTACACTGTAGGAGGACGCTGATAGCGAAAAACCATATATATAGCGTTCTGACAGGATCGTATTTTATAAAACATTAATTGGGAGTGACCGGTGGGGCCCTAAATAAATAAATAATAATTTTCAGCTAGCTCGAGAGCTTTGCACCGGTGATGATAACGTTGCCGGTTTCGCGTAGGGTTTAAACTAGACGACCGGGATGACCTGCGACTTTACTGACCAGGTCATCCCGGTGCTGACTTTGTTAGCTTGGCCGGACAGTGTTCCTCATCGTCCAGGTGTTCCGTCAGACTGTTCTCGAGGTCCAACTTGACAGGAAAGTATATAATGATAGTTTATAAATATTAAAATATTTTATATATAAGGTAGTGCATATTAAAGGTATAAAGGTATAAAAATTACGAGTATTAAAGTTTATTCAAACTATTCATGTATTTACATTTATTTTTATATTATTCCAGGCTGGACGAGGACAATAAGAAGGTGCTGTCGATCGTGAAAATACTGTCTAAATAGTTCGAATAAACCTTAATTCTCGTAATTTTTATACCTTTAATGTCCTTTATTGTCGTATGCAGATCGTCACTTATAATGCACTACCTTATATATAAAAAAAGAAGAGGTGTCGATGGGACACCCGGTTGGAACGAAGTTCTTTTTACTATATATTATGTATTAAATAAGCGGCACAATTAAATAAATTAACAGCGTTGGAGAGTAATTAAATGAAAAAATAAAATAAATGAAGGAATGGTAATAAAATTGTAATTAATATATTTTTTAGGAACAAACTTTTTATTACTAATTATTGTACAAAAAAAATATAAAATAAATATAAACTTAATCTGTACAGTCGATCATAGTAATGATTGGTTTGTGATAACTAAAATAGGACACATATGTTTGCGATTGAATGTTATGTAAGTGTCTCGAAAAAACTGCATCGATAGTGGTATCGTATCTTGTTGTAGATTCTGCTGGATCATTGTTAATTCTTAAATCAAATTCATCCAAAAGAAATTGTAACAATGGCTTTGACTTTTTATCAGAAAAGTTGATGTTGACATCGCCAGCCAAAATGAGTGGAAGCTTATGTAAATTTTTGTTGTATCTGCTAAGCGTTTGAGGTACATCTTTAGAATACTCTAACAGTGCTCTATGAATAAATTCTTGAATATCTATTATTTTGTTATTTGGTGATACGTAGATGACTGCCATGATTAAGGTTACACCGTTTTCCATGACACACTCTGCTGCACATAAATCTGCAACACTTGTAGATCTTACGTGCAAGTCCCGAATATTGTTCATTATTACCTCCATATTTGGTGTTACAACATTAGCCGTGTCACTTTTGTTTTGATATATTGCAACTTCACCTGAACGAACAGAATCACGTTTAAAGTGAGTAATACAATAAAAATTTGGTACCTCACATTCCTCTTTATTGTCCAACCACGTCTCGGAGAGTAATAAAATGTTGCTTTTTTGTGTAACAGAGTCATTTAAATCAATCGAATGTTTAGGAAGGCTTTGAACGTTGAGAGTATACAATGAGATATGTCTTTTATTACCAATGAAATCAATGATGGTTTGCGCTTTCGTTTGTAGTTTATTTAACGACAGCCTCTTGAACTCTTGTAACAAAGATACGGTTGATGAAGCTTGTACTCGATTATGATGAAATCTAAATTTAGTTTCATCATCATCAAATGTTGCGATGAATAAACCTTCGATGCTTGTTACACGAAAGAGTGCAACATAAACAAGTTGTTGTGGATGTGTTCTGTCATACTCGTAAACAATTTGATCAAAAGTCCCATCTTGTGATTTATGAATGGTCACAGCACAAGCCGAAATTATAGGAAAGTGTTTTCGTTTAACAGTATCTTTTTTATCCCTTGTCATAGTAATGTTGGATGTTCGCAATTCAATAGGCACAGCAAGATTACCAACTTTGCTTTGAACAGCTGGTAAAGCAGCTTTTTTTCTTGCTTTTTGACCAACTTTTGGTGAACCACAAAATTGAAGCCAAACTCGGCAAACGATGTTGTCTTCATTGAAGTCTAGGTGAAGTAGCTTAACAACTGCGCCATTAACTAAGCCATCAGTCACATCGATGTTTGTTGTGATAAGGTAATACTTTCCTTTTACTAAAGTGATTTTCCATATTTGTTCTGGATGGTCACATATTTGCATTTGTGAATTGTAATTCTCGGGAGATCTAAAAATAACCATACAAAAAAATATCGAACAAATATAAATCATACTTCACAGAGAATATACAGTAGAAAGATAAATAAATTACTTACGCATCTGAATGATGTTTTGCTAGCAAGGTATTTAATTGAATACTTTGATTTTTTAATTTTCTTTTCCGTCGATATTCCTTCATATATTCAGTACGACTTGTAGTCGAGATGCTATAATATCAACATAAAATAGAACAATAAAATATAATAATTTAAAAAATATTAATAAATATATATCAGCTAATAATGATGATAATCTTTAATAAATAAAATTAATAAACGGTAAATGTAAATATTTATAATGTGATATGTTACCTTGGAAGATGGTCTGTATTTTGCTGCTGTAATTCAATGTTTTGTTTCTTTATTGTTATATCGTGTAATGTTTGTTGTGCATCAGTTGTAGGTTTTTTAATTTCTTCATTAGATCTTTGTCGAAGATGGTCAGTATTTTTCAGCTGTATTTCAATTAGTTTGTTTTTGTTTTTTTTGTCACGATATTCTTTAGATCTTTGCTTATGCGTTTTAGGTTTTAAATTTCTTCTAATTTTTCTCTCACGATATTCTTTACATGTTTGCGCATTTGTTTTTTTTTTGATCTTGTAGCTTGTATCTGAGTAGTCGATGCTTTTGTTGATTCGCTATTGAAATAAAATATGTATATGTATATATAAATATATATATATGGGGATATGATATGTATAAATATATATGATATAGGATAAATATGTATATGTATATGTGTATTTTGTTGTCTGTTTGTGGAAAATTTATAGTTAATGTATTGATTATTAATTTAATTAAATATCGAGTTTAGTGATTATTGCCTAATTTCAGCTTTTTAACTATAATTCACTGAATTTTCATTGCACACAAATGCGTTTCGTTTTCAATTTGAAGAATATTATGGAAAAAGTAGAAAAACTATTAGGTGCGCAACTAAGTCCCGCTGTTTTTTTTTATGAAAATGCAACTTTATTGTGAAAAAAAGTTTACAAATGAATCATTCAAAATATTGTCCATCGCTGGCGACAACTTTTTCCCATCTTTCTGGCAGAGCTCAAATACCGTCACGGTAGAAGTGTTCGTCTTTTGAGGCTATCCACGAATCAAGCCATTTTTAGATGTCTTCATATGAGCTGAAATGCTGATTAGCCAGACCATGTGCCATCGAACGGAACAAGTAATAATCGGACGGCGCAATATCTGAGGAATATGGTGGGTGGGGTGGGACTTCCCATTTGAGCGTTTCTAAGTAGGTTTTAACGGGTTTGGTAACGTGAGGCCGAGCGTTGTCATGCTGTAGAATCACTTTTTCGTGCCTCTGCTCGCATCAATTGAGTTCGATACCGTTCCCCAGTGATGGTTTCGTTCGGTTTCAACAGCTCATAATAAATAACACCGCCCTGGTCCCACCAAATACACAGCAAAATCTTCGCAGCGTGAATATTCGGCCAAGCCGACGACGTAGAAGCGTGACCGTGCAGTCCCCATGATTTTGTTCTCTTTGGGTTGCTGGAATGAATCCATTTTTCATCACCCGTAACGATGCGATGAAGAAAACCCTTCTTTTTTTGCCGCTGGAGCAGTTATTCACAGGCGAAAAAACGACGCTCAACGTCTCTTGGCTTCAAATCATGAGGAACCCAAATTCCTTGTTTTTGAATCATTCCCAACGCATGCAATCGCTTGGAAATGGCTTGGCGGGTAACTCCTAATGCTGAAGCAAGCTCTTTTTGCATTTGGCACGGATCCTCATCGAGCAATGCCTCCAATTCAGCGTCTTCGAAGGTTCTTCCTTCGCGCGAACGGTCGTCAACATCAAAATCACCGTCTTTGAAGCGACGGAACCAATCACGGCATGTTGTTTCACTTAGTGCAGCATCTCCGTAAACTTTTTGGAGTTCTTGATGCGCTTCAGCCGCCGTTTTCTTCGAATGAAAGAAGAAAAGCAACACTTCCCGCAAATGACGATTATTTGGCACAAAATCAGACATTTTCACACAACCAAAAGTATATGACAGAAAAACAAAATCACTAATGTGTCAAAGTGGTTTGTTTACCATATGTCTAAGCTTGGTTCATGACGTTTTGGTTATGTCCCAATCGACCAGCACTTACTACTGGAGCCATCTCTTGAAAAACAGCGGGAACTTAGTTGCGCACCTAATCTATAAAAAAAAAAAAATTTCCAACGATTTTTCTTCAATTTTTCGAATTTTCTAGTAAATTGACATTTTTCCAACTTTTTCCTACTATTCACTCACATTTATGACTAAATACAGCTTTTGGTAAATAAAAAAGTTAAAATTTGGGAAAGGTCACAAAACAGCATAATTACCGTAGATCTAATTATTTTTTTAGGTCTTTACCTATGGGCTTGCCGATCATGAAAAAATATGGAAAATTTTTGTTTCTTATCCAAGAATTTAATGTAAAATTTAAAACCGAAAAAAAAAACGTCCTTTTTGAAAAATCACTATTTTGCTATCTGTGACCAAACTAACGACGAAAAAAATCTAAACATTTCTGTGCAGTGTTTTTTTTATATTGCCCTACGAAATACTAAAAGGAAAAAAAAAAATACGAGGGAAAAAACAGGTCATTTTCAGGTCACTAAGAATGCCCTATATAGAGGTTATGACGCGCACGGCTTGTTAAACTTTGAATAGTGAAGATAGGTTAGGACGCGCACGGCTTTGTAAACACATGTAGTATTTCTCATTATTGAAGAACAGAGTATAATGCCTGCAGTATAACACTGGTACTTACCTGACTCCATCATCACTATACTCAACTATCATCACTGAATCACGTTCACAATTCATTGTTCATTATTTATTAATAACAATAACTACATACGCACACAAGAATACAACTGACGCGCACGCCGCTTGGCTTTCAGTCTGCAGTAATATACCTATACATAACGCGCGCGCCGCGTGGCTTGTATAGCAGAGTGCCGTACGCAGCTGCCTGTCCCCACTCCGACCGCTGGGAGAAAGAGAGAGAGAGAGAGGCATAGTATAGCCGTATACGCTACTGCGGCCCGCCCCTCTCCAAGCGGTGGAGAGAGAGAGAGAGAGAGAGAGAGAGAGACAGAGAGAGAGCGTGCTAACGTACTATAGCAAAACTGTCGGCTCGTTTTGCTATAGTCCAAATGTTACACTTTTTTTCGGTCGAGCCCCCATCCTGCCAAGCGTATACCGTGCGATAAGGAACTTCGTTCCAATATTTTAATATTTATAAACTATCATTATATACTTTCCTGTCAAGCTGGACCTCGAGAACAGTCTGACGGAATACCTGGACGACGAGAAACACTATCCGGCTAAGCTAACAAAGTCAGCACCGGGATGACCTGGTCAGTAAAGTCGCAGGTCATCCCGGTCGTCTAGTTTAAACCCTACGCGAAACCGGCGACGTTATCATCACCGGTGCAAAGCTCTCGAGCTAGCTGAAAATTATTATTTATTTATTTATTTATTTAGGGTCCCCAACGGTCACTCACAATTAATGTTTTATAAGCTACGATCCTGTCACAACGCTATATATATGCTTTTTCCCTATCAGCGTCCTCCTACGGTGTACCGAACATTCGTTCATTCCTGTCGGTCAAAAGTAATTCGAGAGATTGAGACTTTGAGACTTTGATAGTCACCCCTCTCGACTAGAACAAATTGTAGAGGCGTTTGCGGAAAGCCTTTGCCACTCGGTCAGATGGCGCTTTATTCACACTTGGCATTCGGAAACCTTCATGCAATCCCCTCACATCTCGATGATGGTTACCGTCTCGAAGATCGCGTTCGAGCTTCGATAGCACTAGTCCGAAGCGAGAAGTGAACAGGTGACGACACAACGGTTGTCACACTCGTGATTTCATAATACGCCATTTTCTTTGTGTGCACTGTACGAGCAGAAGGATTTCACATCGTATTTTTCAATAGCAAGCGAGGTAACGTAGGCGATTTTTTTGGTTTTTTCATCAACTAACGTCATTTTTGTTTGTATGTGGGTGTTGACTGGGTCAAGCTGTCGTTTGAACAAAGGGCGAGCTTCACAGTGTCATGGAATTCCGAGACAACCACTTTATTGTGTTGACAGGTTTTTTTTTCGAGCATTGCAGTTATAATTAACATTCGATTTACAAATAATTTCAATCCCCGTTTACAACACGACACGTTCTGTAAATCCTTTAAAACGTAACACACAGACGCGTGTGAGGTTCAGTGAATTATTTCATCGCATATATATTGTCACGTTGAATTATCGAGTACCACGCACTGAATACTTTTTAGAATAGCGGGATTTTTTTCAGGCGTGTATCAATTCGAGGTATACGTGACATCAGTCGTTGATGATTCATTTGATAGGAAGTAAATAAGCGTGCACGTCGTTCCAAAATTACCATTCGCGACGTATGCTTTAATCCGAGACGAATCGTTATGAAAATGACTGTACAGTCACTGGCAGTTTCTCCGTCCTCGCTATACGTGTACGTACGTGCGAGTAGTTCCAAAGATCAAACGTGCCATTCTGCTATCCCTACTATTGTTAGTAATCTCTACAACGGATTTGTTTAATGCGGAACACGAGAAAAAATCCACACCCCCGTTTGCCGTTTGTATGCCATGGTATATCACTGTACAGCATACTTTATCCAAAACCTCATTAGTGTAAAGCATATTTACATGATATCTCCGTTGCACTTTCGTGCGTGCGGTACACGCGATAACGCCTTCCGATTTTCCCAGGCTTATTAAACCTCAGACGTTGATCTATTATATTGTCAGAACAAAACGCTTTACAATTGGTGAATTGTACTGTCATTTTAGTTCTGCATGTGACTGGGTTACGGGACGTGACTCACAGCTGTAACACATCCTGTTTAGCCTCTAAAAAAGTCTTCACTTGTGTCAGCTTAGTGACAAATTCCCTTGCCAACCCCTCAACTGTCAATTTAATTCATACCTTGTTATTGAAATTTTATCAATGAAACAACTTAAAGCCAAAGAACTGGAGTTTTTTTTATGAAATTGAATTTTTCTTTATGGCAAATTTTTTGTTTAACCAGAAGATCATGTAAGGTTATTACTATTAAGTGTATTTTTGGTATGCATTTTTGTCATTCTTAGGCTAACTTTAGATTGTCTTTATTGGCATTAATTCAAATAAGTGAGATATCAAAGTCTGATTGTAAATATGTGCAAGAAATTTCATCCATTATTGACAAAGAACCTGACAAAATTGAATAATAATATCAAGTTTACATGGTGACTATCGTGAGAATACAGTGATTTTTTATTGTACCTTTATGTTATTATAAAGTAACATGGATTGAATAGAACCGATTATTGACTACTAATTAAAGACCTGTGTGCCAAATTTCAGATGCATCCAAAAAGGTATCTTGTAGATGGAATACTTTAATTGTGCAAAGAATTTGACTGAGGTATCTGTGTAACAGCTATAAAGTAAAAGCACGTCAGACGACTGACACTGCCTGTGATAGCAACACTGTGTATAGCTCAATGTTTTTTGAATAAGCTTTTACTTTATGGTTGTTATATCTATAAAAAAAAATATTCAAAAGTCTTTTGAAAAAATGTTCCCTTTAAAAAAAAAAAGAATGTAAACCATGTCATATTCATGTATACGAAAACTTGTATTACTTTCATACTTATTTATTTATTTATTTCGTTTTTTTATTAATAATATATATTATATTACAACTTACTCCTTTGTTAATTTGCAAATTGCTTATTCAAAATATGTAAGTTGTCTTCTTTTAACTCCCTCCTTGACAATGCAATGCCGACAGTCTATGAGTTTTTAGGCTGACATGTTCTTGAACTCTTATAACTATTATATTTTGTTTTATATTTTATGGTAAATATTTTTGTTTCATTTCTGGGATATTTTCAATCTTGATTGCGTTCTATATTCTTTTTCTTATTTTTATCTTGTACATTTAATCTATTTATTAATGTAGTCTGTAGCTTTGGTGCATTATTTTCTATCCCAGATTTTTGTTATATTATGATTGTCTATAATACTATGCAACACTTTTAGGCAGTTTTGCTTCAGACTGTAAAATACAGATATTACAAATACATCTCAACATGTTTTATTTGTAAGTTACATAAAACAATACTACCAGCATTTCAAAAATCATGATAAAAATTTGAGGAATATAGAAGTGAATTTTTCCATGCGTTGAAGACATTTTTTACATGTTCTTTTGTGACCTAAAGCAATTAATAAATTTTGATGTACCAATGTGTAAAAATCTGTTGTACCCATATGTTGTATATTGCATCGTGAAGTTGCTTTTGTAGTATCTATGATATACATCATCCTTATGGGTGTGATATGTAATGAATTCCATACATTAATGATATCTACATTATAAGGTTATGACAGTATAATACATTTCAATTTCGTTTAACATAATTAAGCATTGAAAATGGTAAATGTTTAGAGGGGGGATTTGTATTGCTTTGTAGTATAGACGTTTTTATGGTATGGTGTAAACGTTTTCCGGAATCAAATCACGATAGAGTAGTTATTATTATTTTTTTATTAGTGGTAGAGTCATAAATTTTCCAAAACAGAAAGTAATTGTAACATACATGTAGTGAATAAAAACAAAATAGTTTTCAAACACATTGAATATAAAGAGATGCGCAAAATGTGCCTGGGATCAATAATATCGTACGTGGGCCGGATATGCGCAGGGCTAAGAATGTCAATTTTCAACATTTTTAATCAGTTCATGTAGTCAATTTTAGTCAATTAATGGTGTGCCAATATTTTTTTACGTAATTTAAAAAAAAAATTGACCAGAATGTAATCTCTCGGTAGTTACGATTCATATCTTGATTCCATATTGTTATTTAATATCGAAATTCATGATTAATAGTGCCTCATAAACAGGTTCAACTGTACTTTACTATATTCATGTTTGAATTGCTATACATCAGATCAGTAGTAATCTGAGTACTTTTTGTCCTTCTTTATTTTGTTAATTGAATGACAGTACATTACTTTTAAAAGTTTTTCATGGTGTAATCGATGTTTCATTGTACGTAAAATTAGATTAACATAGTAAGTAATTTTTTTAATTAAATGGATAATGTTATTCTCATGATTTTTTCCATTGTAATCGATTTTATCTTTCTCGAGTAAGTTAAGTTTCATTCACTACGTCATGCCCATCTAATTGTGTTATTTGATGAAAAATTAAAATTTTCGCCGAATTCTCGAGAATGTTGTTGAATCATATTGATTATTGAAGCGCAATATATATCTGATTTAAAATGGTTTAAGGTATTTTTTTTAGTTGAACTCTAGAAATGGCGTCCCGAAAGAAAGTACTCTTGAAAGTTATTATTCTTGGGGATTCCGGCGTTGGAAAGACATCTCTGATGAATCAGTACGTCAATAAAAAGTTCAGCAACCAATATAAGGCTACAATCGGTGCAGATTTTCTGACAAAAGAAGTGATGGTTGATGACAGGATAGTCACTATGCAGGTATGTGATCAATCTGATAACTGGTCATTCCTTCATTTTTTTTTGCAATGATGACCTTTCTGCAACTGTTGAATCCATTTCAGATCTGGGACACCGCCGGACAGGAAAGATTCCAATCACTCGGCGTTGCATTCTATAGGGGCGCTGATTGTTGTGTTTTGGTATTTGACGTCGCCGCACCGAGCACCTTCAAGTCGCTTGACTCGTGGAGAGACGAATTTTTAATTCAGGCGTCACCGCGAGATCCTGACAATTTTCCATTCGTTGTACTGGGAAATAAGGTCGACCTCGAAACCAGAGCGGTTAGTGGATGATTTTAAGATATTTAACAAGATTTAATTTATGTTCTAACTTATTCTTGTTTTGCCAGTTATTAAAGTTGCGAAGATGCATGATGGGTTTTATCTACCAATCACTTGAAAAAAATAACCATAATTATGAATAAAAATTGAACGTTTAGGAATATTGCATTAAGAAAAATTGGATGCTTTTAATAGTTTTCAAGATAATCGTTGCAATCTAATATGAATTTTAGACAGATGTTTGTCCAGCCTGGAGGACAACATATTTGAATTTCACTCGAGTTGAAGTTAGATTTGGGTTTAAAGATAAATTCTACTCGATTATGGCATTAACTTTGAACTTTAATGTGGCTTCGAGGCTAGACTCGGATTAAATTTAGATCTACGGCTAACTAAACACCGCTCAATTTCAATGTTAGACCTTGAATTTCTTCAGGTTCTGTGTTATATCGATCTTAACTTCTTATGGGGTGTACCCCTGGAAAATCCCTTACGCTACATTTTAGAACACGGTCAAAGTAAAACGGTGCACGTTAGTTTTGTAACGTAACAAAGGTTTTATCGTTGAGAGTCGATAGTGAAGTTGTATGTGATGTAATCGCGAGCGAATTGTCAGTAGATGATCCAAGAGTGAAGTGACTCTGGATCTCTTGCGAGCCCTCGGGTGCGAGTCGCGTTTCTACGTCAAGCAGCTCGAGATAAATGGAATTCTTACGGTGGTGTTTAATACCGATGGGTAAACCGCGTGAGTGCGAGAGAGTAATTCCGCGATATATCACCTGACATATGATATGCTCTTTCTAGCATTCTAAATCTTTCTAAATTCCATTGATTCCTACTGATACCAATTGAAAAAGATGGATCCAAAATCGAAATGAATCGTGCGAATCGGAGGTTTACGGGCTCTATAGCATTAGATATAGGTGTTATAACAATTTTTTAAGCCTGAGGAATCTTTAAGGATCTTTCGCCTAAAGAGGCCGTTACACTGCCTTACTATTTTGTTCCGTTGATCACGAATCCATCCTTATGCGGAAGTCTGTTGATAAATCTTAACCTGATCATAGAGAAAGCTTTCTGGATGAGAAAAAAGAATGAGAAGCAATGTGCAAGGTTCTATTTTACAAAAGTTGTAAAATATAATTTTTCATTCGAAAAATTCAGGTTTTCGAAAAGTGAAAAATCCTATAAAATCTAAACTTCATTTACGATTTTAGCCAAACACAGTACTAAATTTTCTAGAACGTCTTTGCAGTTATTCAAAAAAATTGGTTAGCTGAATAACCGAAATGTAGCGTACGTTAGATCATGCATCTTCTTCAAAGTAATTTAAAAAATAAAATTTAAATTATTGCATAAATTTTGACGAAAATTAGAACAACAAAAGAGTTACAGCAAGGCTGCTGTGACCATTAGCGAATTATAGAAGTTTAATTTTAAAAGTTCATCACACAGATGCACACATACACACAATCAGATTTTTTTATACCACTTCCCAAAGTTTTAGACCAATTTGAGTATAGTAAAATTGAAAATTCTAGAAAAAAATTTCATGAAAACAAGGTTTTCTTTATGAAGAAGCTAAGAACGCACAAAAATAACAAATAAATTTTATTTAGATTCCACTTTGTTTATCCGTTGTGTAGTAGAATCGAATTTACTTTTGGCCGCGAACGTCAACCATCTCAAAGAAAATGCAGATCGCAATTTGTTATCATCGGAGCAGTTCTATAAGAGACAAAGGCGAATGTGGCACACCCTCCGTTTCGCCACTACCAGACCCAGTCGGTGTCAAAAGCTGTTTACCAATTTTTTCAAGGGTGCAGGATGTTTCTGGACAAAAGTAAATAAATTTCATGTGTGTAACGATTGGACCAAAAAATACCTAATTGGCTTTTATGCAGAAACCCGTGGTACCCTTAAAAAAGATAAACAGCTTTGCATACCGACTGCGGTATATCACATAGCCTCAAGATGAGGTGGTTTGCACATTGTCTGAAGGCGATGTAATGCCCGTAGGAGTGCAAAACATGACTAGAACGGTGCTTCGAAGGATCGAAAGAGACGTGTTTCACATTATCTTAAGGTTATGTGCTGCTTATTAACTGTCTCTCAGATTGTCATACTTGCAAAAGAGATAGCTGAATCGTCCTATTCTAAATTTCTCAGCGACGGTTTATCCCTTGTTTTTTATCCGACAGTTAATTTATGGCCGAGAAATTTGGGATAGGATAATTAGTTCTATTATGTACACATACGTGTTTTACATTGCCTTAAGACGGTATACTACACGATACACAGTTTTTGTTGTTCCCTCTCACCCCAGTGATTAGCAATGTTGCATTCTTTTTTGTTTTTTTGTTGCAATTTTTTGCAATTTTTAAAATATTTGTTTAAATTTATTAATTTTTTTTTTGAATCAAATAAAATGTAATGTAGAGATTAGTTTTTTATATATCAAAACGTAATACCGTAATTAATCTGTTCATGCTGTTCAGGCATTCACTTGAAAAGCACGGTTACATTATCTCTTGCGCATTTTATCCATGTCAGATATTACTCATTATTATAGCTTCAAAAATAAATGAATAAAACATGATGCTGTAACAATTTAAAGAATCATGAAACTCATGAAAAATGATTTCACGACTTAAAATATTTATTTTGTGTATTGCACCAACTTTTTTGGTTAGTAATTTTTAAAACTATTTACGAAATCATTTTGTCGGATAATATAATTTTTTTATAGCAAATGCAGTTATAATTTCTGTCTGAATAATTATCAAATTTCTTAGTATTCGTTTTTATAATGCATTTATGAATTTCCATGTATGTTTAGCATGAAACTCATTATTAGGTACTACATACATAGGCATCACGTTAATCATTTTTTAAAAGTAATTAGCAAGTAATATTCCGATAGATCTATTAATTTTACCAGCACGGGTCGTGCAAATTGAAAATACAAACGTATATTAAAAAACAGTATGATTTGAAAGAAGAACTACATTTTTTAATGTTGAATTCTTAGGTTTCAAGTAAAAGGGCACAGCAGTGGTGTCAATCGAAGAACAATATTCCGTATTTCGAGACTAGCGCTAAAGAAGCAATAAATGTGGAGCAAGCTTTTCAGACGATAGCAAAGAATGCTTTGGCGCAGGAAAGCGAAGTGAGTTTTAACTCGACATTATCGAAAAAATGAAATCATAAGAAGCTATGAAGAACAATACGAAGATTTTGTTTTAATGTAAACGTTTCTATCACAGGTCGAGCTCTACAATGAATTTCCGGATCAGATCAAACTTACCAACGACCAAAGGGGCAACGGAAAATCGAATGATTCGTGTGCCTGCTAGGACGATAGTCGCAAAATCCTGGGCGAGTATAAAAAAGGAACAAAAAAGAAATTGAAGGGGGTGGGCGAGGGAGGGAGGGAGGGAGGGAGGGAGAGAGAGAGAGAGAGAGAGAGAGAGAGAGAGAGAGAGAGAGAGAGAGAGAGAGAGAGAGAGAGAGAGAGAGAGAGAGAGGGAGACACAAAGCAGGTCAGATTGTAAGCTCCGTGAAAGGTCACCGCGGGTCCGCAGCTAAGGGAATTTCTTGCGGTGACGAGGTTGGGGCTGTGCGTGGGAAGCGACACGGCAAAATCAGTTTCTCGTTGCACTCTTCTCACCCAGTTATTTACCTTTTATTTCGTTAAATATATGTAATCCATTTTTTTAAGCAAAAAAAACATCTCAATATGACTATTCTCACCCTGACTCATTAGGAAATTTAATTTACTTCCAGTACGATCGGGCGGTCAATGCTAAAAGTGATAATATAAGTTAGGTAATGGCGCAGCGAAAAAGCCTGAGTACTGTAAAAAAATATTGAAAAACAAAAAATGCAACTACTATTGAAGATTGTGAAGGGCACGATTAATTCTGCTCCTTTCTGTGCAAAGCTGGCGCGCGTCTTGCACATTCCAACTATTCAATTATTCTATGAAGGAAAATCCTTGTGTTACTCCTTCCATTTAGGTGATTTATCGCGTTTCGATGTGTTAACGATGTTCAGAAGATTTGTTAACCACCACAACTTGCAATCAATATGAAACTGATGTTTTCTCGTCCTCCGTTCCGTTTTTAGTAAAAAGTGATTTTTAGTGCCGACAGATTGTTCTCTAGGGTTCAATATAATGACTTACCGCTTCCGTAAGTGTCAAGAACAATTAATTTTTATTCGGATTCTCATTTCTTCATAAATTTAGGCGAATTCTTTAAAACTCGTGTTTATGCAAATTATAGTTAAACGAATAACTTTGCAATTTAATTAAAATTGCAAAAAGCCTTTATCCGATTGCTGTTGTGAAGAGTGATATTGTGCTACAAAGAGATTTTTCAAAAAATCAGGTCTAAGTCGAAATCTTAGGTACATTTTTTTTAGAGAACTATCGGCAGAAGAAATTTCTTTTATTTAGGTTAACCTTGAAGAGTACAACTGTTTGAAACCTTGGAAAAGTATAGACCATTCTGAAGCGATTCTAACAATAATGAATAAGTACGTAGCTTTGTTTTGTTCATATTTATCGAATGAGGATTTCTGAGTCGAGTAAATCTTCATTTGTAATCCTTTAACACTCACACTGAAACGTAGTTAAATTGCGGAAAAGCTATGCCTATACACGTTGCCATATGTTTTGTGCAGCCTCAGTATTCGCATCGGATGATTCGAGTTCGAACATCAGATTTTCAGATTCAGATTTTCAGAAAAATGACGTTTCAATAATTCCATGTACGCCAGTGTCAGTACCGACCGAGTCAAGTGCTGCTTAATTCGGAGAAACTCCAGAGTTCGTCAACTTTCGTGTATATATTTTATTCTATTCTTCACGCTCTTTAAAGGGATGCTCACGCCCAGGAATTCGCAAATACGAAAGAGAATTTTCTCGGAGCCAGATTTTCTGATAAATGTTGGACTTGTGGGGCTCAATCTGTATTACATTCACGCAGTAAGCACCACTCTTCTGATGACTCTACAAAAATCTGGGTTCGAAAAAATGTGTTGAAAGTTTTGAGGTGAACTGTCGGTATCGTGCCTTACCTTACGGTAATGTGCTATACTGACTGAGTGAGTGAGAGAAAATGACAGAAACTTGTAGCATCACCTCTATACTCCACCCATGAGTGCGTAAGAGATAGGTTAATATGACACTCACTCCGCCGTGTCCACCGTACCAGTTCTACCTGTTTTGCACTTAGGGATGTTTCGCCTCCCTTTAAGGCGAGACGTGCCATATTAGCCTATCTCTTTCGCGCTCATGGGTGGCGTATAGAGATTTCGCCTCGCCTTAAGGGGAGGCGAAACAAACTCCACCGCATCTAATTTTCGGAACACACTTTCTCGTACTACACTGAACAGAATTGAATGAAATTCGGTCAATGGACCTCAAAAACGTTAATCTCCCGGCTGACAAAAGTACAATGATTAAAATTGAAAAAAAAAAAAACATATTAATTATCCGCAATTACCTGTAACGGAAAAATCCATTTTTTAAGTGATTTAGGGCGTAAAATGAAAAAACGCCATTTATTACCCGGAAACCAACACAAAAACACAGTGTACACCCATTGTGATTGCGATTTAGAAACACACCTGTAGAGTGAAATGTTATTGTTTACAGTTTTAGTTACCCACTGAGAAGGATTCACCTCCCTTAAAAGGAGATACTCCACTTAAATAGGATTCACCTCCCATTAAGAGAACGTAAATCCTACTCAGTGGGTAACTAAAACTGTAAACAATAGCATTTCGCTCTACTGGTGTGTGAGAGAGACAGCTATATGAATTACTACCAGCGCCTTTCGCGATATTCAGTTGAGGCAAATCTATACTAGTTCTATCTCTTTTGCACTCATGCACATTTGACCTCTCCTTCATACAGCTGGGCTATCGGCCATGTTTTGTGGATTTATTTTTCAAAATTATTAACAATAGTTCCCGTGCACAGTTTAGGTACTCTTTCGTTTCTAAATCGTAATCAGAATGGGTGTACCATATTTGTTTTTACGCTGGCTTCTGGGTGACAAACGGCGTTTTTTCATTTCGTGCCCTAAATCTATTTTTAAATTGGATTTTTCCATTACAGGTAACTGCGGAAGATTAATCTGTAATTTTGTTTTGTTTTTTTTTTTTTTCAATTTTAACAATTCTACGCTTGTCTGCAGGAACATTCACGTTTTTGCAGTATACTGACTGAATTTTATTCAATTCTGTTCAGTGTAGAAAGAGAAAGTGTGATTCGATGCGGTGGAGTGAGTGCGAAAAAGATAGATTTAGATGCAGTGCAGTGGGTGCGAAAGAGGTAGAAGTAGTATGGCGGACACGACGGAGTGAAAGAGAAGCAGCACATAAAGGGAGGAAAAACCTCCATGCTTACACAGATGTGCTGCTTCTCTTTTACTCTACCGTGAGTGCTATACTAGCTTGTCTCTTGTAAATCGTTTTTGATACCGACTGGGCCTGCGATTGGTGTGGAGGAGGGTATGGCACATTGCTTGAAGGAAGCTCGATACCGACACTTCACTTCAAAAGTTTAAACACATTTTTCTCATACCTTAATTTTTGTAGGAACATCGGAAGAGTACGGTTCGTTGCATGAATGTGGCACGGAGTGAGTCTCACAATTCCGACACTTTTCAGAAAACCTGGTTCCGAGAAAAATGTATTAGAAATTATTAGGTCTGTCTCTCGTATTACTGGGTCTCAATGGCGATGTTGAGTTTATAATGGGCCTCCCCTTGAAGTGAAGTGACACACCGCGGTTAATATCGAAAACTATACTATTTTTTTTCCAAGGGTTTCGAACATTTTAAGGAAAAAGCAAATAGTGTGTCCACTGTGTCTATCAGTTGCGCAGTGAGATCCTATTTCCTTTTTCCCTGAAAAGTTCGACACCGTTAAAAATACAGCATTACTGTTTTCGATACTGCCTAGGCCCAGCTGAGTCAAGGAGAAGTGGGTGTCTCTTTATCTTGAATCGATATTCTACATGTCGTCTGTCGCTCTCAGATCGCCTTACATGCGAGAGAGATAGTAGAATTTGCCCATAGCGAATTTCTCTATCCCGAGTGATCGTTCAGGTAAAAAACGAGAGCGTCAACAAGATTTTTATGAAAATAAAAAAATTATCCGACGAAAAATTGTGTGATGCATTCAAAAACAAAAAAAAATATTTTTTTAAATCATATCAAACATATTTTTTTCTACAACTTCACGAGGTGGACATCGATTACTGAGCTGCAACGCTTTTTGTACAGATCGCTGGTTTGACCAGCAGGGTGGCTGCTGTCGACCACTACACTTGATAACAACGATGATCTGCGGGCGACATATAACTCCGATTTTCTACCATATCATGTAATTATTTTTTTTTACAATTCATTACCACAAAGAATATACTAATGTGAATATTTTACCTTTAAAAAATCACACTTTTCAAGGTTTCTAATGTCTGTACTCCCCTACTAGCAACAGCAACAACAACAACAACAACAACAATAATAATAATAATAATAATAATAATAATAATACCAACAACAAAAAGAATTATAAACGAAGTATAATTTTTAACAGTCCACCTCAATAAAATGGTTGCAAGGACAATTTTCCTATTTGCCTAAATCTTAATGATATTAGAAAAATGTAACATTAATTTCCAGGATTTATATTATATGCAATATTTCTTTGCGAATGTTCCTGGAAAAAATTTGACTTACAACGTTTATCATTTCGAAATTTTTTAAGAAAATCGCAGTGGAAAAAGTAATGGAGAAGACGAGAAAGTATCGTGCTTCTTATCGCAATTGTTTTCCTCAGACACAGTCCAGGAAGCTGCGAAAGAATTAGCAAATAAAAGTGTATTTAGGTAACCCGGATAGTTAGTGTAATAACAACTAGATATCGACTGCAAATTTGGGTTACGTCGAATAAATGACAAAAACTTTTCTTCACAGTGCACTGTCGACGAAGTAATTGAGACTCGCGCCTGAAGTGTCAGTGGCTAAAACCTATTGAATCAAAAGTTTAACATAGAAAAATAAAAATTCAACAGTTAAATCGTTCTCGAAGTACTGGAAGCTGTGCACGAATCTCATAAATGTTGCTGATCTTGCCAGTTCGTTATCTCGTAGGAACGGTGATTCTCGGATTGCCCGATTGCCGCATTATTCGTAATGAGAGAAAATTCGACGTTTATCGATTAATTTTTGTACGATTCGACTGATCTCTGAACTTAGAAGAAAAAAAGAAAATGGTGAAAAAGAATGAAATAAAACGAGTTTTATATAGGTCCGTTGCGCGTAGCGAATAATAAAAAACAATGTCTCTAACCACATCCGAAATTGTTCTAAATAAAAGAAAAATATATCTTATATGTATAAATCTAAGTATTTCATAAGAGACCTCACCGAGCAATTCATTTACAGAAAATTTTGTTTATACTTGTAATAACTTCGGCATACATGAAAAAAACTTAACGCGGCTTGAAGCACCACTGGATATTGAAAGACCGACAACAAAAGCAGGGTGAGGGGGGATAAATTTGTCGAAAGAAAGTCACGAGATCAAATGATATTTTTATATCGCGTTGATCAAACGAGCGAAAATAAAAGAAAAACTCTTATACAGTGTGCATTCACTTAAACAATTGGTATCTCGTTAGATCTTACGAAAAAGTCAAATTTCTATGCGAGTGCAAAATCGAATTCCCGGTATCGGAAATCGATATGCGTCCCTATTTAGTAGGGGAAAAAGAGGATGATGACAACAAGAACAAAAGAAGGAATTGATGGGCAAATATAAATGAATTATAAGCCATTTAGCTCGTGAAATATAGCACATGGCTTCGAGACGCTCTTGATAGTCACGTACAAACGTGGTGGACAACCGTAAAAATCTTTTGCCGCATGCACGGCCAATTTTAGCGGGTGTCACAACATAATACATATGTTATTGACCATCTCACGTAAAGCTGTGTGCATTGCACGCCTGTACGTATATATGAATACACATGTATATAATATAATAATGATAATCATGATGATTACGATTTAATGTTTAATATAATTTTATCTATACACATTAAGAAGACGATTATTATTATTATTATTATTTATATTCTTATTATTATTGCTGCTGCTATAAAACTACTATTGCTACTCGTAGATTTAAGCGAAAGAAAGGACATTTATTGAAAAAAAAAGGTAAAAATTAAAAAAATTACCACCATTTTTTATTGTTACTTCGACAGCGACAATGCCTACTATCCCGTAAAAGCCTTTAGTAAATGCCTGGATGAATGAGCATTTACCGATGAATACCGTACGATACGCGTGCTATTGCGATTCGCGTACTTCTTTAAGAAAGAGGGGAGGGGAATCAACCGATTTCATGTAAATGGAAAAAGGGATTTTTATTTATTTGTCACTGAAAATAATCACGAAATCCTTCATGTTTACTTGTTTGTAACGGTATTCGGATCATGTAAAAAAACCCTTATGTTCGAATAAAAAAACTGTAGGAGAATACCTATTATTCTTCAACATTATTTTATATTACAAAAAAAAGTTATGTACAATTATTCGTTTCTCATCACGTACGAAGTATGATGTAAAGAGAGAAAATATTAAAATAACAAAAATTCGACCGTCAGATTAAGGTGTAGATACATGTTTGAAGTCTCTTAGAATACAACAAAAGTATTCACTTATTTCTGTTGTGATGTGTTGACTGAAAATACAATTACTTTCCAAAGACGTTGCGGGTCGCATCAAAATTTATTAATTTTCTTTTCTTTATGAAATTTTGTTTTGATATTAAAATTCGAACTGAAGCGCCAACTTCTTTTGATGCTTTACTTCAATTTTGAAAAATAAAGGTGCAAATTACGTTATAGCAATTTGATCATCACATTTTAATTGGTTGTCATTAAATCACTACGGTAAAGTTACGGACTATATAGACATCGATTTTGATATATCGTGGAATAATTGTTATTTATGTTCCCCGCTAGAATGATTGAACGTCGTGTCATACAATACTAGTGCTACCACACGTACTCACGAGATGGCGTTGCGTGAAATGGGCATTAGCAACGAGCTGACTCTCTCGTATTAGAGTTGACCCCGTGCTCAGAATAGGGATGTTCGATTCTTTAAAAAAAAAAATCGATTCTCGAATCGATTCTGAATTGAATGACGAGAATCGATTCTTCTTAAAAATCGTGATGAAAAAATCGATCTTGCAACAATCGATTCAAAAATCATTAAAAATTATTTATACATGATAAAAATATACGTAATGAAATATTAAGCCGTAAAATTTTGTAGTAATTTTTATTTTCGAATATATTCATTTTTAAAGTTTGCAAATTAATTGATCTTATTTCAATGGCTAGTTTTTTATTGACAACGAATTGAGGAACAGTAGCTGTTGTAGATGGTCAGGCGAAAGGCGGCTTCTGTGATCCGTTAAAATATTTCCAGCCCTTGAAAACAGTCGTTCAGACCTTACGGATGTAGCAACGATTGCCAAATGTTTTTTGGCGATCTTACTCAGAGTGGGATATATTGATCCGTATTGTTTTAGCCAATAGAACATTGGGTTATCTTTGCGATCAACCAATGGTTGATCCAAGTTGTGTTTGAGATCAGTTGAAATTTCATCTTGGTGTTGTTGCGTAGCATTTACTGTTCTTACTTTAAGGTCATCGTGATAGGACCATAGGTCATCAGTTGTTTCAGAAATGTCCATGTCACTTTCGGTAACTGCATCAGTAGATGAATTCGTATTCGTATGATCAATTTCTCTTATGAATTTAGAAATAAGGCCGATTGCATTGAACATGGTAAAGGGTGATTAAAATGTAATTTTTGGATCTTAGGACCCAGGATTGTTGAGATTTCCATGATAGAATTGCTCTCTATTTGCCCAAATCTCGCCGAAATCGATTATTGAAGACGGTCAATTAAAGAAAGCGCAGTTTGCGTTTTCAGTTTCTCTCGAAGTTTTTTATTTTTATTTTTCAAGCAATTGATTAATGGAATTAATTTGCTAGCCGTGACAAATTGTTCTCCACATAATTCCCTTGTAACTTTTACAAGTGGTTGCAGTTGACACAAAGCACAAGTCCGCAAATACAATCGAAAAGGAAAACTGGAAAGTTCTGGTAAGTAGAAACAGGAAACGTGGAAAGTTTCCATCGCAAATCGCACTCTCACTCCCATAGCTTGAATCACCCTATAGCCACGGCTCTCGTGGTGATATAACCGGTGAACCAATAAGGAGACCCCCACCACTATAGTTTCTCGATCTGTAGAAAGTACGGTAACAGAACAGAACACGGAATAAAACAGAGAAATAAAAAAACGGGAAAAATCGGTTGTCGATTCTTGGAGTGGAGTATCGATTTACAAAAAAAATCAAGTAACAGAAAATCGATTCAAAATATCGATTTTTTTACCAAAAGAATCGATCTTTTTAAGAATCGAATCGGAATCGAACATCCGTAGCTCAGAAGTCGGCCGTCGTACCTAGAAGACAGTGGACGTAACGAGATCCACAATAAGTTATACTTAAATCAACAAATTACAATTTTATTCAATGACAAAATCAGATAAACTTAACAGACACAAAATAGTGAAAGGGTGAAAGCTATGATTAAAACAAAAGGAAATGATAGAATCCAAATTCATTTCGTAGAGGATTAGGAATTTTCGAAGATGTATTCGTCAGGTCTGTCATGATACTTTCTGTCTTTGACCATTTAAATTACGAAGAGATCCTGCTTTAGAAGGTCCAAAAAATCGTTTTTTTATTGCTTAAATCAATAGATAAACTATCCAAGAATATATTCACAAAGTTACAGATGCCAATTCGAAGTATTTTCGGAGATACAAAGCTGAACGCAGAGGGGCGTCGAGCAGGGCGCGCGCTCCGTTCCTCTATCTACTACTCCGAATTTCTAACTTGAGAAAGGTTCAACGGTCTTTCAAAAAAATACTTTGAATTTGTAGTATTGTCATGTTGAGCCATTAACCCGCTTGTAGAAATATAAAAGTGTATAACAGTATTGTTTGTACGTGTTTCTACTTTGCTGCCTCTAGCATCAACGGTCAGTTTTACTCCGATTCTTGGCGCGTACACATCGTCAAACATCATGGAAAGCTATCCAAAAAGTGAAAAATCATCTTCCACACGGGCTTCGAAACCGCGCAAACGAAAATTTCACGGTAATCAATTTACAATTAAAGACAATGAAGACGAATTGAATACGAGTGCTAGTGCGAAAAAATGGTCAATTGCCAGCTGCAAGGATATAGTTGTGAATCCGCTTCACTGTTATTGCATTATTGAATTCTTGACTGTTTTTCATACAATTGCTGATATTGTAATCTGCAGACTGTGTAAACACGGCATTGTATTTCAAGAGTGCGAGCATCGAGGCTCAGGATTCAAAATTGTCTTATCGTATATATGCGGTCGATGATAAATTAATTCAGGATCGTTGATAAATACCGGTTACGGAATAAACAGACGGATGGTGTTCGTTATGAGGCTACTTGGCATTTCACGAGAAGGCATAAATGTATTTTGTGACCTCATGGACCTGTGCCAAGATTTGGCGAAATCCACGTATGATCAAATAGTGCAGCACCTTCACTCGGCGTCGAAATCAATGTTTGAAAAGGTCAGTGAGAAAGCTGCCAAAGAAGAGTGGGAAAAGAATGTTGAAAAAGAAGAATCGTAACTCATTTGAAAGTGTCCGGCGATGGATCCTGAAAAAAACGTGGCTTTACCTCACTGTACGATGTAACAACTCTCATAGCATACTACTCTGGCAAAGTAATCGACCTTATCGTAAAAAGTTCATACTGCCACCAATGTGCCGTATCAAAGAAAGAATTAAACGATGACGAATTTGAAGAGTGGTATGAAAAGCACAAAGAATCATGCGCTTAAAATCACGAAGGTTCAGTAGAGAAGATGGAGCCGGATTCTATCACGGAAATGTTTTTGAGATCCGAAGAAAAATGCGACGTCAAATATACAAATTCCATTGGTGACGGCAAATTCCAGAACTTTTGCAAGTATTTTGGAAACAAATTCGCACGGTGACGATTGTCCTGTTACAAAAAGTGAGTGCGCGGGACACGTACAAAAACGAATAGGTACGCGACTCTGAAATACAATACAATACTAAACATTGTACGGAAGTTACAGCGAATTTGAAAGCCTTGCTGGCAGGGAAACGCACGCGCATCCATACACATCGATACGATAAATCTCAATAAAAAGATGCACGTCAACACAGCTTCCTCTATGAGAAAGCAAAATAACCCGTATGATCGAAAGCATAAAATTTGCTCTGTCAGATCGCTGCGACATTTGATTAGAAATCCTTCTAATAGACATTAAATATACATTGAATTTATATATTTTTGTAGAGTAAATAATAACCAAAATAAAAAGCAAAATATGAAGCGAATATCAGCTATTTTGAACGCAACGGCCCTAGACCCTACAGTGTTTGTTTAGTCTGCGAATTGCTTCGTTATTTCATTACAAAACAGGAGTTTTTTTCTACATCTTGAAGTAATCGGTTAAGGCTCAATATTCGGTCAACATCCAAATTGAATTACTTATTTGTCCAATATATCGTCGAATCGCCTTAAAAGTAAATTCGTGAAGGGCCGTTGAAACTCCTATACTTTATTACTTGCGTCCCTCTCCGGTTCTATTCGATTGTAACGATATTTACCATTCACGTTTCGATGTTACTAAAAGGTAACTTGTACAAGATAAGCAAACGTACCTACATACATTTATTATGTATTTGCACGAATGATATACGTTGTACGAATCCGTGCATCATCACGCTTCACTGACCTCACATTCGCTGTAGGTCTCTGCCACACGATATAATAATTATACACTGCAGCAAAGGGATCAGTATTCCTGATACGATTATACTGTAACAATGACTGGAATGCCAAGGCAAGCCAAAGGAAATGGAAGTTGTGCATCCTTGTGACCTATTTCTGCGGATCAGCAGTGAGATGGTTTTCACTTTGCTTCCTCATAACTTTGTGATGGTCATACAGTATTTTTTCAAAAGTTTCGCGTAAATGTGTTCAGAATATAACAAAACGTTATCTGATTAATTTTTTTTTATTAATATATTAATAGTATCATCAAATGACGGTTGATTTTGAATTTGTCGACAATCGGTAAATTGGTTCAGTTTTGATGAAATTTTAAACTTATGAAATAAGTCTGTAGTTTCTCTATCTTCATAAAAATTTGAGATATCGGGATAAAAATTTTTACGTAAATGGAAAATTAATGAGTCATGTTTGGTATTAAATTTCGCCAAAATCGACGGAACGGTTCCATTTTATAACATTTTTTGCTGTTTCGAAAAGTCAATGATTGCTTTAACTTTCGCAGATTTTGATACATCGTGCAAAAATGTAGACAAATATATTATAATTGAAGCACAGAAGTGAAAATGTGATGCAACATAGTTACATGCGTTAGAGCGATATTGTAATTTCGGACGGCTAGAAGAGCCCGAGTATATTTAAGAGATATAAAAACACCTAAGCGAAAGACTTGGTACAGAAGTACCGAGTTTTGCGGGCAATAGGCCATTGCCCCGATATAAGAAATAGAGCTGTCGCCGTTCCGAAATTCCCTCGCTGACGTAAACAGCAGGTCAGCGACCAGCTGGCCTTGCTGGGAGGCGAGGGGAAGGCGGTGAGCGCGGCAGCGGGGTACCGAAGAAGTCGCTGAAAATGCCTTCGATTTAAAAATTATGATGAAGAATTGGCAGAGGGGACTGAGGCGAGGGGAGGCCTATAAAAGGCCGGTGCGGGGAGAGAGGAGCTCTCTTGGTTCAAAAGGCTGAACTAGAAAGGATAAAAGAAAAAGAACAGTAAAGAGTAAAAATTGAAAAGTGGAAATTCAAAAAGAAAAAGAAAGATACGAAAAGTAGAGTCTGTGTGCATCTCAAACAGTGGAGCGAGTGAGGGACCCTTCGAGACCCGGAAGGAAAGAGGACACAATCAGGCGAGCGATAGAAATCTAATTAGAAATAGCCAGTTAAATCTTATATAACGCATGCGATCATAGAAATCTAGCTTGTACATGAGTCGTCTAGTAGAAGATCATTAGAAATAGATTCGGGCGAATAAGCAGGTAGTTTTTAAGGGAATAGGATTAAGAGGATAGATCGAAGTGTATAGAATAAGTGCATCGAGGTAGGCGTACAGATCCCGGAAATAAAATAAATAAATTGTCTTTAAACCGTCGAGAGAATCAAGAAACGAAAATCGCATAAGTGGGAAGGAGACAGAGTGCGAGTAAGACGAGAGAGAAAAAGCAAAGAATTGTACATAGAGTTTCTACACTCTATACAAGTAGTGCGGTGTGTCTGTGTGTGTGAGGCGACAATACCGAGGCGTCGTCCCGTAACCGTAGCTCGAGCCCCGAAATACCAAGAAGTTGTGCTCGAATAAGTAGAAATAATAATAACTAAAATCGAGGGAATTCCCTAATTTTCGAGACCGAAAAGATAGAATTAAGAAATATAGAAGATAGGATAATTGTAATTCAATATAGAATAAGTAACATTAAAACATAGGATAAATAAGTACGAGTGAATGAGTGAAAGAAGTGTGAGAGCAAAAGAATTGTGAATAGGGTTCCTACACCCTATAAAAAGAGAAAATGCGAAGTAGCATAACCAGAAAGCGAAATCTCGGTGCGACAGATATCCGATAATACCGTGTAACACCGAGCGAGAAGGGAGCACCATTAGAGTCAGAGCGAAAGAATCAGAAAAGAGAGCTGAGACGCTTGACCAAAGGAGTGAGTGCGAGGAAAGATAGCGAGTGGTGCGGTATGGATATAGCGGCGTATTGAACATAGGTATAGTGAAACTGTGCTACGAACCATAACAGACTCCCGAGTAATACCGAGAAATCGCGCATCACCAATAAGATAATAAATTGCGGAAATAATCGGTTGCAGACCAAGTGTAAAGGAAGATCCTCGAAAATTTAAATGATTGTAATTAAAAAAGTGATGTTTGGCTATAAATTATTTGTCTTAAATAAAGCATTACTGTCCACCACCTTGAAGTCTACATTATTTAGTTATGTGTCGAGCCCAAAACCCCACGAAAAATAAAAATTACATGTGAACGGGAGAAAAATACCGTTACAGTGAACAAAAAAAGTGGGCGGAAAAGCTGCAAGTTCAAAACTGCAAATCGCTTTTTCTAAACTTTACAGTATGCACAGAACTTTCTCTGCGCGGAAGCCAAAATTGAGAACGATGGATTGATGATAAAGATACATTGATTGGCCCTCACAGATGGACTTAGTGCAATAGTGTGAAATTTGGCTGAAGCAATTTGAATGTTTCAACTTTTCTTCTGCAATTTCTCTTCGTAATTTTTACTAAGGAGGCGAAAGTATGTAACTCACGTAACTCTTGGTAGAATTAATTCTCCAGACATAATTCCATACGAATGCCATTTTTAATTGAAATTATTGATATGATATTATTGATTGTTCGATTGTTTAAGACTATGTGCTCAATTATGAAGAGTGGAGAAAGTTTGGAGAGTTTATCCTGTTTTCTTCATCCAACCTCGACATTCAAACCACACTCGTCGATGAGACCAGACAATCGTAATCTGAATAAAGTTAGCGTTTAATTGCACGTCTCATTAACAGTTTATCGTCTTATCTTTTGCTGAGGAATGTCTGTCCATCAGAGATGAACACCTTTTTTTTACTTTAAAATAATAATGTATTGTTAATTCGGCGCATTATTTTCTGTAATATTAATTACTTTACAAAAACTACTTACAGCTTTGCGATCTTGTAACATAGATTTCAAGGGATTTTTGGATTTTGCATTGTTTTCTGACCCTCTCAGATATTTTTCACGATGAGACAGATTTTAATACTACTTGAGAGTATTTTCAGTGCATTTTTCCAAATTTTTTTTCCGCAAAACTTAACAATTGCATTTTTTAAAAACTAGCTATATCTTAGAAAGGAAAAATTGAATCAGAAAAATGAGATGCAATAAAAAATACTTTTTACTTTACTTTTTTACTTTTTACTTTTTATTTTTTGAGTTTGTTTTATAAATTAAATATTTGAAAAAATTGATTTTTTACCCAACGCGACACCTTCGGTATTACTTCAAATAGTACAGAATATATAGAGTGTAACGGTAATTTTTATCGTTATCATATATTTTTATTTTTCGTGGGAATTCGGGCTCGATCACAGGACTAATTAATAGAGACTTCGTGGTGGTTAAGAAAAAACTTTATTCCCAGAGAAACAATTTCATAAACTACGTGACTTTTTAATTTCCGGTCACTGGTACTCTGTATAATGATATTTAAATTCCGTAATTTTAGCGATCATCTCTCCAATTATTATTTTATTTTGTGTGCACCTATTCTCGGTATCCTCGAAAGTTTATTATTCTTCTTTTACAGCAGTATTGCTGTACGCTCGGTGCACAGACATACTCACACCACCAGTCATTCGCATCGCACTCGCTCCTTGACAGAGTGTATTAACTCTGTTTACAATTCTTTCTCTCTTACTCTCGTTTCACTTTCTCTCTCTTTCTCTCTTCCACTCATCCAGTCGGGCGATTCTCGTTTATACTGCCGACTTACAATCCACACTATTTTATTGAGACATACTAACCATCTGAGGACGCGCGGGACACACACGAAGGCATCGCTACCGCGCGTTACGCACACAGGGTGAGACCGGCCTATACTCGGCAGCTCACGACGCTCGGTACGCATCAACAAAGCACCGCTACCGAGCGTCACTCACACAAGCTAGGCCGGCATATCGGTGACCAAGTCAGTGATGCCAGATGAGGGAATTTTGTCCCTATCTCGCTGCCCTCACCACGCTGCCCGTGCGAGGCGCGTCAGGGGAAGGCTTGCGCCGCTCGTAACATATCTCGTCTGGATTGCGCTTTACGTTGTCTCGCCCCACCCACTTCACAACAGCCATTGCGCGGGCTTTTATGAAATGAGTTATGGAAGATTTTTTAATGAATATATATAAATATTATATATATAAATAAATAAATGATAAAAGTAAAGAAATATATAAAACGCTTACTAATTTTGCAGCCGTCAGCAAATGAATAGTGCATTACAATATCCAACACCAAATTGTAGTCCTTTACACGAAAGGTTCATTACAATTTATTGAATAAAAAGGAATCGTAATGCTCTACTCACGTCCCAGGTCTGCGTAGTGTGTGACGTCATACGCTGCCTGACTGTTGATTGGTCGGTGAGCTGAGTCTGCGCACGGCGTAGTGTGTGACGTCACACGCTGCCTGACTGCTGATTGGTCGGTGCGCCGGGTGCGCGGGCAGTGGGCGCTAAAACAGACCCAGTGGAGAGGGTACCCAAAAGGGAACAAAATTCCCTCATCTGGCATCACTGGACCAAGTCCCGTTATTCCACCCGAAAAATACGAATAACGAAATATTAAAAACCAACAACGATTTTTAAAAATGAAGTACCAGTGGGCTACAGAACATGGGCTACAGAACCGCCACCAACTATAGTCATACTGAAAGCATGGGCCAGCTGGAGGGGATTCTGGTATAAAAAGACCAGAATTTCGGCACTCGGGGAACAGTTTTGTTCGCAGGTCCCGCCGACGCAGACGTCAATCTCCAAGGAAGGAAGCCAACATAAGCCATAACTAGGTGCAGGCGCACGGATACCAGAGAGCCCAGCTGTGGTACCTGACGGACATTTAAACGAGAAGCAGCTGAGTCGGTGCTGCGCTCGAGACCAAAGCCCCGCAGCCCCAAACAACAACAAAGCGGCCTATCTCTGTCTCTTTTCCTCTCACTCTGGTAGCAAAGGATCGAGCGAACAGCGGTCTACTCTTTCTGACATAAAATGCTTGTCGCAATATTTAAAATAACGACGACATAATATCTCGATATAAAAGACCACTAGATTAGGATAGCGTCGTCAGTTAGAAATATAATTCAGGGAAAATATACAGGGCGCTAAGTTAACCGAGTACGATCCTGATAAAGCGGCGCATGCACTAGAAATGCATCTCACTGACGCCAGATCGTAGCGGCAGTCGGGTGGACGCATGAGTCGGCCTTAAAAAAAACACCAGTCGGAAACTCCACTCTCACCAACGGGCCTATAACATTAGAAGCAGGTATTGAACCACTCAGCGGCGAATCCTCGACTATTTAGGATCCCGCAAGCAACAGCATGCTAGTTACCGACGGTCCACATGCTAAACTTGTTATCCAGGGAACGTAACGGGGAGATAAAAATTATAGAACGACGCGTATTTTTCCTTTATCAATTCAATCTTAGTTTCCAAATATCTGGCATTAGGATTACAAAATTATCAATGCTTTCTCTCACATATTAATATTCTTTAAAATTACCCGCGGACACGATTATAAATGCACTCGTGTGCCCGGGAATAATAAATTGTAAGGCACGAGGTAGCCATAATACCGAGAGAAAAGGGTGAAATAATTGAATTTTCTATTGTATCATACAACTAAATTTTGTGTTACTCTGAATAAACCCTACTTCTACCTATTACAAAAGCCTAAAATTACTTTCCTTCCTGCTCGAGTCCGAACAAGCCCATTAAGGGCAATGTTAACGTTTAATAACGTTACATTATTTTATTTCCTTATACACTACTCGCTTAAACGTATTAATTAATCCTATGCACTTAATCTTACTCAGATCTATTCGCACACACATTTATTCTCTTAATTGTATTCTCCTAAATCTATCCATATCTTAATCTATTACAATTTTTTTTTTAACTTCACTAAAACCAATTCTTTATATTATTCAAACCACTCGCCTGCCTCTCATTGTGCCGCTGTCTTCCATTCTCACTAATTCGATGTTCCGTTATGCACTGGACCCGAATTTATTCAAAATCTATTCGATGATAATGCTTAACTTTCCTCTCGTAATTTTTAGAATGTTCAGATTTTTCGACTTGTCTTTTAACACGCCTTCTATCCACGCTAAGAGGCCAAGAGAGCCTCCTCTCCCCGCGCAGGCTCTTTTATAGCCTTCCCCTTGTTCCGCTCAGCTCTACGTCATCATTTACCTTCATTTTTAAATATAACGCATTTCCTGACTTCGTAGCTAGCCGTCGCCGCGCTACCCGTCTTCCCCTCGCCTCCCAGCAAGGCCAGCTGGTCGCTGACCTGCTGTTTATGTCAGCGAGGGAATTCCGGCGATGTGACGTAGCTCGTTTTTTACATGAGTTCGATGGCCTAATGCCCGCAGACCTCTGTGCTTCTGTATCTATTCGAATTTCGCAGGTGTTTCTGCGTATCCCTCGGCTCTTTGTACCGTTCGACATAATAAAGTGGGCTAGAGAGTGTAACTATGTTAAAAGAGATGTGTGTAGACTTCATAAAAAAACAGTAGTGTGGGCATAACATATTTGAGCAGTCAAAAAAATTCTTTTTATCCGAAATTTCAGAATTACTGCATACGAGTATCAGTTCAAATAATCGATGCTCATACTGCCGAATAGTCTTCGAATTCTACATATACGTATGAAGTAAAATCGAAAGTGCCACATTGGACAAAACAATTTGATTAATTTACTCAAAAAATCTTTATATTTAATTAATTGAAAGATAAATATTCAAGGATGACTCTATGTCATAAATCATTTTAAAGTATTTTTCAAATAACAGTAAAAACTTGGTATACCCGAAAAATAACCGGTTCTTATGAACCGAAAACGAACTTAAACAAGAACGCAAAGTTGAATCTGCCCGTAACTTCCTCATTCTTTTGGTTCGTCATCATTAATGGTAAGGAAACTAAAAATTTCAATGTGCTTTAGAATCTAGATGCTTCAATACATTGTTATAAAAATTGTAATAAATAATAATAACATACAACGTCACTAGTGTGACAAATTTTAGATCAATTACTCAAGTTATTTAAACGTTGTAGTTATGTTTGTAAGCATGGGTAATCGTCAATATAAAAGTTCAATCCGCTATAAAATTTGAACGCCTCGGTCAATTTTCACCAAATTTGATATAGATACAGATATTTTTACAAAATTTGGTACTAAATAGAGATATGTTAGAGTTATATCATAACTTTAAACAATCATGTCATTAGCGACCTAGAATTCTTTGTGGTTCCTATTTGTTCCAAACTGACTGTCGCTTTGACGGATACATTACGGTTCGGAAAATCAATCGCAATCGAAGTCTCACATGACGCTTGTTTATGAGCAATTATAATACGAACAGTAGCCGCCGGCCACACAGATCTGTTAGCATGAACACGCGTGGGAGTGCGGAGAGTGATGGATGAAAGATTAGCCAGATCGCTTTTCTATAGGTACGTTCACGAGGCTGCACATTCACGAGTTTTGACAAACACAGAACTGCATTCGCAAGGCGACGTTTCCGTGGGCCCGGTCTAAGCGCTACAAACCAAAGGATCCTACTTCCTTCATCAGTTAAGGGGACAGCACTGATGGACCAGGCAGCTCTAGCACTGACAGAGCATGTAAGAAATAAAAATGTGTTAAGCTCGCACGAAGATCAAGTCACTGAGCTCGTCATCCCTAGCAGAACGGAAAGGGTACGGCTCTACCCGAAGGCATAAACGCATATTATAGAAAAAAGCTCATCCTATTCGCGTATGTCAAATGTGTTGAAGGAAAGGAAAATTAACGACCGCGGATCGCAAGCGCCAGGATGACAAATCCGAAGAGGAGATAGAAAACGCTGAGACTACCCCATTATAAAAATTATGAAAATAGTAGTGAGGCATAGAAAACGTTAACAAAAAAAATAAAACAGGAAGCGGTGCAAGCCGTCAGTAAGCATCATCATAGACAATCCGATTGCACATATCGATGGACAGCTACATGAAGCAGTGTGTAATAATGAACGAGCAACAAATGACAGCCTTAAAAGGAATACGAAAAGAACAAAAAATGACCTCAAAGAGCTGGATATAAGATGACTGCTGCAACAATTGTACACAGGGCTGAACGTCGGAATATCAAAGAATACAGTGGAGAAAACAATGCTTCTTTATTATATTCCATTATTCACGTAGTCACCTCTATGAGGAAGCACGTTGATAAATGTCGGCTTCCTCATAGAGGAAGCTGTTTAAAACATGGAAAATAATGAAGAAGCAATGTGCAAGAATCGACTTTGCTTCCTTGTTTTAAAAAATGGTAGAAACCGAGGTTTATCGAAATTGAGTGATCAAAAATGAACAATTCGAAATGCTTTAAAATCTCATTTCTTCAATATATTTTAATGACAATGGTAGCCGCAATGACGAGAACTTACTGTGCAACTTACGTATCAAACTTTAGATCAATTAATCCTTTGCACTCGAGAGGTGACTCTCACTCGCCATGTGATTTGATGCCGCAACTCGAGAGGTGACTTTCGCTCACCACTTGTTTTGATGCGGAAACTCGATGCGTGGCAATAACTGTTTACGTTTAGTTTCTTCAAAGCGGGTTCCTACACTCTTTCTGTATAATCTTATGAAGTGTAAAATGATACTCCTTTGTCTGAAATTAGTCCGCAACCACGAACCGGACTCAAAATTTTTAAAGTATTTTACACCGGGAAGAGAAATTTGTGTGGATGAATCTACGATCAAGTTCAAAGGTCGGGTCTCATTTATTACTTACAACCCGAAGAAACCAACCAAATGGGGTATCAGCGTTTATACGATGACAGACTCAAGTACCGGTTACATCTGTGGCATTCTTCCATATTACGGAAGTTTGACAACAGAAAAGTTGATAAGGCTCAACCTTCCGGTATCAACGAGAATACCATTGCATCTTTATGCAATGCTGCTGGAAAAAATACCTGGCGCTCAAGGGTATCATATGTTCACTGATCATTATTATACGAGCTATATTTTGGCTGAAGAATTATTGAAATTGAAATGCTACCTTACAAGAACTATCTTAACAAACAGAAAGTATATATCGGAACAAATAAAAAAAGCAAAATTCGGAAAAAAATCGACAGTAGCATACCGGAAAAGAAAAACATTAGTTTTAGCACGGAAGGACAACAGGGTTATCACATGCTTGACTAACTGGAACAATGCAGGAATGACTCCTGTAAAATGATTTTTAAAAGGTGGAGTGGAAGTTACCGTCAAGAAACTTAACGTAGTAATAGATTATATCGAACATATGAGCGGTGTCGATCGTGCAGATCAGTATACCTCAACGTTCTATTTTTTAAGAAAATCGCTGAAATGGTGGCGTAAACTGTTTTTTTGGGGTTTAGAAATTTGTTCAATAAATTCATATATTTTATATAAAGCCACTAAACAGCAGAAAAGCGAACAACCGCTTAATCACTTGCGATATTCGAAAACATTAGTCCACCAATTGACTGGAGATTTTCGCCAGCCATGCAATCGAGCCTCGCTTGATCTGTTCTCAGAGAAATGAACCCGGAAAAAGGCATCAAACGACATATTATTGTACTCGTAATACTTGCCCCGCCAAGCCAGGCATGCATCTTGGGAATTGTTACATGTGTTGAATTTGCTTAACGTACTTGACGCAACGTATGTGTGTGTGCAGCCGAGGCTTCTAGATAAGCCGAGTATCCCTACTCTCGATGCGACGTGCAATACCGCGATCTCGGCGAACAAAGCTGATTAGTGTGTAGTTGACCGCATGCAAGATAGTACGCGCGTCATTCTGTTCAATAAACCGAGACAAAGGTGTATCTTTAAACAGTGTTCTGATAATTTATTATTATCCCTGCTCTCCTTCCTTTCTAGTAATTCACACAGGTTCCAAAGAATCGCTAAGATTCAACAGGTTATGGGCCCAGTAGCGAGTCCGGTGTGAAAAGTTTGCTAGAAGGATTGAGAGAGTCAGGCGGGAACAAAGATTCACGAGACAAAGCCGGTCGTTGTTTAGTCGCGAGTGATCTACAGAATCGATATAATTACGCGAGCGAGAGAAAGACTGCAGAGAAAATGCCGGACGAATTCACAGTGGGGCACGTGCCGATGTTCGATGGGACGAATTTTCTCGCATGGAAATTTGAAATAGAAGCGGCGTTACGAGCGAGCGGGGTTTACGAGATCGTCGACGGGACGAAAGTGAAACCAGAACCGCCTGAAGAAGAGCCGGCGAAGACGTGGGTGAAGGACAACGCAAAGGCGATGTACATCATTTCGAGAGCGATGGAATACAGACAACTCGAAAGTTTGTTGGTCTGCACCACTGCAAAGGAAATGTGGAACACACTCACAAGGATTCATCAGCAAAATTCAGAAGCGAATAAGCTCGTTTTAATGCAGAAATTTCATAAATATCGAATGAGCTCGACGGATACGGTCGTGCAGCATGTTGCTAAGGTTCGGAATATGGCAAGGCAGCTCTTGGATCTCGGAGAAAACGTATCAAATTTGACGATCATGGCGAAGCTGTTAGCTAGTCTCACGCCAAGATTCAGCACGTTACAGACAGCCTGGGATAGCGTCGATCCTGCTCGACAGACCCTGGAACACCTGGAAGAACGGCTTATGAAAGAGGAAAGTCGACTGGAAGCTGAAGGAGGTGAGATAGCACCATTTGCGGCAATGAGAATCAACCATGGAAAAGCCGGAAACTCGAAGAACAAAGAAGACTCAAAGGACAAAGAAGAAGAAAGGAAAGCACGACGCAAGAAAAAGAAACTAAACAGTAAGTGCTATATCTGTCAGAAGGAGGGGCATTATGCGAGAGCGTGCCCGACTCGCAATCAAAACAAAGGAGCCGGCAACGAGGGTGAATCATCACGTCCTGTCGCGTTCATGGCAGTGGGCCCAGAAAGTGGGAGAAACGATCGAGGTTCGAGCCAGCAGAGTGGGGTGTCGGCAGAGCTCAAGAATAGATGGCTACAACTGGATAAAAAAGAAATCTGGTATACCGACGGTGGAGCTTCAAGGCACGTTACTTTCCGACGCGAGTGGTTTATAGAGTTCCGTCCGATCAAAGGTATGACAATATCAGTTTGCGACGATGGCGTCTGCGAGGTGATCGGTGAAGGAACTATAATAATCGAGAAACTCGTGAATGGCGTGTGGAACGAGGCAAGACTTGACAACGTGCTCTATGTACCGGCCGTGCGTAGTAATCTGTTTTCCGTTGGTGTATGTATCTCGAGAGGTTTCGAAGTGAGATTCGCGGGTGATTCGGTGGACTCGTTGGACAGAGGCAAGGTTGTGGCGACTGGCGTCAAGCAGTCGAACGAAATCTTTCGAATGTTTTTCCGCGTAAAAGGTGCACGAAGTGTCGGCGAAGCTAACGTGACGACAACGAGTCTAAGGGTTTGTCACGAGCGCCTAGGACATTTGAATCAACGTGCACTACGCGATCTCGTGAGAAAAGAGCTCGTAGAAGGAGTGAAAGTGATCAACGAGAAAGATTTCTTCTGTGATGCTTGCCAACTAGGCAAAGCGCATAGATTGCCCTTTAAAACAGAATGGAAGGAAGTGGACACGAAGCCGGGTGAACTCACTCATAGCGACGTGTGCGGGCCGATGTCGGAGACCTCGCCTGGAGGAGCGCGTTATTTTATAACGTTTATCGACGACGCGTCCGGGTTTCGGTATGTGTATTTCCTTAAGCAAAAGTCGGAAGTGTTCGAGCGTTTCAGAGACTTCGAGCGACTGGTCGCGAACAAGTTTGGGAGGCCGATGAAGACGCTACGTTCCGACAATGGTCGCGAGTACGTTAACGAGAAGATGCGCCAGTACTTATCGTCGCGTGGGATAAAACTCGAGCCGAGTGCACCGTACACGCCAGAACAAAACGGCAAATCCGAGCGAAATAATCGCACTATCGTTGAGTGTGCGCGTACGATGCTGAAGGCAAAGATTTTACCGACGTTTCTGTGGGCGGAAGCCGTAAACACGTCCGTATATCTTCAGAATCGCTTGCTGTCATCGGATAGAAGAGGAAAGAAAACGCCGTATGAGATCTGGACGGGGGAAAAACCCAATTTGAGCGATACTAAAGTGTTTGGGTCCGAAACTTTCGTACATGTGCCTAAACAATTCACGAGGAAGATCGACGCAAGGTCGAAAAAGGTGTTATTCGTCGGGTACGAAGGGGATTCCGCGAACTACAGAGTGTTCAATCCCGAGACGAAAGCTGTAACGGTATCGCGTAATGTCGTGTTCAATGAAAAACAAAGTGAAGTGAAGCCGTCGCCGGTCGACACAAAGATTGATGAGCTGACGTTTTCTGTGGGAGGACTCGGCCTAGACAATGAGGAGCCAGAGCAGGAAGATCGAGCGCAAGACCTGTTAATGGAACCTGCGGTCGATAACGCACCGGCGGTGCCAGCAGTCGGTAATGAAGGGGCGGAAGAAGTTCCAGACGATGCCGAGGAACAGCTGCCGCTTGTCGAGCCTCGTCGTCTCCGAGACCGAGCGACTTTGAAACGGTCAGTAAGGTACGGTCCAGAGTGGGAGTTAAACTTAGCAGTCCACGAAACACCGGCAAACTTCAGAGAAGCGATCAGCGGCGAAAACGCGTCGAAATGGATTGACGCTGTTAAAGAGGGATTGGCGGCTCACAAGAAGAACAACACTTGGACGATTATTCCAAAGGAAGCCGACAAGAAGACTATCGACTCAAAATGGGTTTTCAAGAAACTGGTCGACCCAACGGGATGAGTGTATCGATACAAAGCTCGCCTGTGTGCGCGAGGTTTTCAACAACGAGAAGGAATAGACTACACCGAGACGTACTCGTCGGTGGTGACGTACGACTCTCTACGCGGGCTGCTAGCACTCGTCGCCCAGGAAGACCTCGAATTTGTACAGTTCGACCTGAAGACAGCGTTCCTGTACGGCAATCTCGAAGAGGAGATTCACATGGAGGTTCCTGAGGGGTTCGACGGTAATCAGAAAATGAAAGGTGCTTCGAGTGTAGTATGTCAGCTTAATAAGTCTCTTTACGGTTTGAAGCAAGCACCACGGTGCTGGAACCGTAAAGTCAGTGGTTTTCTGTAGCAATTTAATTTTAAGGAAACGAGCGCAGACAAATGTGTCTATACCGGTCAGTATGAGGGATCGAAGGTACACATCGCGTTATTTGTAGACGACGGGCTTATTGCATGCAAAAACAGAAATGTTCTCGAGGAAATAACATCGTTGTTAAGTCAAGAGTTCGAGATAACTTTGGGCGACGGAAGCGGTTTCGTAGGTTTACAAATAGATCGCGATCGAGCTCGAAAATCGGTGTTTATTCATCAGAGTGGATACGTCCGTCGTATCCTTGAGAGATTTAACATGAGCGAAGCGTACGAGTTGAGTGTACCGGCGGATCGTCATGCGAAATTGTATCCGGTAAAAGCGAATGAAGGTGTGAATGATGTGCCTTATCGAGAGGCTGTGGGTTCACTAATGTTTCTTGCAATCGTGTCAAGACCAGATATCGCGTTCGCAGTGAACAATGTGAGTAAGTTCCTGAACAATCACGATCCTAGTCATTGGGAAGCTGTGAAAAGAATATTCGCGTATCTAGTCGGTACAGTAGATCTAGGGATCGAGTACCGAAGCGGCGGAAGCGAGTCTAAGGTAGTCGGTTTTTCCGATGCGGATTATGCAGGAGATCTAGAGATGCGAAGATCAACGACCGGCTACATGTTTAGTCTTGCGAACGGACTGGTCACGTGGTCATCTCGTCGTCAAAAGATGGTCACTCTAAGTACGACGGAGTCCGAATATGTTGCCGCGTCATCTGCAGCCAAAGATGCCGTGTGGCTTAGAAATATGTTAAGTGAGATCGGACATCGCTGCGACAGTGCCACAGTATTATACGTTGATAATCGGAGCGCTATCAAATTAGCGAAAAACCCAGAGTTCCACCAAAGAACTAAACACATCGATATCTGATATCATCACATACGCGAAATGGTCGAAAACGCCGAAATTAAAATCGAATATATTCCGTCAAAAATGCAAAAAGCGGACATATTAACCAAAGCTCTACCAAAGGAGGATTTTAAGCGTCTTCGTGAAAGCATGGGTATGCGTGTGTGTGTGGACAAGCACGTAAGCGGCGGAAGTGTTGGATTTGCTTAACGTACTTGACGCAACGTATGTGTGTGTGCAGCCGAGGCTTCTAGATAAACCGAGTATCCCCACTCTCAATGCGACGTGCAATACCGCGATCTCGGCGAACAAAGCGGATTAGTCTGTAGTTGACCGCATGCAAGATAGTACGCGCGTCATTCTATTCGATAAACCGAGACAAAGGCGTATCTTTAAACAGTGTTCTGATAATTTATTATTATACCTGCTCTCCTTCCTTTCTAGTAATTCACACAGGTTCCAAAGAATTGCTAAGATTCAACAACATGAAATATCATACACAGAAAAATTACAGAGACTAATATTTAAGAAATTATGTTTATAAAGGTGTAAAGATATATAAAATGTTAAAATATATAAATTTTATACATTAATTTGTGTGTGTAATGATTATAAGTTACTGGTAAGAAATACGTCAAAAAGGCTGCGAAACGTCTCGAGCTGCTGGTACGCCGCGCGAAAAAGGCCCCGAGGGCAAAGGGTTAAGGGGGTATTACCGTCTAGAAACTTACAAATTTCGATTTTTTTTGCATTTTCGTATAATTTGGGGTTTTGAGAATGTGTCTCAAAAATATTAATTTGAAATTCGTAGAACTCCCATAGTTACAGAGGCTTAAAGGCTGCAGTGCGTTGGGGCGCGGCAGGTAGTCATCCCCTCGACCGTAGTACCTCGACCGTTGTGTTCATTGTATACCGGCTTGGCGAATTCCCCTGTTCCTTGCTCCCCTTGCAGTCCAATACCCAAGGTATCCTTACAAATAGTCAGTATACTTTTGACCTCTAAACGAAGTAGACGTGCGTATTTTAAAAATGGATCGAAAAGGCAAGCGAGGTGGCTGAGCACGTAAGCCGATGCCAAAAAAAAAAGAAAATTTCAAGGAAATCGATACAGTTTCAAAGCTGATACTGAGCATACCAGTACGTCAGCGAAAAAATTGAAAGGTACTGGAGACGACGACTTCTGTATAAACAGGGAACACGGTTATAGTATTCTCAACTTTTTTTCTGTCTTCTCAGCTATCAGTGCACTTGTCATGTGTAAGACGTGTAAAGAATATATAACTTTTAGTGAAGCAAGTCATCGTGGATTGGGCTTCAAAATAGCAGTGAAGTGCAATTGTGGTGTAAATTATATAAACTCATGTCCTCCGATTGATAAGGCTTTTGAAAAAAACCGTCGAATAGTTATTGCCATGCGACTCTTAGGCATCGGTATGAAAGGAATCACTCTATTTTGTGGCATAATGGATATTTATCAAGGACTTAGTCGAAGTACATATTACGCATGTCTGGAAAATATCTATAACGCGAGTCAAGGGGTCTATGACATCGTAACAAAAAAGCAGCCGAGGAAGAGAACGAAGAAAACGCTAAGCGAGGTAATCCTCTGTCGGAATTGATTGTGTCCGGGGACGGAACGTGGAAAAAAGAGGCTTCTCTTCGCTATTTGGCATCACTACGCTCATTGGAATATATTCCAATAAAGTCATTGACACAGTAGTGAAATCAAGTTTTTGCTAACCGTGTAATGTATGAAAAAATAAGTCTGACACAATGGGATATGAAACTTGGAAGAGTAATCACGATGATGTATGCACAATAAATCATAGCGGTTCTGCTGGTAAAATGGAAGTGGATGCGGTGAAGGAAATGCTCGTGCGATCATTCGAAAAATTCCAAGTCAAATATAGAAACATACTGGCGTGCGAAAGTTTTGGGCCACCCTATTTTTTTCAGTTAATTGATAAAATATTTAATTTCTCTACTCGTTAATCATTTCAAATCTTTAAGAGAGCTAGCAAATGGATAACAGCGTGGAATATTATTTGTTTGTACGACGTATTTATTGTGTACAGCGTGAAACGAGTTTCGTCGGTGTGCAAAAGTATTGGGCCGCTATCTCGCCGCGGCTCTGTACGCACGGTTTGTTCACGTTTTCTTCCGGATTAATTTCAAAACATGCTTTACAATGGAAAATCAGTCTTATTTTTGCTACCATGCTGAAACACACGATAATTCAGGTCCGTGAAATCGTGTTAAAACTTTCTGCAAAAGAAAAGAGTTCTCGTGATATTGCGACAACTTTATCGATACGAAAAAGTACAGTTAATCGTATTATTGCTAAATATAAATTAACGAACTCGTTGTGTGACAAAAATCGGAGTGGTAGACCGCGAAAAACTTCGAAACGTGTCGACAAAATTATAAAAAGGAAGTGCGCCATAAATCTGCGAAAAACTGCTGCAGACATTTCACGGGAATTACGAAGTGAAAATCTTGCTGATATGGTATTAGTCGACGTCTGAGTATCTCGACGTCTGAAGGCTGTGGGACTGATTGGTCGTATTGGTGTAAAAAAACCACTAATCAGTAAAAAGAATAAGAAAGCTAGATTAAACGTCACAAAAAAATATTAGCATTGGACAGCATCAGATTGGCGAAAAGTGTTTTTTTCCGACGAATCGAAGTACGTAAGACGTCCAGCAGGTACCAGATATAATGTGAGATACCAAATTTCTACCGTAAAACATAGTGGTGGGAACATTAAAGTTTGGGGAGCATTTTCTGGTGACGGCGTTGGTCCGATAGTGGAAATTTAGGGCAATATGGACGCTACAATGTATAAAAATATATTCCAAGACCATATGTTTCCATTTGCAACGAAAAATATGCCGCGTGGTTGGGTTTTTCAACATGATAATGACCCCAAACATGCTTTACGTCTCCTGAAGAATTTTCTTCAAAGCCGAAAAATGCGCCTTCTTGACTGGCCATCGCAGTCACCGGAGTTAAATCCGATTGAATACTTGTGGCAAGACCCGAAACATCGTGTTGGAATGAAAAGTCACTCTAACAAGACGGAATTGTGGAACAATTTGCGTCATGAGTGGGAAAAATTACCACAAGAACGGCGCTGCAGTTATCGCTGCTAAGGGCATGGCAACAAAGTATTGAGTCAAGTGAAGAAAGTCAAATCATATTTTCTTATTTTCAGAATTTTTTGTTACTATTTTCACAGGCAATAGTACGCCGCCCGATACTTTTGCACAGTCATTAATTAAAAATTGTTAAACAATTAATTATTTAAGAGTAGTATCAACGTACTGTAACGTAAATTTGTGCCTCAACGCACCACGTTACCTATGACTGGTCCAAGTTTTTTTTTCCTTCCTTTTTATTTTCTCTTTCGACATGGGCGCCAGGCGCTTTCGCGCCGGAAGGAAAAAATACCGAGTTGGATGACCAGCCTCAACCCAGGCCAGCTGCAGCTGTTCGAGGCAGAGTGGGTGGTTCAGACTGTCAAGTCACTAATTAGTCAAAAATAAAATACGAATAAAATCAATTATTAAAATGAGTCATTAGAATTAATGAATGAAATCAAGTAATAAAATATGGTCAATAAATACACCAAACGAGAACCATGAATGAAGTCAGCTAAATAAATAATAAATAAATAAATAAAATAATAACAGTAAATAATTTAAACAACAACAGCAGGTATGGGACTTACAAACTTCTTTATTTCGGGCGAACAGATATTAATTTCCAATAAACATCAATTTAGAATTCAAATAAAATGTCCCGTAAAATTAGTCTGTCCTTTTTAACAATTTTCCAAATCTAGTTAGATATCTTAATTTTAATCTTTAATTCGGAGGTAGCAGTTATCTCGTTCTCTCTCTCTCTCACTCTCATACCCTGTAGATGTTGTATAGCCTATCTCGCTTGCTTCCAATTTCGAATAATATTCCTGGACAAATTTTAATCCTCGGTGGTCTCTGTTCTCGGTTCGCGACACGGCCCATCCCGAGCTAATCCCACATACATCCCAAAACCATAACAACGGGACGTCGGGAGGTCACGTACGCGAAGCCTTTACTGATTTGAATCTCCCAACTATGACATTGCAGGCAGCAAAATCGAGAAAGTATCCTGAACCAAAATAACGATAAATGAACCACGGTTATATCCAATAAAATAGGCAGACCTTCATTAAATAACCTACTTAAAGATAGCCGTGATATCAATCCCTAAATTATTTCAAATAAAGGATCACAAAAGTTAAAGCGAGATACGTCTCGAGCCGTACCAATCCCTCGCGATCAAGTTCCAAATACGGGACGACGGCCAAGCACGCACTGCATAAGCTCACAAAATAAAATAAATTAATGTCCGACATAAGAAAAATAAATAAAGTTATCCAAGTCAATATAAAATCAATTGTCTAGTAAAATCCGCGACGCGGTCTATCCCGTTCAAATCCCTCACACATTCAAGCAAACACGGGATAACGGCCTAACGCACGCACGGCTTTACAGCACACGACTACAGAACAGTAAAAACGAAAACAACGAACGAACTATTTATCATAGCAATGTTACGCATGTGGCTCAGAAAATGACTCGAATCCAACTAGCGTTCGTTATTAACTCTGTCCTTGTGCAAAATACACATCACAAGGGAACCCGTCATAATAAAGAACCTAAGGTTTTCGAATCGCCAGGTTAAGTTTTTTGGTGAAGCCTTTCCAAGGCTGTATTACGTCGTCAGATGGTAATACGCGCAACAATAGGTCTGTAGCCCAACGGTGTCTTTATCGACGGCGCAGTGTTCTTTCGATTGTCAGAGTCAGGATCAATATGAGAAGCGAGTCGAACGGCGTGCGTATGAATATACTTATCTAAATGTTGATCAAAGGTCTCGTTTCCTTGGACTTCCGTTACAGCAAACAGACGATGTCTTCAGAGAGCGAGTAACGAACCTTGATGATTATGATGCGAAGCAGGCGAAGAATCAGAGCTTTCTAGGAATCAGGAAGATGTCTTCGGACTTTACGCAAAGGAGAGGATCACGATTTATAAGCGAACGGTGATATTTATTCACAACGATTATCACTTGCTATCGGATACAAATAACAGTTTCTCGGAGTAAACGCTTTGTAGAACATTGTAGCACATGTACCGCGATTACTAGTTAAAGTCTCTATTATTCCGTTGTTAATACGTAACAATTAGCACAGCAGCTAATTGCGGCAGAGAAGACCTACGCACTCTATCGCATCACAACGACTTCTGTCGATCATTCCTCGCTTCGCGATGCATCTCGCTGCAGCGTGCGGGAGGAGAGGCGGGGGTGGCATCTCACGAGACAAGGAATAAATCTCGGCCCTTTCTTCACGAGGTGGTGTCTCACCGCGAGCCGATAACGCGCAGCGTATGCAGGCCGGATGCAGCGAGAGATATTATATGTCCTATGAAATAAATCTGTGGCAGGGGAGCGCGACACCAGTGCCCCGGCAGACAAAACATCCCGAGTCGCGCTCGCCGAGGAAAATCTTATCCTATGATATTATTTTACGAATACGAAATCAAAGTCTTCTCGTTTAAACGCGAGGCTTAACAGCAAGATACGCTTCGAACCGTACTAATCCCTTGATCAAGTACAAGCACGGGACGACGGCCGAGCACGCACTGCATGCATTCGCAGAAATAAAATAATGTCCAATATAATAAGAGAGATAAATAAAATAAAATAAGACGAATACAATATTATAAATCTATAAGTGTCAATTATTCCTGAAAGTCCGCGACACGGCCTATGACATTCAAATCCCTTACATACAATCCGACCACGGGATGATGTACCAATACGCGCGCGGCCTTACAGCAAAATGACTACAGAACAGTAACCAAAAAAAAAAGAATAACGAACGAAGTGACTTCTTCCCGGCTCTAACCGCTAAACGATCTCGATATTACACTCTACTCGACGCAGCCTGTCCCGATACGAATAGTACTCTGTGCGTGGTATATCAGAATCGCAGGTATGACCAGGCTCTAATTATCATTCATATAAATCGGCAATAGCAATTACAAAAGACCGTAGAGAGTAAGAAAGCTCACCGGGGCGATGCTGCAGTGATGCTCCTCGTAAATCCGGGAAAACTCAAAATAGGGCCGCAAGATTTTCTCTTCGATTTATTCCTCGTTGTTTCGGAATATATGCCCTGGTACCCACGATAGGTGGTGATAGATTTTGACGAAATCAACGGTAGAGCGGGACGATATAATACTCGCTGCTACGTCCTGTTCGCTCGACGGTAACCGGGAAAAAGCCCTGAGGTCCTCCTGGCACGCGTACCCGTGAACTATGATCCCCATCTATCGGTCTGAACTCGGTCAATTGGGGGAATCGGTGTCACCGGAGCGCCTTAACTGAACAACGCATAAAATTAACAACCGATCCTTGGGATGTATAACTCTGCCCGGCCGGTTAACCCCAAACGACTGATGGATCGTTGCTAGTAGGTGCTGATCGGCCACAAATAGCGTCGTATCGTTAATCGATAAACATCCAGCGGGACAATGATATTTCCCAATGGATAAAGATGGAAAGAGCCGGTCGGTGTAACAAGTCGCATCCAGAAGCCAGCCATCAGCAGACGCGGTGCTTCCCTCCGTCCGGTCGTACAAATTAATAAACGAAATACAAAAAAAACGGAAATAATTAAATAGAGTACGGCGATTATTCCTTACAATCCTGCGAGATCGTGTTGGCAGCCGTCGTGCGAGGAGGACGTAGCACTTAAAGATTTTGCCACGTTACAGAACACAATTCATTGTTTTCAAATATAAGAGAATACTTATGATTATTACTCGTTTTCATTTCCACAACGTCGTATTTCTATGAAATATGCATAAAAAATGGGGTGGCCCAAAACTTTTGCATGCCATTGTATGTAGGAGATGGGGATAGTAAGACCTACAAAGCTCTTGTAGATGGTATGGTATATGGTAAAGACTTTATCGTTGAAAAAAAAGAATGCGTAGGTCATGTACGAAAACGTATGGGGATGAGATTACGTAATGCGAAGAAAAAGAACAAGGGCATCGGTAGGAAAGGATCTGGAAAATTGACAGATAAAGTCATCAATGAACTTACTACGTATTATGGCTTGGCCATAGGCAGAAATGCAGGTTCAGTGCCAGAGATGAAGAAAGTTATATGGGCCACATTTGACTATAAATGATCGACCGATAGTGATCCACATCATGAAGGCTGCCCTGAAGGCCCCGAGAGCTTGTGCACATGGCGTAGGGCAGAAGCTGCAGGAACATTAGATAGTTTCACACATGATAAACCACCGCTGAGCGATGAAGTTTTAGGGGTCATCAGGCCCATTTATGAGGACGTGACATCAAACGATTTTTTGGAGCGATGTCTCGGAGCTTTTACACAAAACAACAACGAAAGCTTGAACTCAACTATTTGGATGTTTGCTCCAAAACATTTGCACTGTGGCAAAACACTATAGATATTGCTTATTATTTAGCTGTCGTCATTTTTAATGAAGGATTCAAGCAAATCCTAAAAATTATGGATGTATTGGGAATCAAAATCGAACCTAACGCTGAACAATACGCAGAGTGTAGATGCAACGAGCGTATACAACGGTTCAACGGACGGGCGTCTACCGCATCTAAAGAGGCGCGGACCGCCAAAAGAGAAGCGTGTGCGGCTCAATATTCTTTTTTTGAAGCTGAGGAAGATGGTCTATTGTAACGATATTTTACGTTATCATCACCCTTAAAGGGTTTTAGTTTGGACTCGAGCAGGGAGGAAATTAATATAGGCTTCAGTATTGGGTAGAAGTATGGTTTATTAGACATTATTATATTGTCCCGGGCTTACGCATGCCTATATAATCGCGTCCGCAAGAAATAGGAGATTTTATATTGAATTACTGAAGTGTCTTCTGTAGTTATAAGGTAGTATAGTTTCTACACATAGAAAGAGCCTGCTGGGCTTGCCATCGTTAATATATCTATATCGATTCTGTTATTATTCCTCGCCTTCGGAGGTAGCCTATTCTATACCTATATTGCGTGGACGGTAATGGGGACAGAGCTCTCGCTCGAGCTCTCCTGGCTACGCGATCGACTCGCTGGTCTCGCCGTGGTTCCGGTGGAAGCATCAGCGCGGTGCATCCTCGGTGCATCGGCGCATCGGAAATGCTACAGGAACGTCCCTAGCTAATTTTTAGGGGTTTTTTAAGTCCCTTATGGACTTAGTATAATTTTGTCCATACCACACTGGTCTCTTTCTGAGGTGATCTCTCGTTGGCTTGAGTACTCTGCTACTTGGATGTCTGGTGGCTCAGTAGTTGACCTTGGAAGATGTTCGTTTTCTCTGGGCCAGAGGTATCAGGCCTGGTCCTTGGAGTGGTGCGGTTGAAGATGCTTCTCCTGGGGTTGACTAGGTGGTCCTTCTTCAGCTGGATGGCTGGTCCTCTCTTTGATTGGTCAGCTGGTCCTCCTTTGGTCGATTAGCTGGTCTTCCTTTGGTTGGTTAGCTGGTCCTCGTTTGGTAGATTTCGGATGTTGGCGAAAGTCTGTGAACAGAATGCTCTCAGACTGTGGTTTGCCGTGCCCTTTTATACCAGCTTCCCTGCTCTTCTTTACTTTCCGTCGGTATAGCAGGGTATTACTATATCTTCTAGTCGTCCTGTAGCCCATCTTTTGTAGCCCATTTGTCCCGTTAATTTCCTCTTCTTGGTTATAGTAATTTAGCGTGTTCCTTATAGATGCTTCTTCATACGTTACTTGAGACTCTAGTCTTACTGCTTGTCAGTATAACTATAGCTGGAGTAACGATAGTTGATCTTTATAGGTGTGCGTGCTGTGAGTAGAAGGGGCCCGTTATAGAAAGACAGGGCGTGGCCGTCTGGCGCCAAGGGCGTGTCTAGACAGGCCCTGCCCCTCCCCCACCACTACCCTCCCCTGCTGCTTCCTTATTGGTTGTTCCAGGGGGCGTGTCTACCCCCACTACCCCACCCCCGTTCCTGATTGGTCCCCACAACCCCCCACCACCCTTGCCCCCATCCCTGATTGATCCCCACCAGTCCCCACCCCCAGTCCACCTATCCTGGTGTTCTGATTGGTGCAGCGTCGCAGCGCCATCTGCCGGATTTTGACCCGTACTCAATTGCCGATGCGCCATCTAATGTCGGTAAATGTGTTACCGACTGATGGTAAAGAAGATTGGATGTTGGCAATCAGTCAGGCAGAAAATTACCGATACGTCATCTACGGTCAGTGATCATGTTACCGACTGATGGTAAAGAAGACTGAATGTTGGCAGTCGGTCTAGCAGAAAAATTACCGATACGCTATCTACTATATGTAATCGTGTTACCGATCGTCGGTAAAGAAGATCGAATGTCGGCAGTCGGTCCAGCGGAAAATTAATTACCGATGCGCCATCTACTGTCGGTAATCGTGTTACCGACTGGTGGTAAAGAAGATTGAACGTGACAGTCGGTCTAGCAGAAAATGTATCGGTGATCGGTAAAGCGGATCGGTTGTCAACCGTCGGTATGTAGCCGACCATTGCTACAGCTATCAATTTGGGACTTACGGAAGATAAGAAGATTGGGTCTCGCGGTAAATAATATTCTGCACCCTACCATCAACCGGTTTCCCACCCAGTCGTCGATAACCGAGACCCCTTCACGTAGCTTTTTTTAAAACTTTTTGTTAATTAAAAAATTTCATAATTTAAACGACTATTTACAACAACGGTAAATGAAAATACTCGTAATTTTTAGTTTCATAAAAAACTGTTTTATTTTACCATTTTCGTCCAACAAACATGTATTGTTCATCCGTAATTTTCAATGGCATCCGTGGCAGTCACGGCGAGCTGGTGGTCGACCGTCAATTTATGTTTTTGTACCCGATTTTTTGTAATGTACATAGCATGGCATGTACGAGGAGACCTCACGGTCAACTTTGAGCTTCTCCGGTAGTTTGTCGTACAGAATTTCTATTTTTCCGCCTCAATGTTTCAATAGCAGCGGCTTCGGTATGTACGCGAGCTCAGCTTTGGTGAAGTCTCGGGGATCCTTGCAGCAGTCGATCATGAGTATACTACCAATAGTATTCATTGTGGAAAGAGAGGCAAAGATACTTTCACAACGACGTTTCCTTTTCAACTAAGTTTTTTCACAGCTGTTACCATTAGATATATACATCTCGCGTCAATGGCCAGCATAGTTAAATATGAAAATGTGTATGGTGGGAGTACTTTCGAATAATAAGACAGGAAATTCAAAGTTTCGAATTTATTCATACGAATTTCAAAATGGTTCTGCACACGTTTGTATATACGTGTTTTTATTATTATTTCACAAAATTATACAAATAAATCCGCATATAATATCGTTCTGTACACGCTTGTATATACGTGATTTTATTATCATTTTACAAAAGTATATAAATAAAGCCATATATTTTTTATCGTTTTTACACATATACATTGTAACATAGTTACACGGACTAGCACAGGATTTCATGCGATGATTATCGAGGCGAACATATGGTTTCGAGCATCGTTCGGTATTTCAAACAGCTCGAGGAGGCAAAATAGATTCGAAATATTGAAGAAGCAGAAAAACACCTGTGCGAAAGGCTCGGTACAAGAGTACCGAGGCTTGCGGGCAATAGGCCATTACCCCGATATAAAAACTGGAGCCGTTGCCGCTCCGAAATTCTCTCGCTGACCAAAACAGCAGGTCAGCGACCAACCGGCCTTGCCGGGAGGCGAGGGGAAGGCGGTAAGCGCGGCAACGGCGAACCGCAGAAAGAAGAAAATGCGTCGAAATTCGAATTAAGAACGATATGATGACGTAGGGCTAGGTGAAGCGAAGGGAAGGCTATAAAAGGCCGGTGCGGGGAGTGCGGAGGCTAGTGGTTCTTTTGTCTTCTTAGCGTGAAAGCTTAAACATTGGAGGACAGCAAATCGATAACGAAAAATTCTAATTAAAAAGTGGAAATTCAGGAGTCATTTAAAAAATTACATATTGTAGAGTCTGTGTTCACTCCAGAAAGTAAAACAAGTGAGTGACACCCAGAGGCCCGCGAGAAAGGAAAAGACAGGCGAGAAATAACTATATAATTAACAATAACCAGTGGTATAGTAGGAAAATTGTCATATAATCAAAATTAAGCTAGTTTATAAGGTGAATAGAGTTAGGTATAGGGAATTAAGTGCATCGACTGCGAGTAGTATTTAAGGAAATAGGATTAAGAGGATAGAGTTAAGCGTATAGTGTAGTTGCATCGAATTAAGCGAAAAGATTCCGGAAAAGAAATAAATAAATCGGATCTTTAAACCAACGAGAGAATTGCGAAACGAAAAATCACCTAAGTAGAAAGGAGACAGAGTGAGAGTAAGACGAGAGAGAAAGAGAAAAGAATTGTACATAGAGTTTCTACACTCTATACAAGTAGTGCGGTGTGTCTGTGTGTGTGAGGCGACAATACTGAGGCGTCGTCCCGTAATCGTAGCTCGAGCCCCGAAATTCCAAGAAGTTGTGCTCGAATAAGCAGAAATAATAATAACTAAAATCGAGGGAATTCCCTGATTTTCGAGACCGAAAAGATAGAATTAAGAAATATAGAAGATAGGATAATTGTAATTCAATATAGAATAAGTAGCATTAAAACATAGGATAAATAAGTACGAGTGAATGAGCGAAAGAAGCGGGTGAGCAAAAGAATTGTGAATAGGGTTCCTACACCCTATAAAAAGAGAAAATGCGAAGTAGCATAACCAGAAAGCGAAATCTCGGTGCGCCAAATATCCGATAGTACCGTGTAACACCGAGCGAGAAAGGAGTACCATTAGAGTCAGAGCGAGAGAATCAGAAAAGAGAGCTGAGACGCTTGACCGAAGGAGTGAGTGCGAGGAAAGATAGCGAGCGGTGCGGTATTGATATAGCGGCGTATTGAACATAGGTATAGTGAAACTGTGCTACGAACCATAACAGACTCCCGAGTAATACCGAGAAATCGCGCATCACCAATAAAATAAATAAATTGCGGAAATAATCGGTTGCATACCAAGTGTAAAGGAAGATCCTCGAAAATTTAATGATTGTGTTCAGTTTTCACGCTTACCAAGTACACACTCAACTCATGCACACGCTACAGTCACAATCATCTGACGCCTCGCGTCATATGGTATAGCTCGCAGGTATGCTATATCGATTTATCGACCGCGCACTCATGCATATTGTCCATCTGCTCACATCCTCGATCGAAGCTCACTCAAGCGGCCAACGCTGTTAGCGTGGCCCCATCGGCAAGACCACTCACAAGTCTCGCCTTCCATCGCTGACAGCAAATCACAAGCAAGCTGTGACGCACGTCCGTCTTCTTGATACTCTGCCGCGTGGTCGACGGATGTGGCCATTGTTCTCACTCGAGTCGCTCGCTATACACGTTCCCGCGTAAAGCTCACGGAGATATTCTCTTGTTCTAATCACTCTAGTGCGGATTCATTTCTGTAGTGTAATACATTCTTGCTCAAATCACCCGTGTTTAACCTCAGTGTTAGTGAAACTCATAGCAGATCATCAGAACCACAGAGCCAATCACATAAACGTCAACGGCGTGGTTCGCGCGTTGGCTGCACAGACGCCATTCTGCTCAGCACCGATCATCGGCGTCAGGACCCTCATCAGACTGCCGTGTGGCATTTTTCGAGCTCTACAGTCAGACCTTATCATCAGGATCAACCACACGGAATCACCAAGGCAACTCAGAGGCCTGAGACCCAATCACCAACAGTACATCAACACGCAGGCCAGACCAATCACAGTAATATATTAAACACAATCAACAGGAATTTTTTCATGCAGCCAATGTTACATACTTTCAATAAACGTTGAATTTATTATTGTTAAATTACTGAGTTCATTTAATTAGTTATACTTGTCACCAGGATCCTTAACCTTAATATTCGCATCTGTCACTCGACATGCTACGTGCGAATGCATCAACCCGCTATCCACCAACAGCGTAGTAATACTCAAATGATACAGGTTCACTGTGCAGAGCACTATATTGATTATTATTCATTATGTTTTTACTCAGTCTGACTAGGCGCTGACTTTGCGCACTTGTCAATTTCTGTCATAGTGCGTTGTCGCCTCAGTTAGTGTCTATCGTAGAGGTCTTAATAATTTTGTTGGAGCATTATCAAATATTTATAATTTACTCACACTCAATAATCATACATTTTTTGGTCCTTCGAGCCGGATCCTGGTCAAGTATATAATTTTATGCCTCGATACTCACATGAATCACCAATCAACACATGTAATACACTACAGATTGCGCAACTCAGCATGCATCGATACAAGACAATGCTCAATAATAATAAAATACTCACCCAAGTGCACTAATCATTTTTTGTAAACCATTCAACAGGCTCAACTAGTTCAAATCATGGCTGACGATAAGAAAGCGCAGTCAAACCAAAGCAAATCCTCGCAGGAAGGCGACTCACATGATGGTGATGTGGAAGCAATCGATGAAGCAACAGGCGTCACCGAGACACTCAATGTACCACCCACGGTACAGAGACCACGCACCAGATCACCATCACCAAACACCAATCACGCTAACCTCATGGAGTATAAGGTCGCATCACAGCATGCGAGGATAGCAATGATCAACCAGCTACACGATCACCTGCAAAACTCACCAGGCAGCGTTTCCGAAGAACTCAACGGCCAGTTAGAGTTTTTAAATCGCACTTGGGACTGTTTTTGTAACGAGCATGATCAAATGGGAGAAACATGTAAACGTGCTTTTCTCACTCACCCGTATTTTACAGAGAAGGTGTACCAATCAGGCTTTGATAGTTACTTCAAGGCACTCACAATCATCCTGCGAAAGAAGGCAATCGCAAAAACTCAAGAGACCGTATCAAGCAGAACTGATCAACAGAGTCAACCAAGTCAGCACCGATCAACATTGCCGAAAATAACGTTGCCGGAATTTGACGGTGATTTTACAAAATGGCCGGCATTTAGAGACTTGTTTGCCTCAATGGTGGTCGACAATGACCAAATCAGTGATGTAGAGAAACTACACTATTTAAAGATCAGCCTTAAAGGATCAGCCGCTCAACTGATCTCCAATGTGCCGATCAACAATGATTCGTTCAATTCATCATGGCAAATAATCAAGGACAGATTCAACAACAAGGAAAGACTCATCCTGTCTTATGTTGAGAAACTCCTTAGTAACACTCGACCAGTGGCAAAATCTGCAGCCGCACTCAACACATTAGTTAGCTCAACGAAGGAAATAATCAACGCACTCAACGTTCTCGGAATTGATACAGAATCGTGGAATTATGTATTAATTTTCGTAGTTGCTCAACGCCTTGATACATCCATGCGTGAAGCATGGGAATACAAACGGAGTGCGCACAAGCAGCCAACCTCGTTTGAAGATTTGATGGGATTCATCGAATCCAGAGCGAGAGCTTTAGAAGTCATCCCAATCAACCCTGATCAATCGGCTGACAGAGCCAGCAACATCTCAAAACACTCAACAAATCCTGCACTTCTGCCAGCTAGACCGGCTCACCATGCGTCCACTCAACCGAGGACACATCAGTATCCATGCGATCACTGTGGTGGTTCGCATTACATAGTGAGCTGTGCTAAATTCAGAGAGCTACAACCTGCAGATCGCCACAAAGTTGTGACTGAACACCGACTGTGTTTCAACTGCTTTGGTCATCACAACCTCCACTCGTGCCAATCAACCATCAACTGCAAGACGTGCGGTGCCAAACACCACACGATGATTCATTTGCAATCCTCCGCAAGAACCACACCAAAGTCAAATCAACCAAGCACCTCAGCTACACCTGCCACAGCTCATCCAAGCACCAGCTCACGTCAATGAGAAATTGACGTGCCATTTTGCCAACTCATCAACTCACACGGTAGAACAGCAGTTCTACTAGCAACGTGTCAAGCATTACTCATCACATCTTTCGGCACTCACCAAGTCAGATTACTCATTGATCCAGGATCAGAGCTCACCTTCGTCTCAGAACAACTTGTATCGGATCATGGGCTTACTCGTCAACACTCATCAATTCCAGTCATTGGCATTGGAAACACGAGATCAACACAAACCAGAGGTACCACCACATTAACATTACGATCAATTCATTCATCACGTGGTGTTACCATCGCAGCTCAAATACTCAATAAGTTGACGAGTACATTGCCATCAGTACACACGCAACCACAGGAGTGGCCACACATTTCATCACTGCAGTTGGCAGACCCTGACTTCTTAACACCACGGCCAGTAGATATCATCATCGGGGCTGATTCATACGGGCTAATCATCCAGCCTGGCATCAAGAAACACTCGGACTTCTTACCGATTGCACAATCAACAATATTTGGGTGGATTATTCTTGGTCCAGTCCCAGAGAATTATTCAACACCAAGCAACTCATACCACATCACAGTAGAATCATCAAATAAGGAAATTCAAGATCTTCTCACGCAGTTCTGGGTTCAAGAAGAAACACCATCGACAATAGATCACAAGCTCACCCCAGACGAAGAAGCGTGTGAAAAGTATTTTCAAACGACTCACACTCGAGACGAAGAAGGACGATACATCGTGCGAATCCCGCTCAAATCATCACCATCGAGTCTAGGAGACTCAAAACTCACTGCTCAGCGATGTCTACAACGACTCATGAAGAAACTCTCAACAAATAATTCATACACCAACTTATACAACTCATTCATGAAAGAGTATGAAGATTGTGGTCACATGATACGTGTACCATCCTACCACCAGTCAACTCAAATGAGCGAATCTGTTCATGACTATTGTGAAACCGAGACGACCTTGGCACATGATGCAGTAGCATCAGGAGGGTTGAGGGTCTCGGAAGATCAATTGTCAGAACACACTTACGCTCATCCTCCATATTATCTTCCTCATCATGGTGTACTGAAAGAAGATCGAATCACAACAAAGTTGAGAGTTGTCTTCAACGGATCCAGCCCAACGACGTCGCAAGTATCACTCAACGACATCCAGCATGTTGGAGCAAAATGTCAACGTGACATCTCAGACGTGCTCTTATGGATCCGACAGCACAAACTCATCTTTTCAACAGACATCACAAAGATGTACAGACAAATCAAAGTCCACCCGGACGATTGGGATTTGCAACGAATCATATGGCGAGATGACCAACTCAATATGGTGCCATATCACCTAACAACAGTGACGTATGGGACTCGCTCAGCACCATTCTTAGCAATCAGATCATTACTTCAACTAGTTGAAGACGAAGGTCATCGCTTTCCGCTCGCAATTGAACCACTCATGAAAGGCAGATATGTTGATGACATATTCGGAGGAGCTGATCAGCTTGACACACTCATCGAAATATCAAATCAAGTCACCCAGCTCTGCATGGCGGGCGGGTTGCCTCTAGCAAAATGGCACAGCAACACCGAGCAATTCATCGAGCATATCGACCACCACTCACCATCAAACTCACACTCATTCGAAGATAGCAGTACCAAGTTACTCGGCCTGTCATGGATACCTCGTGAAGACGTATTCAAGTTCCACGCAAAGCCTCCATGCTCAAGTTCCAAGCTCACAAAGAGAATCATCTTGTCTGAAACAGCACAACTCTACGATCCACTCGGGTTTCTCTCACCATTCATCATCAAGGCCAAATCATTATTACAAGAATTATGGCTGGAGAAACTCAGCTGGGACGATCAAGTTTCAGATCAGATACACACCAAGTGGACGTTGCTCAGACAAGAGCTCACTCAAGTCGATGAAATCTCAATTCCACGATGGATTCAACTCACAAGCTCAACACTTGTGGAGTTGCACGGATTCTCCGACGCATCTCAAATAGCAATGGCGGCTGCTATCTATATCAAAACAACAACTCCAGGGGAAGAAACCAAGGTTACACTCATCTGCGCGAAATCAAAAGTAACACCACTCAAGCGACTCTCCATCCCTCGACTCGAGCTCACAGCAGCACTGATCTTAGCAAAGCTCATGAATTACGTGCAAACAACCTTGGAACTCACCAACACTCAAACGTTCCTGTGGACTGATTCCTCAGTAACGCTCACCTGGATTAACTCACACCCATCACGGTGGAAGGACTTTGTCAGGAACAGAGTGTCAGCAATTCAAGAACTAACTCCAAACAGCGTATGGAGATTTGTTCCTGGCAAAGACAATCCAGCCGATTGTGCTTCAAGGGGCATCAGTATCTCCCAGCTCCAGAAGCACCTCCTGTGGTGGACAGGACCACAGTGGCTCACAGGCGATCAATGTTCATGGCCAACTCAACACTATCAACAAGACTCACAGACTCATCAGGAGGAGCGACCAGGGGTCGCATTCACAGTGGCAACAAATCAGGACGTATATCATTGGGAGATGATATACAGACACTCTTCTCTCACTAGACTACTCAGAGTAACCGCAATATGCTTTCGAGTAAGTCAACTCATCAAGAAATTGCCAAACTCAACGCTCTTTAACCCTCTCTCGCCACAAGATATTGAGAGAGCAAGAGTATTTTGGATCAAAGCAACTCAAGCAGCATATTTCTCAACAGAGCTCAAATTGATCACCATAGCTCAACTACCAACAGCTCATCCCTTCAATCGCCTGACTGCCTATATCGACACTCAAGGCATCATTTGGGTTGGAGGAAGATTGACCAACTCACAACTGGAACTTGAGGCAATTCACCCAGCAATACTCCCACGACATTCTCACTTCACCACACTCATCATAGCAGATGCACATCACAAAACCATGCATGGAGGCACGCAACTCACCCTGAACTACACAAGGCAATCGTACTGGATTATTGGTGGTAGAGCTCCTGTACGGTCGCAGATACTCAGCTGCATAAAATGTGCTCGACAACGTGGCGTCAGAGCACAACAACTCATGGGTCAATTACCAACCAAGAGAGTCACCCCAGCACGACCATTCTTCTACTCAGGTGTGGACTACGCTGGTCCGCTGACCATCAAAACCTGGAAAGGTAGAGGCGCCAAACAACATAAAGGATGGCTGTGCATTTTCGTGTGCTTCGTCACCTCGGCCTTGCATCTGGAGGCCGTGAGTGACTACTCAACTGACTCATTCATTGCTGCATTCAGACGGTTCACTGGACGCAGAGGCATCTGCAACACTCTCTATAGTGATTGCGGCACAAACTTCATAGGAGCAGATGCCATACTCACCAAACTCTTCACTCAAGGTACAACAGAATCACTCTCACTGCATTGCTCACTCACCAGTGATGGAACTACATGGAAGTTCAACCCACCAGCAGCTCCACATATGGGAGGAAAATGGGAAGCAGCAGTCAAATCAGTAAAATATCACCTGAACCGAACAGTAGGAGACATCGCACTCACGTTCGAGGAATTAACTACGTTGCTCATCCAGATCGAAGCAACGCTCAACTCACGACCATTGGAACCACTCACAGAAGACCCTGAAGATACTTCAGCACTCACACCAGCTCACTTTCTCATCGGAGAGCCGCTCACAGCCATACCAGAGCCATCACTCACAGATCTGAACGTTACTAGACTATCACGATGGCAACTAATACAACAAAGGCTTCAATATTTTTGGTCCAAATGGTCAACTCAATATCTCCAGCGCCAACTGTCTACATCGAAATGGCATCATCCATCGAACACCATCAAGGTCGGTTCATTAGTACTGATCACTGATGAGAGGTCTCCACCATCAAAATGGCTTCTCGCCAGAGTCACTCAACTCCATCCAGGAAAGGATGGACTGACCAGGGTAGTGTCACTTAAAACTGCAACAACAACACTCGTTCGACCAATCACCAAGCTCGCCATCTTACCAGCTCAAACTGAATGAAGAACAGATCACATTTAATCATCAACACCGTTGCTGATGGCGGGCGGAATGTTCAGTTTTCACGCTTACCAAGTACACACTCAACTCATGCACACGCTACAGTCACAATCATCTGACGCCTCGCGTCATATGGTATAGCTCGCAGGTATGCTATATCGATTTATCGACCGCGCACTCATGCATATTGTCCATCTGCTCACATCCTCGATCGAAGCTCACTCAAGCGGCCAACGCTGTTAGCGTGGCCCCATCGGCAAGACCACTCACAAGTCTCGCCTTCCATCGCTGACAGCAAATCACAAGCAAGCTGTGACGCACGTCCGTCTTCTTGATACTCTGCCGCGTGGTCGACGGATGTGGCCATTGTTCTCACTCGAGTCGCTCGCTATACACGTTCCCGCGTAAAGCTCACGGAGATATTCTCTTGTTCTAATCACTCTAGTGCGGATTCATTTCTGTAGTGTAATACATTCTTGCTCAAATCACCCGTGTTTAACCTCAGTGTTAGTGAAACTCATAGCAGATCATCAGAACCACAGAGCCAATCACATAAACGTCAACGGCGTGGTTCGCGCGTTGGCTGCACAGACGCCATTCTGCTCAGCACCGATCATCGGCGTCAGGACCCTCATCAGACTGCCGTGTGGCATTTTTCGAGCTCTACAGTCAGACCTTATCATCAGGATCAACCACACGGAATCACCAAGGCAACTCAGAGGCCTGAGACCCAATCACCAACAGTACATCAACACGCAGGCCAGACCAATCACAGTAATATATTAAACACAATCAACAGGAATTTTTTCATGCAGCCAATGTTACATACTTTCAATAAACGTTGAATTTATTATTGTTAAATTACTGAGTTCATTTAATTAGTTATACTTGTCACCAGGATCCTTAACCTTAATATTCGCATCTGTCACTCGACATGCTACGTGCGAATGCATCAACCCGCTATCCACCAACAGCGTAGTAATACTCAAATGATACAGGTTCACTGTGCAGAGCACTATATTGATTATTATTCATTATGTTTTTACTCAGTCTGACTAGGCGCTGACTTTGCGCACTTGTCAATTTCTGTCATAGTGCGTTGTCGCCTCAGTTAGTGTCTATCGTAGAGGTCTTAATAATTTTGTTGGAGCATTATCAAATATTTAGAATATACTCATATTCAACCATCATACAGATTGTAATAAAAAAAAATGAGGTTTGGCTATAAATTATTTGTCTTAAATAAAGCATCACTGTCCACCACCTTGAAGTCTACATTAATTAGTTTTGTGTCGAGCCCAAAACCCCACGAAAAATAAAATTACATGTGAACGGGAGAGAAATACCGTTACAACATATATACAATAATATTCATAAAGAATAAAAATAATTTACAACGCTGTACAGATAAATGTACGTATTTACACACATGAACACCCGCACGGTATCTATATGTACATAAAACACGCACGCACGCACGCACGCACGCACGCACGCACGCACGCACGCACGCACGCACGCACGCACGCACGCACGCACGCACGCACGCACGCACGCACGCACGCACGCACGCACGCACGCACGCACGCACGCACGCACGCACACACACATATTTACAAAGTTACAAGTGCAAAACAATTGTGAAAAATTATCTACAAACTATATACATAAATAACCACACACACACACGCAGAGGCGAGCGCATTCTATTTACATGTTGATACATATTTACATATTTACAAAAGTTTATATTACAAATAGATGTTACTTGCCATCATCAGCATCGTTATCTTTAAAACCAAACGGTAGTGATAACCGGTGTGTAATATGGCGACGTTTACGACATACGACACGACAAGTTTTGTACATTGTATGGGTGATGACGTTGTGGAGGGGCGTTCTTTGAATTGAATTAAATTTTAAATTAAACACTGTGTTACTAACCGATGGTAATTTCGATTTTATGAGTTTACTTATTGAATTAAAATTAATTGTTTCCGAGTTTTTATAATTTAAAATTATCCCCTTCACTTTACAAACAGTGTCCACCACCGTTTCAGGATCCTCGGTAGTCGTAACCGTATGACCATAAAATTTCGGGCCACCGGAGACGAACGAGTTGTTATAAGCGTTCGGCGCCACCGATATCAACTCGTTGGTCATGTCACCGAGGAGATTACCTACCGAGGGTTCCCAAGCATCATCACCAGTACTCACGTAAATAACAGAGTCCGTGTCGTAATACAAAACCCGTCTATCCAATAGCTCGAGGTAGCTATAAAGTTTCAGACGGGCCAAGGCCGTTGTAAATGCAGCTATAACCGCATTAGTTAAGGGGCTAGGGGTAACAGCGTCCTCGCGAGATACCCAGTTTAAATATAGCAAATCGTCGTTAACCAGTAGCAGGCGTTGAATTTCTTTTTCATTGTCGTACAAATACAACAATAGCTTCTCGCGAGTTTTAATTATTTCCGTGCGCGTCAGGTTATCCCGCTGACCGAACTTACCCCAGAACGAATTTAAGCAAAGCTTAGCAACTGAGCGTAAGCCCTGATTACGCGTAATGTTGTTAGCGTTCAGCCAGATACCCTCCACACGCTCGTAATAATCTATATATTCCTCGCGAGACGCTTCGTCGATACAATGCTCGGGCCAACCGCTCGCCTCCTGTTTAATTTTCAAAAATGTATTTACATAAGAGGCAAACAGTCCACCCTCGCGTGTAACGGGATTGTACATTGTTGTTTTGTACGCCCAAATCATCGAAATTTTTAAGACTTCATAGCCCATATCTATTGCCTTCCGCACCTCATCCGTCACCCAGGTACCGGTGAAAGCCCGGTCGTCAGGGTTCTCATGAATGCACGAGGCTTGAACCATAGACTCTGTACACTTACGGCACAGAGCAAATAGCAGTCTCTCGTGCATTCGAACAGGTAACACGGGGTGAAAGAGGTGGCGCGGAGGCAATACGGTACACTCGACCAAACCGTTGACCGTTACACCGAGAGCATCGAGTGAACCCCCCAACAAATCGTCGCACTCGGTACCGATATATATTTTCGGGTGCCCCACCGGGAAGCGACCTGTCTTACATATATACGGATACAGCGAGCAGATATCGATGTACGATATCTTCTCCCCTGATGCGACATCGTAGGAGGTGACGATATTACCTGTGCGACCACCATAAAACGCTGCACGAGGGTTCAAACTCTCTGTAGTGCGCCATGGATGATTTTTTAAAAATTCGTTTACGCGTGGCTCGACTTTGCAGAGTAGATTGAAGTTACACTCCCACATCTCCACCAATTCGTAACCATGCGAACGAATTTTTAAACTCATTGCCACAGTACGCTTATATCGAGTGTCCATACTCTCGTTACCAGCGTGAGACTTTCTCGCGCGATCGTTTGGAAAACACTCACGGCATCCATGCCAGTAACAACCATGGTATTGATAAACAATACGACGATTGTTTACCTCTATATAGCCGTCGACACGCGGCCCTTCGGGTAGCTTATGTTCACGGGTGCGACCCACGTGAATAAGCGCATGACCGAGCTCATGCTCGACCCATAATAGCCAGTCGACGGCCTGCTGTGAGTGATTTTCCGTACGCATATAACCACCGGCAGGTATAAGACCAATTGTATCGGGTCTTAGAAAATTACGACGGTACACGACCGAGCAAGCCGATGCTATCGTAGTGGCCTCGGTGAATGGGCATGTATTACCTACGGATAAAAAAATTTTTCCGAAATTCAAAGCAAGCTCGACGGAGTATGTCAACATCCATCTTACAATACTTAAAAATTTCTTTTTCAAAATTAAATGTTACGGCTTTATCGACTTGCTCAGCGTACCATTCGTAAAATTCCGCGCGGTCTGGTTTACTCATTGTGTCGGGCGAGTAATACGTAGCTGCGGGGAGAACACCGTTATAGCCTCGTGCATCTTCAGTGTTGAAGAGGTGCGGGAAATAAACCTTGGCCAGTTGCTCGCTAAACCCAAAGGCTTTGGGTAGTGCACTGAGTCGCATATGAAAATAATTTATGCTGTCTATAAAAGTCGTGCGGCCCACGCGCATTGAAACTATTGAATTACCGGTCAAAATTATACTGGGTGTGGGCATATCCGTGGAACGTTCTACGATACTTCGCAATACAAATTGGCTGTCAAATGCCTTGGCGTTGTGTGCAATACACACTATATTGCGAAATTTCGTAGAAGGTCGCACGGCCAAATCTACAAATTCATCTACTGGATTATTTTTGAATAAAAACTCTCGTACACCGCACCACGAGCAAGTGCTCAAGGGTAGATGCTCTCCCGCTGAAAAACAAAGCTCACACAGCTGTTGCGCTACACAATGAGTGACTACGTGCTCGAACGAGTCGTCTCCCGTATTTGGTGTAATATACGGTTTATCCTGGCGCGTTTCAAAATCGTAAAATATAAATAGCGTTTCAGGGTGTCCCGCGACCGGTTCCAATTCTTTCCGCGGTTTGACAATTTACATATAGCAACGATCATTGTAGCCATGCGAACTACGACACAAACGACAAAAAGAAACACCGCATTCGTGAATCTTGTGATGATTACTCATAACTTTATCACAAGATTTACAAATATGGTAAGTCTCGCAAATAGATTTTTGAAGCTGTTGCAGATTATAGCGGCTAACCAATGGTTTTAAATGGTTAGCGAAACACAAGGGGTTGTAGAACATTCGTCCACAATCGTCGCACGACTTCTCGCTATTCACAGCGGTGGGCACTGTTTGACTAGTACCCGCCACCGGACCGGGCACGAGCTCTTTATCAGCCGTTGGGGCTAACTCTTTGATACAGGGCGGCACACTGAAGCATCGTGGACACTTACTCGTGCAACGATGCTCGAATTGACGACGGTAAGATTTATTGCACGGTATACAATAATTCTTACCACCTGCTGCGCCCATTAGGTTGATGATTGGCGAATAGTGTTTTGAAATAGCACTATACGCTATATTAACAACCTCAGATGGCCCCTGCATTACGAAAGACGTTAGTCCATCAAAAAGCGGGGGTACACCTGTACCGAGTGACTCCCAATCGTATACCGTGATAGCAATCCTCAAAGGCATGAGGTATCTTTGGAAATTTGTTATTTCCGGAATACCACAGCCTTCTAGAGGTATTTGCACACCGGCCAGCTAAACAAGAGATTGTGCTTTTTCACGTTGGTCGAGCGACGCCCCTTGTCGCATACGCGCCCAAGCTATTTGCGAGTCTTTGCTACGTTCGCGTTTATGTACGTTGTTTGCAAGAGCTACAACGATCGAGCGAGGAAAACACAAATTATCACCGTTTTGTATTATACAAACCACGGATCGACTCTTCACCATTGACACACGGAGCCCCTGACCAGTAGGCACCGCTACATACGTAACGGTGAATCGCAACGTGTCAGATGCCGCGAGAACCCTCGAGCTCTGATTCACGGCACACATCAAAGCCCATAGGGCTTCATCAGTGAACCGTGAAATAGGCCTCAATGATATACCCGCTTTGCCGTCTGCCATCCCGTCAGTGACAAAACCCACACCTATTAAATCCGTGTCATCGCGATCCTTTACGAAATAATCGTGAATATCTCGGATGGAGTTACGAATGCACGTGACCGGATTTATAGATATGGGCGGTTGTACTAACGCTAGATTGATCTGTCGCGCTGAAACCCCGAAACGCCGTAAATACCCTGGCTATGATTTCGAATATTAACTACGCCTGCTACTACGCGATTAACGTTATTACCCCCGGCACCAGTTAAACCCCTACCTATTTGATTTTTGGGACATACCTCGAGCGAAGACGATGCTGATGACGACGCTGTAAAGGCTGGGGGCGCTGACGATGACGTTGATTCATCTTCATCCGACGACGACGACGACGACGACGACGACGACGACGACGACGACGACGACGACGAAGAGGACACGGTGGAAGCCAGTGACGGTATTGGCTACAATATTTTAAATTATTTTTACGTACCATCATACGAGTCATCAGCGGACTCTGTAGTTGCCTCGTCTATATTTAAAGGCCTCTGCGCAACCATCACTGGTTCCTCGTCTTCCTCTATCCCCGGCTGCTCAGGATCCGGGCTAGCCGGACTGTCGGGGACATCATCGTCGATAGAGCTGTCGTCTTCCTCCTCACCCTCCTCCATGGCCTCATCATCGGCGTCGTTGTCGTTATCATCATCATCGATGAAAAACACATCAACCTCGTCACCGTCGTCTGCCGACACGCCTGACATTGAGGCGTTGTCGTCATCGTCGGGGCTGGGTGAAGCCGTGCACAACGACGGTGACCCCAAGCATGAGTCGGCGCTAGGAGGGCCGGCGTCGTTTTCGCTGCTGCTCGATGCAAGTAGCGAGCGTATAGCTGTAAGGGAAAATAAAAATGTATCATTTCTTTAAAGAAAAACATTTTGTTTTTCACTGTATTGCTTTTTATTTTTTAATTTAGCTAAAATATTTTTATTATTTTTCAAAAATTGAATAAAATACATTGCCAGCGTTAACGAGTCTACGAAGCAAGTTTAACTGTGATTGATTGATTGACGGAAAGTGTATTAATTTTTGCGAGATAGAGTGAAAGTGGATTGAAAATTAATTCACTTTTCTTCATCCAATCAATCACAGTTAAACTTGGTTCATACCCTCACTGGTGTCGATAATGTATTTTATTAAATTTTTGGAAAAATAATACAAAAAATTTGTAATAAAAATTATTTTTACGGTTTTAAAAAGTAAAAAATTAAACCACTTTCAGTCAAGTGAACAAGTAAAAACTATAATACAATTTTAAATAATAAACAATATTTTTCTAGATTAAAAAAGTAAAATACAAAAGAGCAAATAACAAAAAGACGATAAAAACTCCAAATTTTGTACACAAATACTCTATGACTGAACACTGTAAGGGGGGTGATTTTACATGTGTCAGTTTCTTAAAATAAATAAACGAGTAAAAATGAAAATGTATCATCTTTAAAGAAAAACGTTTTGTTTTTATTAAAATTTGTTAATTACCAAAAATTTTTACTATTTTTCAAAAATTGAATAAACACATTGCCGACACCGCCGAGTTTAACGAACCAAGTTTTACATTGATTGGTGAAAAGTGTATTAATTTTTGCGTAGCAAAGCGAAAGTGGATTAAAAATCAAGCCACTTTTCATCATCCAGTTAAAATAAAACTTGGTTCTCGACGATATGACGCTCACAATGTATTTTTTATTACATTTTTGACAACAATAATAAAATTATTAAATTATAAAAAATTAGTTTTTATATTATACTCTTTCAATCATTTTAAGATTGATAAATATTTAAATAATAAAAATTATTTCAATGAAATAAAAAATACAAAATGAAAGTAAAAAAGAACACATAACAAAACTTTTTTCTTTTAAGACGACAAATAATAAATAAAATTATAAATAAATAAATAAAATTTTTCAAATTGTTTCGACTTATTTATGTCGATTTTCAGCGCCCATAATCAACTTGTTCAGCGGCCCATGTAACAGTCCACCGTGATCGGCAAGATGTTGGACCACATATTGCTGCACAAAAGCGGGTGCTTGCCGTAACGGACTACTCACATAAGCATCGGTAATCGAGTCTGCATCACCACTCAGCAACACTGCACTAAACTCCGCGCGGAGACGTTGGAACGTAAAGTTCGCGATATTCACGAACCAACGCCGTGTAAACCGCCGCACCAATCGCGGTTCCCGACGTATGAACACGCGAGCCGTTGCGCGCACTACGGCCAGAAGGACACGTCTACGTGAATCCATTTTTTTTTTTAAACGCGAAATAACGATGCTACACTGACAGGATGCTAGTTGTAGAACGTTTAAACGTTGAATAATACGAGAACTACCGTTTCACGCAATTTTATACCTTAACTCGAATACCCCCACTACCCTCTATATATATATTTCGAGTTCACCATAAATTCAGAAATCGAGGAGAATTTTAAAATATAACAACCTTGAGTCCCTGTACAGTGACAGAGTGTATTCACAAGGGGGTTGAGGGCTACACCCAGCCGTGCACTATTTCTTAAAGATAATTTATTTCGTACTACCTCTTTGGAAATGCTGTAAACATGAACCCATGCACGCCTACCGTTTTCTCTAGAAAGCTGCATTGTCTAAACAGACATTCTTACAACGATAACGCTGCTTCAGGGTCAACTAGCGTAGGCGCCTACTATTTCTTAAAAATGATGTAATTCGTATTAGCACTTTGTCTAGAGTGTAAACATGAAGCGCTACACTCCACACGTTTTTCTAAGAAAGCTGTATTGTCTGAAACAGACATTCTTAATTTACATTTATATATGCACTTTTGGTATCTATTTACAATACGGTAATACGAAACGTCTGCCGTTTTTATACTAGACTGCATTGACAAAATAGACAGGCTCCGTTTATATATATACATCTGTAACACGTGTATACACAAGACAATAAACGCAAATTCTACGATAGCTTTTCCATCAGGGTCTGTGTATTTGCAAACAAACAAAAAAATACCCAACATTTACATAAACGCTTGTGAACTAGCTTATTTTACATAATTATATTCAGTATAAATTCTCATAATAAATTCATTTTCAAAAATATATTACGAGAAATTTTTCGTTCTCGCTACTCTCTTTACATTTAATTGTATTCATATTTACTTATTCAAAAATGGTATACCCGGACAAACGTTTCATTGTCAATCAACCCTTACACTGCTACGACAATGATAATTATCAGACTTTGGTGGAAAACTGAAAACCCCCGAGCGACGTAATAAATTATGTTCCAATGGACAGACGCTAGCTATTGAATTTGTATATGGTCAATATACAATACGGCGCCTGTTTATACATATTTAACTACATAAGGCCAGAGAGGGTTTGCTATAATGTTTTAAATTTTACGCTATGAAATATCTATTTGTGATGAAATAAACAATTTTTACACTACAATAATTTGTAGTATACAGAAGTATAACTTCTCTCTCTATATGCTCTACTAAGGTTACGTTGGTGAGGGTAAACGCTTGCCCCCACCATTCCAACATATGAGGCGATTCACACCTGTCTATAAAAACATTTGTAAAGAGGATCGCGTGGCAGTCCAACCCGTGATAAGGTACGAAATACAGTTATCGTAGCTTCGTTTCCCTCATCATTTATTCATTTTTCCGTGTCGCTGTTGTATTTTTCTATCAACCATGGAAAATTTTGAAGCACCATTGTTGCTTGCTACAACATACAATTTGAACTACTCGGAAACAAAGAGGATAACTGTGGGTCTTCAGGTACGCGCAAGCGGTGACGTTACACCGGTCGTTAAGCTGCAGCATAATAACTCGTCGGGTGGTATTACCTTTGAATCTACAAAGTGTTGTAAACTACAAGATGCCTTGACCGAGATAGCATCATATTTCGGGGCCTGTACGAATTATGGCTGGAAAGCTGATCAACGCATCGGTAAAACACTCAACATCGATGACTGCGAGATTCACTTTGCGTCCTCGTTTGGCTCAAATCCATTGTTTTCGACCAAGCCAAGGACAATGTGGTCGCCGTGGACGTCAACCCTAACGATGAAAATACACAGCTGGAAGCACCACCACCACAGAAGAAGAAGAAGAAAAACATCTATTCACCGAGTATAGTTATGCAAAAGAAATCTTTTGACAGACTATGCATCGTAACACCGTGTGTCGATGAGCGCTTCAGACGGCTCCAACGCTACGTCGTTT
>OZ012711.1:8621428-8784517 GCA_963942595.1 Cylloceria caligata | reverse complement strand
CATAAGCTTATGACCAGGCGAGCGTGTATCTGTATAAGCTGAACCGCGCCCGCGCACACGTCTGATAAGCTAATAACGACGTGTGGGTACGCGCCGCCGCCGCCGCCGCCCCCCGGCTGGGTAACACGCTTATTGTGCACATGGTGTATGCGATTTTACATCTCGTTGCTCTACGATATTCACCGTCATCATCATCATCATCATCATCATTATCATCATCAATAGTATCGTGGATTTGTCACGCTTTATAAGTAAAAATAATAATGGATGTACGCTGGAAACATCCGTGGACGTCGCTGATTTGTGGCCCCACTGGATGTGGGAAAACAGTTTTCATGAAAAAATTTCTAAAGTTTCTCAATTCAATGAGTAACGTTGAATTTGACCGTATTATATTTTATTATAGAGATACTCTCGATTCTGATATCGCTGCTCTGAATAACACATGTGAACAACAACAACAACCGTCGTCGTTAATTACTAAGACTGGGAGTAATAAAATATCCAAAACCCCAAAAAATGAACTTAACGAGGGTCTACCGCAACAGGAGGATTATTCGAGCGACAATAACTTGAAAAAATTGGTTATTATCGATGATTTAATGCGCGAATCCTCAAATAATACCATTGTCGACCTTTTCACAAAAGGTAGCCATCATAAAAATATTAGTGTGATTTTTATCACACAAAATATTTTCCATCAGGGACATGGACAACGTGATATATCATTAAACGCCAATTATATGGTGATATTTAAAAATCCACGTGATCGAGCACAAATTACACATCTAGCGAGACAAGTATACCCCGAGAATCCACGATTTCTAACCGAGTCATATTACGATGCTACCTCACAGCCACACGGTTATCTACTCTTGGATCTTAAACAATCGACACCCGATTATTGTCGATGTCGTACAATGATATTTCCCGATGATCCACGAATGCTGGTCTACATATCGAAAAATACTCGTCAACGTATTTAATTGGAAGCACAAGTAGACACCACATCAGTCGCTAATGGATATAAGTGGTGTACGCATCACGCATCATAATACATCTGCTGTGAAACTGTAATAATGAGGGATAGCACCAGCGCGAAGAAAAAGAAGGAGAAAAATACACATTACATTCCATTCGATGAACGTTGTATAGCCCTACTTAACGCTATTTGTCATTCGAATAAAAAACAGCGAAAATCAATATTGCGTAATGCTGATAAGCCTCTAATCAATTGTATCTGTGAATGCGCGTTAAACATTTTACAAGGAGTTGTTTGTGTCAAGTCAAGTGTTAAAAAACGTTTTAAAAAATATAAAAATATACTTCGACAGCTTGTCTCAGGATGTGTGACAAAACAACGTGGTGGTGGTGGTGGTGGTGTTTGTACAGTCGCTCGTAAGCAACGGAAATATAATTGGAGAGCGAAGAAACGCTTTATAATTCAAAAAAGGGGTGGTGCTTTTTTACCACTTTTACTGGCGCCCATAATCACAACTTTATTTAGTAAATTTTTCAGTGATAGTGACGATTGACAAAACAATACTGTGTTAAGGATAAAAATTCATGCTCGTAAATGGAGCATGCGAAAAAAATGTTTTTAGTGCTAATGTCCGAGGTAAAGGACGAAAATAGTGATGCAGACGGTCGTTACGAGGAAATACCTATGGTCGGCTCTGGGAATAATCATGCACCAGCGGCAAACGAGAAAACAGTACAGACCCAGGGTGATCCTGTTTCAAGACTAGACACTGAGCTATACAAAATTTTAAAATCAAACAAGTATGGTAAAGACGACGCTAGTAAATGGAAAGAGTATTTACAAGTACTGCAGCGTTATCTATATCTCGTTGGTACGAAAAATACATTGTTTTCACCAGCACTACCCGAAACATCGTCTGAGATAGATAATGCAGAAGTCACGAGTGATGCTGACATCGTTAATAGCGTTCCAAATATGTATAAACGCCGAGCGACTGCGTTATTAAAGTTTCTACGCAAACCCACGAGTGATGAATCAAAAAGCATAAGATGGGATAAAAAAGGATGTGTAACAATAGACAGTATCCTCATTCCAAATTCTAATATTGTCGACCTTATAAACGATGCAGTACGAGGTAGAAAAAACTTTAAAGCAACAGGCAGACACGAGTTTATCGTTAGTCTACGCACAAAGAGCGTTCCGCGTGAATTTATAGGCAACAGTAGATTGTGGGATTTAGGCGTATCTAGAGGTACTAAACGACTAAGAAAAGATGTTCAGATGATGCAACATAACGACTCGCATTCTATGAATGTGGATGCGATTGGCGATAATTCCAACGATGACTACGACGACAACGACGATACACACCCTGGGAATACTTCTTTAAAACGTCGGAAAACAAAAGTAATAAAAGTATTTGAAAAGTGGATAAAGATTTAGAACAAGCTGTACAACGAGCGGTGAAAGATGACTTTCGAAAAAGTGTACTACGATCCTTCGCATCCAGCTGGATACGCTGGTGCGCGACGTTTAATCAGTAGCAAAAATAAAGCAGACACCGTATATGACTGCCTCACTCAACAGGATAGTTATACCATTCATAGACCCGTGCACCGTGTCTTTCCACGACTGTATTACAATGTTACAAATATTGACGATGTCTGGGAGGCCGATCTCGTGGATCTACGTTCATTGAGTAGCTATAACGACAACGTCTCCTATCTGCTTATGGTAATTGACGTTGTCAGCAAATATGCCTGGGTCGAACCCTTGCAGGACAAAACTGTGCGCGAAGTAACAAAAGCATTTAAACGTATTCTCGAACGTAACGATGGTCGTACACCTGTTTCACTACAAACCGACTGTGGAAACGAATTCCTCGGTGGTCAACTTCAAAAATTTCTCAAAGATGAAAACATACAATTCCGTGTTGCTCGTAATCCTGATGTAAAAGCCTCGATTGTCGAGCGTTTTAATCGCACTCTCAAGGAACGGATGTGGCGCTACTTCACACATCGTAATACTCATCGTTACATCGATATACTACAGGGTGCGCCATCTCAATCTGGTCGATGGAAGTATTGAATAATTCTGACAGATTTTAACCGACCAGCGTAGTACAACACGTTTCGTATAGGTTATTTCAGTACAATTTCAACCATGTATCGCTATACGCCGAAAGAACGCGCCGAAATAGTTTCGCTTTACATTGAAAATAATCGTTCAGTTGTGTCAATTCAGCGTGCGTATCGTAAAAAATATCGCAGGCTCATTTCACCCTCTCTGGTGCTGTCAACAAACAAAACTGTCGCATGTGGGGCACCGATAATCCTCATATTATTCACGAAACTCCATTGCACGATGAGAAAGTGACAGTTTGGGCCGGTGTTTGCTCAAAAACCACCATTGGACCATTTTTCTTCAGAGCTGGTGAAACTGTCAATGGGGATCGATATCGGTGGATGTTGGCACACTTTGTTTTACCACAAATGCGTGAAAAAGGTCTTAAGGAATTTTGGTTCCAACAAGATGGTGCGACATGTCACACTGCGCGCTCAACAATGGACTATTTGCGTCGGGAGTTCCCAGGACGTGTGATATCAAAGAAAGGTGATATTGACTGGCCACCAAGATCGCCGGATTTGCCTGCACCGGACTTCTTCTTGTGGGGATTTTTGAAAAGTAAAGTCTATGCCAACAAGCCGAAGCCCATAGAGGAGCTAAAAAACAACATTCGAGCCGAAATCGCAGCAATATCGCCCGAGACGCTGGCAAATACAATGGAAAATGCCGAAAAAGAGCTCTATTTTGTCTCAGTAATAAAGGCGGACATTTGATCGATGTGGTTTTTGGAAACTAATCAAAATAAATTGTAATGAATCAAATTTAATAAAAAAATACGACTTTGTGAAATCTGTTGAAAATTCTCTAAGTTATTTAATACTTCCATCGACGAGATTGAGATGGCGCACCCTGTACAACAATTGGTTTATGCGTACAATCATGATGTACACTCGAGCATTAAAATGCAACCGGCCGCCGTAACGCTATATAATGCCGATACAGCGGTGCGCAATATGACTATTAGCGCGATAAAGCGACGTGAAATGAGACGTTTCACAACGTATAAATACAAACCCGGTGATTACGTTCGAATCAGTAGAACTAAAGGCACCTTCGAAAAAGGTTACGAGAAAAATTGGAGTGAAGAAATTTTTCGTATCAAAAAAGTTTTACATAGACAGGGCTTGTATGTGTATGCGTTGTGCGATCTCGAAGACGAAACGATCGATGGTTTCTTTTACCCCGAAGAATTAACGAGCGTTCATGAGAAGCGTATGAAGAAGAATAAAGAATTCAAGATTGATCAAGTTTTACGGACAAAAGGACACGGTGCGAAAAAACAAATTTTCGTAAGTTGGGTGGGATATCCGGCGAAATTTAACACGTGGATACCAGCGTCAAACGTTCACGGTCTCGAATAAACGAAATTTTGTGCAAACGATGCATGACGAGGATAATTTTTTTCTTGTTCTACCGAGCAACAGCAGTATGAAGTATTTTCCCGAAAATATCATACAACAACACATTTTATAACTCAATTGCCTCGTGAAATATCGTTAAAGGGTCGCTGGGTTGTGGGCTTATCGGAAATTCATATACCCTGTACAATGACGCATTTACAAGAAGTAGATACGATAATCGGCTGGATGGCTTGTGAGAATAAAGAAGTTACTACAAACCGAATACCTCGAGGTTTGTACAAAAATCACGAAGAAATTGTGGCAAATATCAATGATTTACCGGGGCTGCGAGAAGCAGGCATACAAATTGTAAATGTTGAAAAGGCTAAAGGGTACGTTGCCCTCGAGTCTGAGGTAACAGAGTCGTGCCCTGAACCTCTAGGCTACCCTGGAGTATTACGAATGAGTAGTAAAATAGCACGTATATTGGGCTTTGAGAAACACGAAGAACTACTGCTTGACCGAGAAACCCCAGGGGGTCTTTACCTGCAGCTTATGCGAGGCGTTCCACGCGTAGGACGAGTACCCGCGTGTATAAATAGGGCTCTGCCCGATCAGCTTTTTGTCTACAGCGATATTTGTGTACCGTATACAGTAGGTGATACACAGACAGCACTACTCAGGATTGTAAATTTAAATACAAAAAACTACACGTATGGTACAACGCAAGTAAAATGTTTCTCATCGTCAAATTACATAGGTTTACTCAACAATTGCTTCAGAACGATCGAGGTGGATATAAGAGATCATCTGGGTAATCCTATTGCATTTGAGTATGGAACGTTGACACTCACACTTAATTTCAAACGACTCAATTAGACAATATGTGTGCTCATTATACGACGTATTATGATAATCAAATAGGTGGCGGAGGTGGTTATATAGGTAACGTGTTTGCGGGTTCCCCGCATCAACGCGGTCACGGGATCGGTAGTTTTCTCGGTGATCTATTTCGGAGTGTTTTACCACTGTTGACCAGAGGTGCTAAAGCTATAGGGAAAGAAGCCATTCGCACGGGTTTACACGTTATCGAGGATGTGAGTGGTCGCAAAATGCCATTCAAGGAGTCATTGCGTCGACGCGCAGCCGAATCTGGAGATAATTTACAACGAAAAGCCAATGAAAAAATCTCTCTTCTCATGAATGGTTCAGGATATAATGCTGTGAGTACCGCTCGCATGATACAGTCGTTATCGGGACGCGTGCCTACGAGGACGAGGAAAAGGCGTACTGGTATTTCGAAAAAATCGTTAGGAATAAAGAAGAAGAAGAAGAAGAAGAAAAAGTCTGCACGACGTAGACGCATTGCAGCAAGGAAACATCGTGGTGTCGCAAAGAATAAAAAGAAAAGGATAACAAAGAGAAAGAGACGAGGTATCGAAAGTGGTAGACGCAAACGAGCAAAGACCAACGATATTTTTGGAGGTGTTTAACAATGTCGTTCTTACACTCACACTCCTCCGAGTGTATGAAGTCGGAGCTCGACTTATTCACCATACCTCCAACGCAGACGGCTATAGAAGCATCACAATGGATACACTACAAGCCTGTGTCGTCCCTGACGGATGACGGGCCCCTGGAATTTGTCATACATGGCCACGGTGAAGAATACCTGGACCTAGCTCATACAATGATTATGGTAAATGTTAGGGTTATTCCAACAGCTGAATCACAGTACAACGTAGCACCTGTTAATAACTTTCTGCATAGCCTTTTCAATCAGGTGGATGTATATTTCAACCAGAAACTCGTGGCACCGCCAAACAATGCATACCCCTACAGAGCATATATTGAGACGTTACTCAATTATGGACCGGCTGCTAAAAATTCTCACTTAACGACCGCGCTATGGTACGCTGACACGCCCGGTACGTTTGACAGTCTACCAGGTGCATCGAATAGCCCTAATATCGGTCTGAATAATCGTGAAAAGTACATAAAGAATGGCCGGACTTTAGATGTGATTGGACATTTGCATTGCGATGTTTTTAATCAGGATAAATTTCTGCTGAACGGTGTGGAAGTACGGTTACGGCTTGTACGCTCAAAAGACGATTTTTGTCTTATGGAGACTCCTACGGCCGGTGTGACACATAAACTACATATCACCGAGGCTACATTACTCGTCCGTCGAGCAAAAATCGCACCAGGCGTGCTCACGCCAAAATGCTTGCAAAAACAACCGTCAAGTATCCTATAACAAGGGTTGAGGTTAAAGCTTTAACGATACATAGCGGTATCATTGGCGATACTCTTGATAACGTTATTCTAGGCCAATTACCTAAACGAATAATTCTTGGTTTTGTGAATAATCGAGCATTCAATGGCAGTACAACGTTAAATCCGTTTAACTTTAATAATCACTCGATAAATTTCCTCTCTCTGCATGTCGATGGTCAACAAATACCGAGCAAGCCTCTTCAACCGGTGTTTGATGGTAACGAAAAGTGGATAAACAGTTATCACACGCTCTTTAGTGGTACAGGTATACACTTTCAGAATGAGGGTCTAGATATTACCAGGAGCGACTATCCCAAAGGCTACTGTCTGTATGTCTTTGATTTGACACCGGACTTATCAGCAAGTTGCTTCGGTCAGTGGAATCTCGTAAGACACGGTAGTGTAAGGATCGAAGTACGGTTTGCAACAGCTCTGACATCTACATTAAATTGTGTGGTATACGCCGAGTATGATAATGTAATAGAGATAGATTCCACACGCCAGGTCATTACAGATTTTAGTGCGTGAGGGGGGCGCCACACACGACGCTGTAATATTTAAACTCGTCTACGCAACCACACCTGGTATCAGTCTACATCAAACCCTCATAATGGACGTTATAGTGGATATTCAAGCGCTCTACGATGCAAACAACCGTTTTCTACCAAAGGAGATTGCTGTGACGACTCTTCAGGAAGAACATTATGGTCATTGGCTTGTCGAACCACCATATGAGTTTGGTGAACTACCAAGAAGTATACGCGCGAGCAACAATAAACTAACGTGTTTTCATCATGGATTGGAATGGCTTGACGGTGATACACCGTTGAAAAAAAATCTACACCAATCTACGCTTACTGTGTCATTATGCCTTGCGTATTTACACAAGAGGCTTGCAAAAAGCCGAGCTTTTATGTGACGTTCTGGGGCGCGAAATCATCAATCTGGAAGAATACGATGGTCCATCGTTAAAAAATATGCCAATCAACAACGTTTACTGTATTCATCATGGTATTTCGAAAGAAGACGATGTAAAATGTGCTCTAAATAATGTGGCAAAAATACGTTCGTGGGTCCTGTTTAAAGAGCTCGACGCGGTTAGTTACATTTATTCACAACCTGTCGATAAAACAACACCTATTAAAAATCAACAAAGCCAACCGAACAACGAGACATCAAATGAGGAAAATACTCGAGATATATCACAAAGCGTAGAGTATATATTCAACGATATTACACTATCGTGCAACAGTGATGAGTCGGCGCTGCGAGGAGGAACTGTACCGGCTAACGATGAAATAACTGTACTTTTCCGTGGCAGAGAAAAACAAGTAACCTCACCGAGTGCTAAACAACCATCACCGCCCCCACGTAACAAACACCTGCCAGAGCAACCACCAACGCGCAACAATCATTATCATCAGCAGAGACAGCGTCAATCACACTCTAAGCGTCACCACCAGTTGTGTAAACAGCATGAACAGCCTACAGATATTAGACGCTCTACAACGAATATCTGCTCAGACGAAAGGAGTATTTCCGGCCGATCGCATCCCGAGTCGCTGGTCTAGACCCGCAGCATTGGTTCTAAACACAGACGAGCATAATCTACCTGGGCGACACTGGGTTGCCACTTACGTTGATAACAATGGACAGGGAATCTTTTTCGATAGTTATGGATTGCCCCCACTCATTAACCAACACCATAACCGTCTACGCAGAAACTGTCGAAGCTACGAGTGGAACACGCAGCCCCTTCAATCACTCAAGTCTAAAGTATGCGGTGAATACTGTATTATGTTTCTTGATTTTATGGCTCGTGGTTATACTCTGGATAATTTTCATAAGAATTTTACGACTGATAGAGTGAAGAACAATACTGCACATAGCTGCACAATACTACAAACGCGTAAAATATTTAAATCGCAGAAAGAAACGTGTGAAAAATGTAAAACACAATAATATTAAGGGCTACGGTTGTAATAAAAACACATGTATACAAACTTGTAGATATCGATTTGGATGCTACTTGTGAATTACTATGAATAAATTCGAAACTTTTGAATTTCCTGTCTTATTATTCGAAAGTACTCCCACCATACACATTTTCATATTTAACTATGATGGCCATTGACGCGAGATGTATATATCTAATGGTAACAGCTGTGAAAAAAACTTAGTTGAAAAGGAAACGTCGTTGTGAAAGTATCTTTGCCTTTCTTTCCAACCACAATGGATACTATTGACAGTATACTCGTGATCGACTGCTACAAGGATCCCCGAGACTTCATTAAAGCTGAGCTCGTCTACATACCGAAACCACTGCTGCTGAAACATTGGGGCGAAAAAATAGAAATTCTGTATGACAAACTACCGGAACATCTGAAGGTTGACCGTGAGGTCTCCTCGTACATGCCGTGCTATAAACATCTCATCAAACCGGGTACAAAAACACAAATTGACGGTCGACGACCAGCTTGCCGTGACTGCCACGGATGCCATTGAAAATTACGGATGAACAATAAGGTAAAGGCATCAGTAGTTGACCGTGCACTAGTAGTTGACCATTTTGACATTTAACAGCTATTAACAAGGTCCCAACTGACAATAGCTTCTAGAACAAAGAATATTTTGACTGGTGCTGGTCTCTTTGGCCATGGTTAGAAGCACTAAATGTGCAGTGCATTGTGGGTAAGAATGGCTACCGTTTGTTTACAGAAGTGTCAGTGGTCTGGTGGTCTGACGTGAATTTGGTAGCATTTTGCCTAAGAACAGCTGTGTGGTGTTATTAAAGGAAAACGCCTTTAACGAAGGATATTGGGTAAGTACTTGATTGGATTTATTCTTATAATGTTTTATCTGCAATAAATCATGGGTCTCTGATGTCATAACGTTGCTCTGGCCATATTGTGAAGGTGGTCAACTACTAAATCCACAATTCACGATTGCTCTAGAGTTTGACCGTGGTGGTCAATTACTAAATAAATGGACTCTTTCATAATTTACTTTTATATACACATTTTCCTGGTTCCTTGGTGTAGGGAAGAGCTTGTCTCTGACTATTCTGTTCATAGAGCGTCTTGTTTCAGTAGTTGATCGCACGGTCAATTACTGACACAACCATGGTCAACTTTTGACACATAATTTTTTTACATTTAATTATTAGGCGGAGTGGGTTAAACGCTGTGAGTGCTAGAAATTTTTAATTTGTCCTTAAAGCGCTAGTGATTTGGGTTGTATTGGTTGGTTTATTTTTACCTTTAAAATAAATTTACCTATTTTGTTGTCCTTCTTCCATCTGGTCAACTACTGGTACAACACAAGGTCAACTACTAATTTTTTCATTTTTGTTGATGGTCAACTACTGGCTTCATTAGCGAGTGGACTAATTGTTATTTTATTTATCTTACAGGTTTATTTTTTTGGAAAAATAGTACTTATTCCTTAACTTAGAATTAGTACTTGGTTGTTTTGAACATTCATCTCCTTGTTTTAAGATAATTTAAGGTGCACACACACTACAGCTGTCTAGCAGCTCTCTTAAACGGTCAACTACTGGTGTCTTTACCTTACATGTTTGTTGGACGAGAATGGTAAAATAAAACAGTTTTTTATGAAACTAAAAATAACGAGTATTTTCATTTACCGTTGTTGTAAATAGTCGTTTAAATTATTAAATTTTTCAATTAACAAAAATTTTTTAAAAAAGCTACGTGAAGGGGTCTCGGTTATCGACGACTGGGTGGGAAACCAGTTGATGGTGGGGTGCAGAATATTATTTACCGCGAGACCCAATCTTCTTATCTTCCGTAAGTCCCAAATTAGCTGTAGCGATGGTCGGCTACATACCGACGGTTGACAACCGATCCGCTTTACCGATCACCGATACATTTTCTGCTAGACCGACTGTCAACATTCAATCTTCTTTACCATCAGTCGGTAACACGATCACTGACTGTAGATGACGTATCGGTAATTTTCTGCCCGACCGACTGCCAACATCCAATCTTCTTTATTATCAGTCGGTAACACATTTACCGATATTAGATGGCGCATCGGCAATTAAGTACGGGTCAAAATCCGGCAGATGGCGCTGCGACGCTGCACCAATCAGAACACCAGGATAGGTGGACTGGGGGTGGGGACTGGTGGGGACCAATCAGGGATGGGGGCAGGGGTGGTGGGGGTTGTGGGGACCAATCACGAACGGGGGTGGGGTAGTGGGGGTAAACACGCCCCCTGGAACAACCAATGAGGAAGCAGCAGGGGAGAGGGTAGTTGTGGGTGAGGGGCGGGGCTTGTCTAGACACGCCCCTGGCGCCAGACGGCCACGCCCTGTTTTTCTATAACGGGCCCCTTCTACTGCTGTGTGGTATGGAACTCTGTGTTTGTGTGCGTGGGTCTCGCTTAGGCTCGTTATTCTGGCGGTATATTTAATTATAAGATGAATTTGTCGTCTTACTATATGGTCCCGGTAAAGTTGTGTAACGTACGGACTATCTAATAACGCGCGGTGCACACACTAAGGCATCGCTACCGCGCGTTACGTACACCAAGTAAGACCGGCCTGTACTCGGCAACTCATGACGCTCGGTACATACACAACAAAGCGCCGCTACCGAGCGTCACTCACGCAAGGGAGGCCGGCACATTGGAGACCAAGTCCCGTTATTCCTTTCGAAAAATACGAATAACGAAGTATTAAAAGACCAACGACAATTTAAAAAAAAAGAAGTACCAAGGCTACCAGTGGGCTAAAGGACTGCCACCAGCTATAGTTATACAAAAAGCATAGGTCAGCCGGAGGGGAGACTGGTATAAAAAGACCAGAATTCCGGCACTCGTGGAACAGTTCTGTTCACAGGTCCCGCCAACGCAGAAGTCCAGGAAGGAAGAGCAGCCAACCCTCGCTAGGTGCAACCGCACTGATACCAAGAGAGCCCAGCTGTGGTACCTATCACACATATCTGACGGGAAGCCGCTGAGTTGGTGCTGCGTTCGAGGCCAACGCACCGCAGACCCAAACATCAAGAAAGCGGTCTATCTCTGTCTCTCTTTCTCACTCTGGTAGCTGAGGACAGCCTAATACACGGGCTAGGCTTTGGAGAACGAAAACTAATAATTTCCACTCATTAAAATGCTGCATATAAATACCATTATGTTTATGACCTATAAGTATCAATCAATCAATAGAGTTTTATTTGTATAACTTCTACAAAGTATTTTACAAAGCTTATACATCTCCTGCCGTTATTTACATTTCTTTTAATCTCCCACTTTTCGTCCATTTCCTTAAATCCATTATCCTTACATCTAATTCTACTCTCCTTAAACTGCCCACTTATTCCTCCACTCTCACTTTCCTTAATTCCACACTCCTTTTCTTCCACACTTCCTCAATTTCCTTGATATATGCACATATTTTTTTCTGCATTCTTCCCCCTAACATATTTATCACCTCTCCGCAGATCGCCATCTGTCTATCCCTTCCATCCACACTTCCACACCTTTTCCTGTTTTATCCGTCACCAACTCTCTGCTTTTCTTACACATTAGTATGTGCTCGAACGTCTCAACTTGCTCGGCACATATTCTGCACATCCAATCATACTCTTCTTTCTTACCCGCTCTCCCTATATTCCCGCATCTTATTTTAGCCCATACCTCTTTGTCCCTGCCCTTTACATTTTCCTCAGACCAATACTTCCACGGCATGTTCTCATTCTCCACAATAAATTTATACCTAACATTGTACGTTGATGTCTTTATCTTCTCCTCCTCCTTCTTCAACGTCTCATTCTTAAGGTTTTCTAACCCTATCTTTATTCTTGCTTCGATTTCTCTCACCTCCCTTCTTTCCCAAATCATCCCTATTTCATCTTGTATGCCCATATCTTTTAATACAGTCTCTAGGTCCCTCCCCCACTTTGTCGGCATACTATTTACAATCGCCCTTACTTCCTCCATCAGGCATACTTTTGTCCATCTCTTTTCATTCATTCCCAATATCTCCACCATATATCTTAGTGCTCTTTCCCTTATCAGGTATTTCATCGTAGGCACACCCAGCTCTCTTCTCCATATATAATTTGGTGTGTTTCTTTTTACCCCTAACGCCATCTTACAATATCTACTCTGAATTCTTTTAAAGATGCTTATTTCACCCAATCCCCAAATTTCCACCTTGTACATAGCTCCCGCCCTTACTATAGAGCTCAACAAATAAAGTCTCTCCTCCATTAAATCTCTTCCTGCTCTCCGCCACACACCCCATACTGCATTCATTGCCCTTTGCGCCTTTCCTGCAGTCTTTTTCCCGTGCATCCGATTAGAATTTTTACACGTAAACCAATATCCCAAGTATTTAAAATTGTTTACTATCTGCACCTCTTCTCTTTTAAATTTTTAATTCTTTTCTTTCTTAATCTTTCCTCCATTTATAAATATCATTACTTTTGTTTTTTTTTGCATTTACTTCCATCATATTTTGCTCTGCCCAGGTTTCTAAGTCCTTCAGAATACTTTTTAACCCACTTGCCGTCTCTGCAATTGCCGCCACATCATCTGCATATTTTAATGCAAAAATTGTTTCCATTCAGATTACAACTCCACCTTCATTTTTCCTTTCCCACATATCTTCCAAATCATCTAAATATAAATTAAACAACACAGCGCTCAACGCACATCCCTTACTTCTCTCTTTATTCTAAAGTTATCAGAAATTTTTCCTCCTGCTTGCACCTCCGCTCTTGTTTCCTAATATATTCCCTTTATCATTTCCAACATTCTACCCCCGATTCCTTTTTGTTTTAGTTTCGTAATCATTCTTTCTCTGTTTACCCTATCAAAAGCAGCCTTAAAATCTATAAACGCTACATATAGTCTTCCACCTTTCCCCTTCAATTTCTTATTTATCACAGCATTTAACGTAAATATTTGGTCCCTCGTACCTCTTCCTCTCCTAAAACCAGCCTGACTTTCCTTCAATTTACCATTCTTTTCAATCCACTTACTCAATCTTATTCTCATCATTTTTGTCATAACTTTATATCCCACATTCAACAGTGATACCCCCCTATACTTTTCCGCTTTTTCCCTATCCCCCTCCTTGTAAATTGGCATGATCCTCGCCGTTTCCCATCCTTTTGCTACAATTCCTTCCCTCCAAATACTATTCATCGCCGCTCTCAGTTCTTCCCTCCGTTCTTTCGGTATCTCCTTTACAAATTCTACTACAATACCATCCTCCCCAGCAGCTTTTCTCTCTTTCATGTCTCTCAATGCTGCCTCCAATTCTGTCATTGTAAACTCCTCATAAAATTCTTTTTCTGTCCCCCAATTTTCTTCATTAACCTCCAGCCCCCCTTTATCCCAAACCTCTTTGTTTTCAGTCCCCTCTCTCCCCTGCTTCTTCTCTCCGTTCAGCAATTTCTCAAAATGCTCTTTCCAATCCTTCTTCGATATCTTTTCTCCAACTGTTCCTCTGCGCTTGTTTCTAAAATTACTAATGGCCTTCCACCATTTAGACATATTTTTGGCTTTTCCTACTTGTTCCCAAATACCATATCTCCATTTTTCTTTAGCCTCTTTTATCGTTAACTTCATTTTTCTTTTTTCTGTTACCAGTTCTCTCTTCATCTCCGCTTTTCTATACTTCGTAAATGCTTTCAATTTTTTCCAAACTTCCTCTCTTTGCTTTTTACAATCATCGTTGAACCATCTTGGTAATCTTCTCACCCTCTTACTCTTTCCATATGTTTTCAACTTCCCCACTTTTTTCGCGGCTTTCAATATTCTTTTCTTTAACCCCTCCCACCTCTCTTTGCCTTCTTCAATGCTTACATCCTTTTGCAATTCGCTAATATATTCCTCACCTTTTTCTTCATTCCATATAAGTTTTTCCATTTTACACTCCTCATCCTCACCTCCTTCTACACATTCCTGCGCTTCCGTTTCCTTTCCCCACATATATAACATTAATGGCAGGTGATCAGATTCTATTCGGTTTATCACCTCCATCCTTTTAATTTCCTCCTGCCCCCCCCTGTCCAAGACAATTGCATAATCTATTACCGATCCACAACATTCTTCTCCGCCACCGACAAAAGTTACTTTACCTTCCCTATCCCCTTCCGTTCTCCCGTTTAACACTTTCAACCCCAAATCCTCACACATACTCAACATCTTTTTTCCTTTCGAATTCAGCAACATGTCCTGCGATTTTCTTATTTCGTAGTCCTCGTCATCCATTTCCTATATGACTATCGCTTGTTTATTTCCAATTCTCGCATTCATGTCTCCCAACATCACAACTTTATCCCTTTTGCCAGCTTCCTCAAGTGTTACATCACTCAAGTCCTTTTTAATTTTTTCCATTCCAATGTTATTATATACTGTTATTATAGTTATAGTTTCTCTTAACACTCTCGCTGCGGACGACGCACATGCGCGTCCAACTGAGCCCTTGCCATGTGCGAATGACGCTCATGCGCGTCCTCTGCTTATTTAGTCATATTTGGCCCTATTTAGACAGTCAGTACAGTGCAAGCATTCGTGAAGGGCTGTTCTTTTGTGTTTAGTGTAGTGGTTAGCGACTTTTGACAAACTTTCGTTCTGTGTTTACCCTTATAAAATGGATAATAACCAACCGGGACCTTCAGGCATCAAACGCCGTAGAGCAGTTTCTTTTGCCGACTCTAATAGGTCTACAGACGAAGAAATGGAAAGTTTTTTATCTGAATCCGATAGTGAAGATTACGGTCCAACATCGGAAGAAAAAACGGAGTCCGAGAATGAAGAAAATGAAGAATCTGCAGAAGAAAACATGCAAGACGATACATGGCAGAATGAGTGTAACGGCATGACAGAAATTCCATTCTTGAACGAAAGTAAATTATTATTGAGACCAGAAAACGAAGAACCATATGATTATTTTCGCCTATTACTCGACGATAATTTACTAAATCAAATTGTCGCCGAAACCAATCAGTATGCGGAAGATTATTTTTTGACTAGAAATGTAACACCAAGAAGTAGGATATCCCACTGGAAGCCTTTATCCAAGGAGGAGCTGTTGGTATTTATAGGTTTGACATTCCACATGGGGACCATCAAATTAAATCGAGTCCAAGATTATTGGAAAAAGCATTGGCTTTATAATTTATCATGCTTTTCGAACTATATTGGCCGAGATCGGTATTTGCTAATAATACGTTGCCTGCATTTTGCCAGAAACCCAGAAATTGGGGAACCTGAACCACAAGACCGTCTTAATAAAATTAAACTACTTCTAACGTATTTCAACGAGAAGATGAACAATTTTTATTGTCCAGATAAAAACCTTTCACTTGACGAGTCTATGGTGTTATGAAAGGGAAGACTCGTTTTTCGTCAGTATATTCAAAACAAAAGGCATAAATATGGCATCAAACTGCTTACAGAGCCAGATGGTTTGGTACTAAAGTTTATGGTATATATGGTCGGCACGATATAACGGGAGGCAAAGGCCATGCTCAAAAGGTCGTTTTAGAGCTGTTGGCAGGTAAACTTGGTCAAGGGTATTCGGTTTATATGGACAGTTTTTACAACTCCATTGAACATGCATATTTATTACTCGAGCAAAGAACTTTTTGTACGGGTACCTTACGTGTGAGTAGAAAGGGACTACCTGCAGAGGTAATTACTTCAAAATTAAAAAAAGGGCAAAGCATTGCTAAATATAAGAGAGGCGTCATGATTGGGAAGTGGAAGGATAAAAGGGATGTCACGTATATATCAACGGAATTCCAAAATTCTATGCAAAATGTTGCAAATAGAAGAGGCCAAGAAAAGGAAAAGCCTTTGCCGATTATAAAATATAATGAGTTTATGAGTGGCATTGATCGCCAAGATCAACTGATGTCCTACTACCCATCTCAACGTAAGACTGTACGGTGGTATAAGAAGCTGGGTGTACATATTTTACACCTTTTGTTTCAAAATTCTTACCTGCTGTATAATAAATATAGTGGCAGGAAATTGTCACTATATGAATATCGGCAAAACATTTTAGAAAGGATACTTCCTGAGAAAAAAGATTTGCGTGGTACGAACAAAAGAACACAACATTTGCCGACAAAAATCGACGCAACGAACGATAAAGGGAAAACACAAAGAAAAAGATGCCGAGTATGTGCCGAACAAAAAAAAGAAAGGACACCATTTACCATTGTGAAGCATGTAAAGATATGCCGGGCCTATGTTTGGGAGAGTGTTTCAAAAATTATCATAAAAAATAATATATATCGCAAATATATGGTTGTTTTTATTATTTATCAGGTTAAATTTTTTTTATTTTACGGACTGAAAATTTCATTAAAAAAAAATATCTTAATTTCAGCTCCCGGCGAACACCTACTTATTTTCGTCCGCAGCGAAAGTGTTAACTTACAATTGCACAAAATTAACCCAAACTCCCACTTTTTTATATCCCAGCCTCCTTCCCATTCCTTCTTTACTCCTATTGCCTGCCCCCCTTTTGCTCTTCCTTTTCTTACCCCTTTTTCTTTAATCGCCGCTTTAAAACTCGAACTGAACATTGAACTCATACTTTGCACTACTTTACACTCATCCTTTTTTTCAACCTAAGTTTCTTGCAAGATTACTATGTCCGCCTTTTCTAAGAATTCCCACGCTCCTCCGATTTTAAATATTCCCGCAACATTCCACAATATTACTTTAAACTTTGTTTTTTCCACATCTTTCTCCCCTCTTCCTCCTATCAGCTTCCCAGTCGAATCTTCTCTCTTCTCTCTTCTTTCTTCCTCTTCCTTGCCTTCATTGCTCTCTCCCAATCCGAAAGGGCTGCTGCACATCCCGACCAGCTTGCCTCCCCTTCCTCTCGTACATTTGAAGCTCGATGTTCCCTCTTCGGTCGTTCCATCTCCACCATCCATCCCCGAATTTTATCCTCATGTAGCTTACTTCCGCCCTTCTACCAAGCCTCTTTTCGTTTTCCGCAACCTCCCGCAGCCATTTTTGAACGTCTTTTTCTCTTTTAGTCAGGTCATTTTTTATCCAAATGTCTGTTCCCTTCAATTCCTTCTTTCTATTCATCATCTTCATTTTTTCATTCCAATTCTTATATCTTGCTACCACCAGTCCCCCACTCTCAAATTTCTTCCTCGTTTTTCCTCTGATATCTTGCACACATCTTTCAGCAACCTCGTCCAAAATCCTGTGCTTTGCAATTCCTTTCATCTCCGGAAAATAAATGCTTACGTTGTTTTTCCTGTACTCCCTTTTTCCTTTCTCTTCTTTTAATTCCCGCTCGTTTAGCGGTCTCGGCTTCCTCTCCATTATTTGCCTTAGATTTTTCTCCTCCCTCGATGCCTTTCCTCTGACACCCCTTACTTTCTCCGTTGAATACACCAAAGATGCCTCGCTGATTGAGTCATAGCTGCAGTTTCCATCCCTCACCCCACCTCTTATCGTTGTCTTCTCCGATCCTTTTCTTTCTTGCTTCTTTTCCTTTCCGTTGATGCTGTCTGTAAGCATGCGACGATCCTCCTCCCACCGTTTTCTGTCTCTCTCTCTCTCTCTGCACTCTCCCTTAATTCTCTCACCGTGCTTCTCAGCTCTCGTATCTCCTTTCGGCTCTTCTCACAATTCTCACAATACTCGTCACTCTCCACCATACATTCTTCTTTCATTTTATTTATCTCCTCCCTATACCAACGCTTCATATGCCCTTCGATCTCCTTGTAAATTTTTTTCATTCTCTCTTCCCACCACAATTTCGATCTTTTTTCGAAATCTTTGAAACGTTTCCTCATCGCTCCTCTCTGTCTTTCCTCTGCTTTTCGAACTTCGACAAACCAATGCTTCCCCACGCCACTCTCCGCCCCCTCTCGCACGCTGCGATCGGAATAGCCGTCGTCCGAGCTTCCGTCTATATCCGCTCCTATCATATCCTCCTCCTCTCCCTCACTTGGATCATCAACGCCTTCATCCACATTTTCCCGATACCCCCCATCATGATTTACATTCTTGAAATTCGGTCCGTCACCTCTCCGAATCGACGACACAAGTGCCTCCTTGGCGAGTGCTATCGATGCACAAACAAACTCCCTTTCTTTCGTGCCTCCAACAGTACTTCCAGCATCTCCGAGCTCACTGCTCTCACTTCCGACACTTTGCACATCACCCTTCTCCTTAACGGTCTCTTCTTCCTCGATGACGCCGTCCTCTATATATTCTTCCGTTTCTTCACCTGTTTCTTCTTCCCCGTCTTTGCTGTGCCCCTTTTTGATCGGGGTGTGACGCAGCTTGCTTTTTGTGACGAACCCTTCGGTTGTACATCCATTTACCACTGCCTCTTTCATCAGGTAGCGATCTATTTTGCCGACAGCTTTGGATGCTCTTTTACCGACCGCCTCCTTCGTCGGCTTCCCTCTGCGCCTTTTTTCGGGTATGTCAGCATGCACATTACCTGTGGCTCCATCTGTTAACGCGCGCTAACTTCCAGCACTTCATTGTTCTTCCCACTCTCTCCTTCCGCTTCCTCTGAGCCTTTCTCTCCTTTTTTCTCCTTTCCCGTATCTCCCATGCTTAACCTCTTAAACTTCGCGCCTCGGTTAGACACCCAACACCTCACTTAAACTTTCCCTTATACAAAAACCTACTCTCGTACGCAAAACACACCTTCTCCTTCAGCCCTCCTTCCACTTTTCACTCTGAATTCTTCGCTTTTCCACTCTTCTTTCTACAATCCTTCGAGCTCTCCGAGAAACGCGTCCACTCGCCACGCTTTCTCTTTTTACTCTCCAAAAATTTTGTTAATTATATTTATTAAGGTAGTTCGATCGTGATGGCATGATTCGGATAGACACAATGATGTTGCGATGAGAGAAACAGATTTCATGCGCACGGTTTCGGGCCAGGTGTGCTCAAACTTCCATTATGGTTGTATATTAACCCTTTATAAGTCACAGAAATGTCCCTACCCCTCAGCTCAACCGTAACAACGCGTTCTAAGACCTACAAGTAACATTAGCGTAGATAATTCAACAGGGATACAAATTAAACGTAGATCAAAGGAAAAATATAAAAAGGGATAACTACACAGGGTACGGCCCTGGTATATCGAGTAGCTGCGCATGCACCTAGAGTGCATCCCACTGACGCCGGATCGCAGCGGCGGTCAAGTGGACGCGCGAGTCGGCCTTTAAAAAGTACCAGTCTCCCACCAACGGGCCTGTAGCGGGTATTGAACAACTCAATGGTAAATTCGAGGCTAACCGCAAGCAACGGCCGGACAGTTACCGACGGTACCCATGCTAAAACTCTTACCTAGGGAACGCGACGAATAGCTAAAATTTATCAAGCGGCGTTTATCTTTCTGTTGTAAATTCAATTTTAATTAAAGAATATCTTCACATTAGGAATATATTATCTATCAACCTCTCTTTTCGAGTCATAGTTAATCGAATGTTACATCTCTATTTTCATAAATTCTTTAAATTCACCCGCGTACACGATTATTAATGCACTCGAGTGCCCGGGAATAATTTATTGGAAGGCGCGTGGTAGCCATAATACCAAAAGAAAGGGTTAGATATTTGAATTTTCCATTAATTTTTTTTATGTATCACAAAATTTTATCTCTGTCTTTCTTTGAATAAACCCTACTTTTACCTACTACAAAAGCCTAAAATTACTTTCCTCCCTGCTCGAGTCCGAACAAACCCTTTAAGGGTAACGTTAACGTTTAATACCGTTACAGTTGATTAAGGGTAAGTTACTTAAATCAGTTATTATCCACCGTATGTTCAGCCGTATTAGTGCTAAATGTATGGCAAACTTTAAACGCGTTTTTCTCGAAACGACATTTTTCAAGACGGGCACACGTTTTTCTCAAAAACTATTGGACCGATTGACTTCTCGTTTTGCACACATTTCGAGGGAACCTTCACCTATAGTCTGAACTAGAATGATATCGATAGCTTGAATATTTTAGCCCTGCTCTCATGTTTTAGTTGACAATTTTCCGGGAAAATTAAACCTTAATTTTCAAACAGCTGCGATTCCAATACAAAAATTTCGTACTTACTTATTGTTAGTTCTAGTTCAGACGATAACTACATTCATATAGATTAAAAAAAAAAAAATGTCTTCTGTTTCAGACGACTAGAACCGTCACAACCTGTGCGCCGGATTGGACGAGCGTCTCACGCTACGACCTGCATAACAGCGCGTAATTTGTATAGATTTCAATAAAGTATTTCATAAAAATTTGTGTTGTTAGTTGAAACATGTCATTGTGCGTCAAAAACCCCGGCACTGTAGGTTTGATAGTTTTCGCAAAATTAATTCCTAAAAATTACTTTAAAAACAAGCTTCTAGACGGTAATACCCCCTTAAACCGATGATAAAGATGTTGACCGATTTCAATATTTCGATTAATTATTTAAGTAATTCACGAGTTGCAAAGGCATTTTATTTTTACAAGCAACGGCTTGTGATCGTGAATATAAATATACAATGGTCTATAAAATTTGAACGGCTGTGGCCATTTTTACCAAACTTGGTTATAAAATATCCCTGAACGTCCAATGATTGGAAAGCGGAAGCTGTTACCAATAAAATAATTGAAATTGCTATTAAAATCCGGAACCTTGTACCATATTCACAAAATTTATTATCTGCGATTGGTAAATATTAGTTCGTTTCAGTAGAAAAACTGGGTTGATTGATCGAGGTTTACGAAGGTTAGAGCGATAACGACAACTTTCGTAAAATTGAAAACCCTGTGAAGTTACAGCAATTATGAAGAATTATTGAGCTTAATAGGTAAATATTTGCGAGTTTGAGACTTCACAGAGATTTTTTCTAAAACTCAAATTATTACAATTTTAGACCGCCTCTCAATCAAACCGAAATCGGCACATGCAATCAATAAAAGAAGGGTGGCCACCTCGTAATTGCAATCCTGTGTATCCAATGTTTTATTGACAAAATATATGTGAAAAGATACTAAAAAGTTTCGTGATCTTCGTATCAAGATTCTAAACTGTCGAGAAAAGTGGTTTCGAAAAAATATCTCTTTGAATACAAGCCGGCTTTATCAAGTAGAACAATTACGCTCCTTTGTTTATAATAATTTAAGCAATAATTAAAATACCCGTTAAGATTTTATAAAATTTATCATTTTTTTCTAGCTATCGCAAATTTTAAGCTATCAGGCCAGGTTAATATCTCTGCGCAAATAAAGTACCGTTAAAGGATAAACGGTATTGAATTTTAACCGAAACTATAAGGAGGTACGGATTTTATAAGATTTTCAATTTTTCGAAAAATTGACGTTGACGCTCTAACTCACGTCAAGTATGATCAGTTGAACTTAAATTTTCTACAGGAACGAATTAATATCCAGTGGTTGTTACATATTCAATTTGGTTGAAAATCGGTAGAAGGTTTAGGATTCTATAGCAATTAGAATTTTTCAGGTTTTAACTTCGTCTACTTTCCAAAAATTTAATATACGAAGCTAAAATTTTGGACATGTACGTGATAGCGTTCAGGGATATTTGGTACCAAATTTGTTGAAAATTGACAGGAGCGTTCGGATTTTATAGAACATGGCATTAAAAAAAAGGATGCAAAGTAGAACCTTGCCCCATGAGTTCCTTATCGTTTCTCATGATTCACAACTTCCCCTTCGAGGAAGCGAAAATTGATCAACATAATTTCTTATGGAGGTGGTTTTGTGAATGAGAAAACCATGTGCATCTAGTTTCCATCCTTAAATAAATAATGGAGTAAAGAAACAAGAATTATCTATTTAAAAGTAGTGAGATATGCCATTCTCTGCTTTCCATACTTTCTAACCATTGCAGTCTGGGCTCTTAAATCAGGTCATTCGTCACCATGTCACACATCCGTTTCGAAAAACCGGGCCTCTGTGGCCGTCTGGACCCGCATAAATTGAGTTGCTGCTATTGCGCCATTCCAACAATATATGTGTTACAAGTCAGATAAGGACGATGCGCTAGCCACAGCCCATAGAAGTGTGCTCCGGGATATCATAACATGTATTTAGTATTTACGTCTACTTTAGCGAATCCATAATATAATAGACTTCGGTACATAGTAGTACCTTCATCAGTATTCAGAATGAGCTATATAGTACCAATACCGGAGGTAAGTAAGTGTTTTGGCTCTTGTTCGAAGGAGTCGGACAATAGTAAAGTGGATCAAGTACATGCGTTGTCCTGTCAAACGCTTGAAGGAGAATTCATTTTAGGTACAGCCGCGCGTACAAACGATTATTCGAGCGAGTATCCGTTATAGCATTAACCGTGTGTATTACGAAAAATGTGATGAACGCGTTTGACAATTATGCTCGTAATTATAAAACGACGTTTATATGGATATGCTTACATGCGAAATGTCATGCAGCGCTCTTATCTATGTATTCCGCCTTGACCAGTTTTTTCACTTCCTTTTGCAGTAAATTATCGGTGAATCGGTGATAAATAACGATAATCGTTTTTTAGTGCTGATGCCACATTGTCGATAATTTTTAAAAGTTGAAAGTAAAGGTATGGCTATACATCCTTGGACTATATTTGTGGAATGGGTATTTCATTAATTTCGCTTCAGTATAGAGAATGCTTTGTTTTCGTGAATATTTTTTTTCAATATTTGAATATCAGCTTACTCAAAATGGTCTGATACGTTCACGAAAGTGGTTTAGAAACCAAGGTCCGTATCGATGTGTGCATGTATGTATGTATGTATGCATGTATGTATGTATGTATGTATGCATGTATGTATGTATGTGTTTACTTTAAAAAATTTAGCTTCTGTATCTCGCGAATTGCTTAAGTTATCGAGTGAAAATCTGTCATACAAGTAGATTCATTTGATTTTCGTAACATTGATGCACGAATTAGGATTTTATTAATGGAAAATCGAATTATCCGAAAAATGTCTGTGGGTTCCCACAAAGACTGTCATTTCTGAAATCATTTAGCTATCGAACTATTGATGTATTGCTATTGATTTTCGAATATTTTTTTGTGACCGTTTGCACATTTTCATAAAACGGGCTAAAACTTGCTTGGTATGTAATGTAACTTAAGTCGGCAGATGAATTCGAATTTCATTAAATATTGCATTTTTTTAAATTTAGACTGCACGAGGTGGAAAAACAAAAGGCTTAGAACTCGAGAATGACGTGACCTATCGATATAACATGTTATGTGTAACCAAAATATAGAATATTCTTTACTTCATTATCTATTTATTTTTTAATTTCGATTGTAGTCCTTGGTAAGCTAATATACTAACATGAATATTGTACAAACAAAGATGATTCACTAAATTTCATATACCACCTTGATCAAAAAGTTTTAGGACTTTATTGATATGGTGCCCTTTAAAGTACTCCCCATCGACTGCAACGCACTTACGCCAGCGCTTAATCCAATCCTCGAAACATCGCTGGTACTCAATTTTCGATATGTCTATCAAAGCCGTCTTCGATTGTTTCGAATTTTTTCGAAAAAAGTCACAGGGAGCCAGATCAGGTCAATTCGAAGGCTGCTGAATAGTATTCGTGTTGTTTTTGGTAAAAATCTCACGGATAAGGATCGCATTGTGCGACGGTGCGTTATCGTGGTGCAAAATCCACGAGTTGTTTTCCCACAAATCCGGTCTTTTTTGGCGAATTGCTTTACGCAAACATATAACGCCCAAATAATACTCTTTGTTGACTGTCTGTTTTTCTGGCAAGAATTCATGATGCACATTCGGTGCACGCCATTCGCTCGGTTGATGTCTGGATTGGGTGTCTACTCATAAATCCACGTCTCGTCTCCAGTAATGATCCGTTTGATAAATGGTGGGTCAGATTCGGGCTTGGAAATCATTGATAAAGCTTTAGTTTGATCTGGTCTAGATTAACGGCCTGTGAGGAAAGGACGGAGGTATAGAGAATAAGACACACAAATTATCATATAGTATAACACTTTGTTCTTTAATGATAATTAGATGATACAGCGATACTCTCTCTTAGCATGACGGAAGACGACTGAATAAATTGGCCGCCGCTTTCAGCACCTCGCACGATCCCGAACGCAGTCGGAGATACCCGAAGCTAAAGCGCGTCGTACGGTGGCTCTCTCTTTCTTGTCGTACGCGAGAAACCAACTGCCTCAATAATCATGCCTTTCGCGATTTCAACGCCGTCCTTTTTTGCATGAAATTGAGATCTTTCGGAACCAGTTTTGCAGTGACACGTCTGAGGCTCAAATCACTAATCAAAATATCTTGAGCGAATCCATAAGCGATGTTCAAGTCCTCTGCCAGCTCTCTGATGGTCAATTTGCGGTTTTCGCCCAACATTTCTTTGGTTTTTCCGATGTTTTTATCGGTTTTCGACGTCGACGGCCTGCCACTGCGTTTGTCGTCCTCGACCGACTCACGGCCACTTCTGAAGCGTTCGTACCACCGAAAAACGTTCGATCTCGAAAGAGTATCGTTGCCGAAACATTTCTCCAACATTTTCAAGGTCTGCGGACCATTAAATCCGTTTTTCACACAAAATTTAATGCAATCTCGTTGATGCACGGTTGATGCCATTTTCAAACTTGTGAAAAATCGAACACACGCACAAAGGTAGATGTACTCAGTATAGCGTAACTTTTACAAATGTCAAACTATGACGCCGAATTTGGAGAGACGTGTCAATGACAGATATGGTAACCTCACAAAAAAAAATTCCAATCGGGTGACTGTCAGCGCCACATGGTGGCGGGTCGTAAAACTTTTTGATCAAGTAGTACTCGTCTAGCACTACAGAATTTTTTTTTCAATCTCAGTATGTACATCAATTTCTATCATGGGTAATTAATAAACAACATGTACTTGACGATACGTACTTCGGATATTTTGAGTTTATTTATTTAGTTTATTACTGCTTAAGACGTATTTTTACGAACAATTAGGCATTTCAAGGCATATATCATATATATATATAGTAGGAATGCAATACTAGGCAAAAAATCAAGTAATAGGAAATAAACTCTACATTTTTTTTGGAAACAACCGATAATTTCTCCGCCTCAATTTCTCTTCGATTGATCATGATTTTTTAGAGTAAGAGACTCAATAGTTACTTGACGTCAAATTCATAAAATGAATATATTTAAAAAAGCAGAAGATGTCACTAAATTTAAAACCATTTTTTTTTATATCACCCATTACAAAAAAATATTGTGTAGATCAAAATGTGCACAAAAATAGACGCTTTATACACGTTTTTAAAAAATATTCCATAACATTTCTTTTAAAAAGTATAACAAAAAAAAAAGACATCAGAGAGTATCGACGATATTAAAAGGCGGTGAAACTCATCTCATTCGCCTTCGCAATTCCGTAAACGCCAACTCGGTTTGTAACAAATCTTTCCGTCCAAATTTTTTCTATGTTGTCTGAGTTTTACAGACACGAGCAAAGCTTTACATGATGCATAGCACATCAGACTATTATATAAAGTTCGATTTTTTAAAAAATCTTAAAGGAACCTAGAAAAATTGGTATGTAAGGTTTGTTACCCCGGTCGGGTAGGCTTCGTATCGCCTTAAAGTGATGTGGAACTACTTGGTCAGTCACAAAAACTGGAACTTGAAATTCTTTGTCACGGTTGATTTGTCGGATAAAAATCGAGAAAGTTGCTCTCTACCTAACAATTCTGCAGGACGACGTTCTCGTCTTTTCTCCGACATCCAATATTGCTGTATCTTATTCCAAAAGAGTTAAATTATAATTTTATTAAAAATGCAACTATTATTTTGTGTCTAAGAGGTTAGCTTAAGTCATCACATAATATCACACGCTTTTACATACATTCATGAAAACGTTAATAACTACGCAATCATTAAAAAAACTCAGACGAAAACGATTATTTAGATCATGAAAAATTATTTAAACGTAATGATACTTTTTCAATACACACTCCTCTCCACCACATATCACATATTGGGGTTGGCCGTCGCGTAGCCGTATTCAACAAAAAAATCGTATTTTAGCATCAAACTTAAAAATGTTCCGCTATAAAAATCGGAATTGCAACAACGAGGACGAAACCATGATTTCACTAAATACTATTATATGCTATCGATATGCTACGTAACGTCCGGTCAAAACAAGATCATGATCGCAGCACGGGCGTCGGAGATTTCCCTGGCCGAAAATTCCATGGCTCTCTGATGGCTGCATATACCTACTTCTGCCTGAATCTCCCTTGTTGTACGTACCGTTGGGCATTCGCCAAAGCAGCGACGCGATTACCATTACCTAGTCGTTAAAAAATCATCAGTCTTTCAAGCGAGCCGGTACTTTAGCAAAGATCATATGCCTCCGGTAAATCGAGTGTTATTTACACGGCTCTGGTTTCTTTCTTAATTTTCATTCGAATTCTGTTGGTGATGACCGATGACCAAGGAACAAACCTAGATACATTTGACCTTGCTGCGTGTTTTTCAGGCCATTGAAAAATAAGATTGTATGGTGATGAGTACATAAATAAATGCTACTCTTGGGAAATATTCCAGCAGTCACGGCAGACGAGTTTTTAAAATTTTTTCAATCATCAGAATGATTGTTCATCTATCAACTACCTAGGTACATATAAATATTATTAAAATGGTAAAAAAATATTAAGGAGGAATAGCTTGATCGCAATAGTTCGCTGTCGATAATAATGGCGAAATATTTGAGAAACTTGTATATTACTTATAGTTATTTATTTTTTATGTAAAATAATCACATAGCGAACTAAATACTAATATTCCATGAAATAATGAGGCACAATGTCAATAACCATCCATAAGACAAGATTAGTAATATCGTTACTTCAAGGTTCTATTTCGAAACCCGAAGACAACTTTATGTTAACCAAATGTCCTAAAACGATGATACTTACGACTAGTACGAATAAATGTTGCAAAGTAAAGACACGTTTTCAAAGAATTCATTCAGGACCTTTAAATACAAAATTAGGTAAACTTTTAGAAAAAAACTTATTTAAATTAAAAAATGCAATTACAAAGTGGAACTCCGACAACTATTAATATTTTTTACTGAAATTTGCATTATACGCTGTATACCATTTTTAAAAAATGGATAGTCAGACCAATTTAATACCAATAGTTTTGTAAAATCAAAATATCAGATATTTAAATATTTTTTTCCTGACTTTTAAAAAAATTTATCTGCATTAATAAGTTACAATATACCTTCATTAGAATCAATTTCCATATCTTGACAATGATCTATATTACATTTTACTTACACTGTTAAAAATCTAAAGGCTAGAGTGCTAAAGGCGATTGGTATGAAATTTTGACCGGTGTTGACCCCTTTGGTGTTAATTTTAACAATTTTGACTTTGTTAAATTCACACAAGCGATTGTGTTGTAATCATTAGGTCCCATCTCAAAGTTAACAATACATATATGTTCGAAATAAGTAGATGAAAATTAATAAATTATTAGCAATCAATACAGAATTATGCCACTAATATAATCCAAGAATATCATTGAATTTCATTAACCTGTTTCTAAGTAAAACGTGTTGAAAGTTTTGAGGTTATAATGCAAATCGATACTAACTATTGAACACCGCCCTTTAAGAGTAAATATATATATATATACAAGAGTGTCTATATAAACTCTTAAAGGTATTAAAAAAGAGCATATATATTAGGGTGGTTGTTAAAAATGAAATTTTTTCAGGCGCCCCCTAAAAAGTTTCAGTTTCATGTAAAAACGTGAAGGAAATTTTTTTTTCGTGAAAAGATGAAAATAACACGTGCCGCAAGATGATCAAAGTTGATTTTTTTTACGAATCCGCAGTTTTTCGGAAATATCTCGCGAAACGTGCAAATTTGGCGAAAAATCCACATGTATGAATTTATGGGAAATTTAATTTTCTTTAAACAATGACTACTCCATTTAAAAAAAAAAATGTGTATTTGAAAAGATATTCCAAATAATCTTTCGTGAACTTTACCTGGTGAATATTTTAAGCATTAGAAATGTCAAAAATATTATGGCTTATACGAAACCATCAATTTAAATTTATTAATCATTCATTAATATTTTTTTTCTATGAACAATTTTTTTAATCCCAGTATTTGAGTAAACTTTCTTTCGTATTTCTTATTTTTTTTATTTCTATAGTCATCCAAAATTTGGATGAGAAATTGCTTTTGTTCTTCATCCTTTGTAAATAAATCATTATACTCTTGCATCAATTTCACTCCTCGTTCTGCAATATTATTCACTACTGACAATTTTGTTATAATACTCAATAAGTTTACAAAAGATTATTTGGAATATCTTCTTAAATACACATTTTTTAAAAAAATGAATGAGACATTTTTTATAGAAAATTAAATTCCTCATAAATTCATACATGTGGATTTTTCGCCAAATTTGCATAATTCGCGAGATATTTCCGAAAAACTGCGGATTCGTAAAAAAAATCAACTTTGATCATTTTGGGTCACGTGTTATTTTCATCTTTTCACGAAAAAAAAATTTCCGTCACGTTTTTACATGAAACTGAAACTTTTCAGGGGGCGCTTGAAAAAATTTCATTTTTAACGACCACTCTAATATATATATATATATATAATTATATACACTTAAGAGTGTATATACAGATGTATCTATATATGTACATATATTTAAAATGCCGATTCGTAGAACAAAATGTACAAAAGGAGGCTAAAGAATGACAAACGATAATTTTGGGAACGAGGCCCTGCTGCCGGTCTTATATATATATTGTTCCGCATGTGTTTTAACTCATTGGGAAATATATCATTGAACGATAAGTATAGATACGAGAATTTTATTAAAAATAGGTTACCGTCATCAATATGAAATCTTGGATTGTCATACATTAAGAAATTATAGCACACGTTTGTATGTGTTACGAGTACGCATATAAAGCCAAGAGGGAGCGAGTGAGTGCGGAGATACGTGTCACAAGCCAAACCACGGAAGTTATACGTACGGGGGAGTACGCAAAGCATGTGGGCCTGCGTGCATAGCACAACCTGTGTCTATCTGTACACACAGGTGTAAAACTTTAATATACACTGCGTGATCGTGACTCTCGCTCTCCACTGAAGCCGGCTCGCCTCGTTCGTGCGGCTCCGCGCTTTTTTACAGACAAAGCAAGCAAACACATAGATTTCAATGTACGAACTACGTGCAATGCCAGTTCGATTCGTGACTTAAGACCGGCAGCAGGGCCTCGTTCTCAAAATTATCGTTTGTCATTCCATAGCCTACGTTTGTACATTCTGTTCTACGAATCGGCGTTTTAATCTTTATCTTGTTGATTTAGTAAATTATCCAGCTAACTTTTAAGAACTGTAAAAATAAAAAATAAGTTATTGCGTCGCAAGTGGTAATTGTGATAAGCTGATTTACACCAATATATTGAATAAGGAATAAAATAAAAAATTACAATCAATAACAAATATGTATAATTTATGTCGTGCAATATAATATTCCATTTTTATAATCTTAAAAGCACATGCTACAGGTTAAAAAAAAATCATTTTTCTAAATATAAAAAAATTAATCAAAATATTTTGGAAAATCCAATTGCGAATATCCGTTCTGGGCGGTACAAAGGGAATAAAACTTTTACTGGGCATCAAGTGCTACATAATTATATTTATCTTTTCATTTAATTATCTATATGGATAACATTTTTATGCATTTATATGTTCGTTTTTCATGAAAAATAATCAAACTTTGTATTTTCGTGAATGTCATCGTCAAAAACCATTCTCTGTACTTGGCACAAAATAAGATATGATATGCGGTAAAAGGTGATTATGGAAATCAGTTTTATCATTAAAATTTTGATGAAGATTCACTTTGTTTTCTTTACAGTTGTTAATACTAAACACAATTAAGTTAACTTTTCTAAAATGTGCAAATGAACGTGGTAAAAAAAGTTTATTACTATATTTTTGTAAATTAAATAGCGATTTGGCCTGAAACGGAATCGAATTTTTCGTCGCGAATTTCAATCGCGAGTCGTGAATGTCCTGAAAATCAAGAAAAAGCGGATAACGAAACATTGTTGCGGTGCAATGTGGGGCACGATGCGTGGAAACAAGTGACCCAATTGCGTTATACGAGCAAACAAAGATGTTTTACGTAAACGCGGAGCCAGTTGGTACGGGCGGCACGGGGACTGGCGAGGAATAAGGAAGGTGCTTGATTGCCTGGTGGGCGCGTGCATTCGTACTGTTGAAGTGCGGTCACGAGTGTAGTGACTAGTCTCGTTTGCATCACCGAGTAATGGAAAAAAAAAATACTTGAATATTTTTGTAATGCCATTTGTACAAAGAAAAATGTAATTAAATTTAAAAACACATTGATGCTATATCATTTATATGACATTTAAAAAAGTATCTCATCAGTCCTACTGGGTTAAAAACTATGTGTATATATCACAAAGTAGGCCGACGTTAGGTACAGAAGTGAAAAATAAATTATGTAAAAAAGTGTCTCAAGTATAAAAATATAATAATTATAAATCGAGACACGAATTTAAATAATGTTGAAGCAATTATGTAAAAATATAAATTCTGAACATTACATACAGTTTTGTAGAGTGTAATATCAAATTTACACAACCGCGTTTAAAGCATTAATGTGAATAGATTTATTTGACAAATAAAAAGCATTAATACAACAAAGTACATTTGAAAAAGTACATCTGCTTCGTGGATTATTGAGAGTAAAAATCATTCCCAACCGTTCACAGGTGTCACCTTTGAAATCTCAGAATCTAAATAAAAGCTTAGTGCAGCATTGAAAATATAAATTATGCAAGTGTACATAGAAGACAGACGTTAGCAAAAACGATAACTCGGTTCTGTGCTTTATCGTTCTTTTTCCTTCAATCTTTAGTATTTTGCGTTCTTTTCTGCATTTGTCTCTTTCACACGTTAAAGACGGACAATCGCTGGATATTCCACGTGTCACGTTCCAACGTTATGTAATTCACTACTGAATGAAGCCGTGCGCCGAGTGTTGCAAACATAAATTGTACTTTGATAGTACGACGTCAAGGAGATATAATACATCGGAAAGTGTAAAAAACACCTCGAACAACGGCTATACCGATCTGAGTTGATTATGTTTGTTTGCTGCAGGTTGTGCGAATATTTGTTGTGAATAAAGTGTTACCTCTCTGTCGAATTCATTTTCATCGGTGATTGTCACTTGCCGGTATAACTGCGTGAATCCTTGCAGGTGACTGTTTTTCTTGCCAGTGCGGTAGTCATAGCGTTTGTGAAACGCAGACTGCGCAAAATTGAGTGAGGTGAAGATATATAGTGAAAAATATACATTTAAAGATGTGCAGGACACTTGTTATTTATATTCTTCTCGCAGTCTTTGCGAAGTTCACGTACGCTGCCGCTGATTACGCAGGTGAGAATTTTCATATCAGATTGCTTGTTATATTTCTTATCCCCCAATAAAACACCGCTGGTGTAAAAACTTGAGATAAGTACATCTACACGAGTAATTGTTGTCTATCCTAACAAAATATTGTGAAATTAATAAAAACATACCAAGTACGAATTTTCAAGTAAATGTAAGTAATAAAAAATGGCGAATATGTATATGTTTATGTATATGGAAACACTATAACCTATAAGCTGCTAATTTGTTATTCAATTAATTTAAATTTGAAAAAGCAACCTTTACTATCGATGTATTTAGTGAGTTCATGAAAACCCTAGCGATTCAATATTCCTGCGAAATAACTCCAAAGCCACTGGTTACTTTAGAACAAATTACCGAATCATAAATAACCCAAATCAAACAACCAACGGAAAAGTGATTAATAATAAAACAGCAGACAAGCGTTCATTTGGGATTATTTTTAGTTTATTCTTTAAAGACAACTGCATTATGACCTAAGTAATAACATTGACCGATTCATTTACTGCTTACTTTTTGTAGTGTAACCATCATATAATGGAAACGTTATCGCAATTTTCATAGGATAAAAATTTTTCTCGAGATTTTGATGTCAGTGTCCTTAAAATATTCCAAAACGTCGAAAAAATCATATTTAGAAAAAATGTCCGGGCGTATGTGTGTGATAAGCTTGCAAAACTGAAAAGGCTATATGTCGCGAACGGGTTACTGAATCTTTCTGAAACTCTGCACATGAGTCGGATTGCAACTCCCCTCGGCTTACTGCAATTTTTGTCCAAATCGCTAACGGATGTCTCATCACATGATTCTTTGAATTTTTCGAGCAAAGGACTCTAACTTTCGCAAACTTTAAACTATCACGCTAAAACTGCTTACAACAATAGACCAAGGGGCAAGGTTGTTCGGTATTGAGTTTGGCATGAATCTATCAAGGCGTTGAGATTTTCTTGAATCATGCATTTTTGTAATTTTTCGAAGAAAATATATTTTTTATTCTAACTTTCGTAAATCTTTATATATATAACTAAAACTTTCCATGAAAATTAGCTAGAAGATAAGGATACTTGGTTTTGAATTCGGTGAGAATCGATTCAGCGGTTAAACTTGATGAAATTTACAATTTTGCTTCCTCATAGAGGAAGCTTTGTGACGGCGAAAAATTTTCTTTCCAGTCTTCAATATCTATGTTTTCACAATGTCCCAAAACGTCGAAAAATCATATTTAGAAAAAATGTCCGGATGTGTGTGCGCGCGTGTGTGTGTATGTGACAACGGTTTAAGCTACAGTGCTCCTGTTTCGCAGAGATGTTTATCTGAACAACCTCTTTATTTGCTTCAATTTTTGGTTAAAATGACTCAAAAATGATCAATTTTCAGCATTTTGAAATTTTCAAAAAATATCAGTGAACGCTTTAATTTCTGTAAATTTTAAGATTTCCGGCTAATTTTTAAAATGTAAATACAGTATTATAAAAGGACGGTTCGTATTGAATTCGGAAAACATTAGCCGAACTGTTCAGATTTTATAAATTTTGGAATTTTTCGAAAAATCGTCAAATCGCTTTAATTTTTGCTGTTTTCAAGATATTGTGCAAATTTTTTTTTAAATAGAGTATTATAAAAGTACAGTTGGTGTACATTTTAGAGACAATAATTCAAACGGTTTGAATATTTAAAAAATTATATTTTTTCGAAAATTTGAAAACAATCTGCAAATTGAAACTTGCAAATTGCTTCCTCGAGATTCCGCACGATGCTCAAAGCTATGAGGAAGACAAAATTAAGAAAGATAGTTCCTCATAGAGCGTACTTTGAGGATTGTGAGGAATCTCGAGGAAGCAATTTGCAAGTTTCAATTTGCAGCTTGTTTTATTTTTATTTTCTGTTCAAACATAATCAGATATCACATTAATCACAAATGCGTACATGGTATGTACGCATTTAAATTCAGTGAACCGACATGAAAAGAAACCTTAAATTCTCAATACTCATTGGATCTTTCCTCACTTGTAATAATTAGTACCCATCTGCAACTTGAATATGTTTAACGGAGTTTCCGTACGATGTCCTAGACTGCGGGCAACTCCTGGCTGTACTTTTAGAAATTAAACAAACGTACGTTTTTGAAGTAATGTCAGATATAAACTAGGATTTTTTTTATCCTCAGGCCGGTCAACGTTGTGAGAACTGTCGTTAAAACTTGGTGTTTTCTTCGATTATTGTTATCGTCGGTTATTATTATTGCACGAGAATAAGAAAAACAGAGATAGAGACAGTGGAGCCGGTGTAGTCAGGGGCCGAGGTAGGCCCGATCGCAAACGCTACTACTGAATTTTCATCAGGTTCAAAGATTCGAATTATTCATCATATGTACGTGTCGTATAACAACCGTATATTGCATATAAGTAGATGATCGAAATGAGAGAAATACATGTGTGGTATTATAATTAGGGAAGTGTAGAATCTCGGGTACGTTCGAGCGGCTCGTCGTTCGATTCGGTTCACCGCTGATCGAGCAGGTTTGAGCCTGTTCGACCTAGCCTGGGTGCGGTATCGATCGCCGAGCCAAGCTCACATAATTTATACGTTCGCTGTTCGATATGATCGAGAGTGTTACGGGGATAATTCGTAGAATAGCTTTTTAAAAAGGAGTGATTCCTATACCGTAGTATAGAGTCACTGTCTCTTCTTTTATTGATACTATACAAATGATTTCTCAATACAATATTGCTGACTTATCCTCGTGGTGGTCTTGGAGAGGTCCGTATTGGAGTCCTGATAGTAGTAGACTGACTGGTCTCGACCAAAGGCGAGTATATAGGACGGCGATATCTACTGCAGTCCAAGGTTATAGTGGTCAAGGTACGGGTCTTATCGTAGCGTTACAGAGAGTATTGATCGAGCTGATCGAACCGCTTATCGAATCCGATTATGTCGCTCGAGCTATTCGAGAATTGACCTCGGCACTGGTGGCGAGAATTTTTCGATGATATATTTAGACAGCCGACACAAATTTCTATCCAAATCGGATATTTTGCCCGGCTAATTACATTTGTTTTAAATGTATCATTACATTTGTATGCGTGTTTGTGCACGGTCGGGCGTGTGTTTGCAATGGTTTGCGAGTATGTGCGAATGTGTGGGAGATTATATATAATATTTATTTATCTCTATACATTATATATAGAGGTAAATGCATATTCAATGCATTTGATTTTTTTGTCATACTTGGCGTCGAGTAGCTACTTCGTCTCACTAACGAGGTCAAATGATAGGTCACATAAGCTTTAAAAAGGTAACAGTAATAAGCCGTGTTTTTATATGAGTCTCTCTTTTCTTTTCTTCTTTTATTCTATGCTACAGTTTTCAATTATACACTTCGGTTTAGTAATAATAGTTTTTAATAATATATTCTCGTAGTATTGCGAGGAGGGCATCTTATATCGATTCTGTTATAGCTACATCGGTTACAACGTGATCTAGCGTACCGAAAACGACGTTTGACCTCAGTACTAGTGTACACCATTTTTAAATACATTTCGCAAATCTATGTTCATCAGATGATATTTCACTTTCTCGCTCAAAATTTGCACGCATTAGCACATACTGACACACACTTGCACTTCCTCGCTGACCTTTGCCAGTGTTGTCTCACACATACACACACTCGACTTTACTCGCTCCTTCATACACACACCAACCCAATACCATCGCACATACTTGTACACACTCACAAATCCTTGCAGTGCACACGGAGGCACGCACATACACGCATATAGAAATATCCAGACAATATTTTTAATGTAATTTATCGGGTAAAAATATCTGACGTGCATGGGAAAATTTGTGCTGGCAGTATAAATATATCGTTGAAAAATTCACGACATCGGTACTGAGATCAATTTTGAAAAGCTCGAGCGACATAATTGCATCAAACGGGTCGATCGGACCATGCGGGACGCGCATGGTACTTTATTCAGTACTTTAACAATCCAGGTTCGATCCTCAGTGATCATCATTCGTATTTCCTCTCATCAATGCATCGGGAGGCCATCGTCACTATTAATGGTAATGACTTTCCCATGCTGTCCATTCAATCGTTACACATGAATACCACCTTGATCAAAAAGTTTTAGGACTTTATTCATAAAATCGAAAATACAAATTTATTCATCAAAATTGATATGGTCCCCTTCAAAGTATTCCCCACCGACTGCAACGCACTTATGCCAGCGTTTGATCCGATCCTCGAAACACCGCTGGGATTCAATTTTCGGTATGTCCATCAGAGCCGTCTTCGATTTTTTCATGACATCCTCTTGGGTGCTGCAACGCGTTCCGCGAAGTGATTTTTTAAGTCGGATGAACAGGAAAAAGTAGCAGAGGCCAAATCAGGTGAATTTGAAGGCTGCTGGATAGCATTCGTGTTGTTTTTGGTCAAAAACTCACGGATAAGGATCGCATTGTGCGACGGTGCGTTATCGTGGTGCAAAATCCACGAGTTGTTAAATAATACTCTTTGTTGAGTATCTGTTTTTCTGGCAAGAATTCATGATGCACAACACCGTTATAATGCATGAAATCCGTGATCATAGCCTTCTTTTTTGACTGAAAACGACGTGGTTTTTTCGCTCTCAGCACATTAGGTGCACGCCATTCACTCGCTTGATGTCTGAATTGCGTGTCATACTCATAAATTCACGTCTCGTCTCCAGTAATGATCCGTTTGATAAATGTTGGGTCGGATTTGGCCTTGGAAATCATGTCTTTCGCGATTTCAACGCGGTCCTTTTTTGCATGAAATTGAGGTCTTTCGGAACCAGTTTTGCAGCGACACGTCTGAGGCCCAAATCACTAACCAAAATATCTTGAGCGGATCGATAAGCGATGTTCAAGTCCTCTGCCAGCTCTCTGATGGTCAATTTGCGGTTTTCGGCCAACATTTCTTTGATTTTATCAATGTTTTCATCGGTTTTCGACGTCGACGGCCTGCCACTGCGTTCGTCATCATCGACCGACTTACGGCCACTTCTGAAGCGCCTGACGTTTGATCTCGAAAGAGTATCCTTGCCGAAACACTTCTCCAACGTTTTCAAGGTCTGCGGACCGATATATCTGTTTTTTTACATAAAATTTAATGCAAACTCGTTGATGCACAGTTGATGCCGTTTTCAAACTTGTGAAAAATCGAAAACACGCACAAAGGTAGATGGTACTCAGTACACTGTAACTCTTACAAATGTCAAGCTATGACGCTGAATTTGGAGGAAAGTGTCAATGACAGATGTGGTTACCTAACAAAAAAAAAAATTCCAATCGGGTGACTGACAGATGACTTTTTGATCAAGGTAGTATTTCAATAATTCATCCAAACTAGAATTAATCATCAGTTATACAAAAGTTTAAGCATCCGTATATCCATCACTTTGGCAAGGGTAATTAGCTGAAGTAGCAAATACATTGCCAAGTAATAAGCCGAACTAGCAAATATATAAATACATAATTTTGGCATTTTGGTGGTTTCAGGCGACCCTAACGCGTTGAAAGATATATCAAATCTCAATATTTGTTTTAAGGTTTTAAAGATATTACATGCAATTATTAAAAACTAAGCTTTTTGTACGTTTTGCCAGAAATGTCCCCCACGGTTTTTCGCGCAAATGGTGTACACGATTCCGAAAGTAATAGTAACCTGAAATAAACATATCAGATTGCTAGCTGAAAATAGTATAGCTAGACCGTAAAATAAAAATTTTTAGTAAAAAATGAAAATGTAGAAATAGGAGTAATTTCAAAATTGAGTTTTCGTTTCGGATAAAATAATGTCAGTTGAAAATTATTAATAAAGGTATTATGAATAACTGGATTATCGTCCCGAAAAAAATACCCTAGGTGCGGTTAGTCGACACTTGGAATACAGCTTGGATTCGTACTCGGCTCCGTGACAACGCTCATCAAATTGTAATGATGAAACCGTGTAAAAACAATATTTTTACCATTTCTTGAAATTCTCGTATCGTATAATATATTTTTTTATCGACGTGCCACCAATTAAAATTTTTCATCAATAAAAGATGTTTACTTCAGATTTGTAATCAAGGCCTTTAATCCTTTGAAGCATACATTAAATCTTACCTAGGTTTTACATAAAATTAAGTACTTGAAGGTTTGTGAGTAATATAATATTGATTACGTATCTGAAGTAGAAATTTCGAAATTGAAAGTAGCAGATGAAAATAAAAAGAGATACTTTATTTCGATAAAACTCGGTATTCGGTGGTTTTTGAGATGGAATATGACGAATCTGAACTCAAAGCTATGGGTTACGCTTAAATAAGTTGTATCTGTCTCGAGTATGAGGATGATATCGAGTATGCCGTTTTAGATTTCATATATTTGTTCTTCGGATTCAGGATCAGTGGCCCATAAAATTCCGAACAGGCGAATTTAGATAAAATCCGAAATTTTGTTGTATTTTCGACCGCTATATTAGGCTCGCTATGTTTAATTCAGTCTTCTTGATCTCGGGATAAATTCACTTTTGTATTTTGGCCATTATGAATTTTGGTAGTTTGCGTTCAGATTCATGACCTTGGACCTGAAATGATACTCGAGCGTCGAGTATCATTTAAATCAAATATCTATTTGCATCTTGATTCGTCATATTGAATTCGCCATTTTGCATTTCTAAACTTTGAGTTCAGTTTCGTAAAGAGTGATCTCAAAAATCTCGGAGGTTCAATTGCCACCTACATTGGTCTGGCTTATTTCGTCGCATTCATTTGGTAAAAACAGTGAGGTTTTTTATAGACGCTTATTACTTAGAGACGCCGCTACGTTAAGAATGAAGTAATTATTTCCTTTCTTAGATGCACATCGATGTCTGAGGTGCCCAAGTGTGAAGAAACAATGGATCAAATACATTAAAAAGTACCCTCAATGACTGAAAAGTCGATTTAAAATAGGTATAAGATTGGTATTACACTATGCTTTAAAGGATTAAAAAGCTCAAAGTACTAATTTTCATGTTGAAAGTACGAAGTTTTGAGTGAACAAGCCGACATTTGCGAACTGAAATTTTTTGGTAGAAGTTGCACTTTAGATTCTCAATCAACCGCACCAAATTAACTCATCACCGTCACTAAACAAGGGAATACATCTCTACCGTGTTGGAGAGGTGATTTATATTCTGCAACATGTAACAGGTTGAGGCGGATCTACCCAGATAGCAAACATTACAGAAGTTATCAAGGGCAGTGTGTTGCTGAGTTATTTTGTCAAAAGTACCGAGAAAATCAACAGTTGCTGGAAAAATGTCAACAACTAACTATCATTATTAAATGATTTCGCAATCAATAGATTAAGGTGCCTCCGCATTTGTAATCAAATTTGCGACAATAGAATTGGGCACCAAATTAAGGACTGGCATTTGTGACAGTTGCTTGAATACTTTGAGAATAGTGCAGAAACAAATGTTCCACATCGAAACGTACTGTCTTACCGATAAAGCCGTATTTTCGAAATACTGTGCAGGACGTTTTGCTTCGAATAGTCGCTTACGGCAACAAGACTATTGTTATGTTGATTCATCTTTACGCAATCTGTAGCTTTCTCAACGGATAAGTTCTTTCGTCAATGCACTGCCGCCGTGGATTGAGTTCCGCGCTGCGTCATTACAAAAGCGAATAGAACTGTTTCTAAGATTCGGTAACTTTACGAAAACATCGCACATGACAAAATCCTTCTATCAGGAAATTATATAATTGTTATTGCATTTGATATTTTTTTTTGCCAATTCTATTGTGATTTGTTGTTGACATCAAATGCGGCGGACCTTAACATAATTTTGGCAAAATCGGTTACAACAGTTTGTTAAAATGCTATCTGGGAGAGTAACTTACAAAACCTTTTGATACTTCTACTGGGGGTAACTCAGATTATCTATTAGCGATATTCTCAAACAATGATTATTATGAGAAAAAAATATCAAAATATAATATTTAAACCGAAAGAAAAATCGATCAGGTGCCCTCGCCGTTAGTTAAGTAACATTTTTCACCTCATCATAAGTTTTCCACTTGAAGTTACGAACATAACGTATTCAGTTATCATTAACTTCGATGATTCGCATGTTAATAAGTATATACCACAATAAGAAGGAACCGCGGTCGAAGAAACGAAGCTTTCTACATTAATGACATAACATGAACTGAGCACGAGGAGGGAACCACCGAAAAAGAGGCAAACTTTCATTTATGGCCGTATATAGCTTACGGGCGTTATGTTTTTTGCATACAATCGACTCGTAGGCAGGATGTCGCGTTATCTTTTCATCGCCGGTCAACTGGATTGTAACGAATTCAAAGCTGAAGTTCGATTGAATTACGCAAACAAAGTAGTGAACGAAAATTGTTTTGTGAGACGAATGCTAGTGCCAGCGTGCGCAGCACCAAAAAATAACTTTTTTTATAAACAATTAATAATCGAATTTTTAATGATTTTTCGGGATTACGGGACACTTTTAATGGCTGTACGCAAAAAAAGTTAATTCTTGCTGCATAATAATTTTTATTTACTTGTACTAGTAACTCCATAATGAAATAAGAAGAAAGAGTGGCATTGTAGATCGGTTACGGATGACACGGACACTACTGTTTTATCACAGCGCGCCTTGGCAAGCTGTGCTGGCACATGCTTAGGAGAGTAGCGAAACAGAAAACTGCATTGTACTGATACGCCATGCGGCAGGTTTTTGTTTGCATATACAAGTATGCATAGATACACAGGTATTTTGGTTTAAATATGGATGCTTTGATATTGTGTAACACGAGAAGAACTTTCTTCAAACTTCAACCGACCCGGCGAACAAAGGGGAATCTCAAAGCAACGGTTGCACCGATCCGCTACATAAGTTTATTTGACACACTATAAATACTTCTATATTAAATTGTCAAGTCATCATTTTGGTCTGAGTCGATAGATTATTAGAAAATGTACGAGTCTCCGTCACGCGATCAAAATCAACACACGACTTTTGATCGAACATATGTTACCTTCGTCGTTGGTAAGAAAGATAAATGTACTAGTCTCATGAAAGCATGGCGTCTCTTAATGTGCATCACCATCGGGCGTGTGCTACACTTTTTGATTTCCAATTTTGTGTAATAAATAGCCGTTTTGCAATATAGGTTCTACTTGAAGTTTTTAAGTTTTTAAGTTTTTTTTCTTCAGCGAGTACGTGCTTGGCTCCATTAGAGCTAAGCATACCTATGCTGATGTAATATCATGATGCACTCTCCACTAACACTAGCTTTCGATGAGCAACTTCAAGGTCGCTGACAGTAATAGCTATTATGCGTCCACGTAATCTTTGTGTAATTGTTATAGAATTTCCGAGGACCATTCTCTGGAACTCTTATTCTTGCTTATATTTACATTCTTAGATAAAGCATGTTTTCGTTAATTAGATTTGAGTTTTATTAGTAAACAATAGATTAATTCTAATTTATATAAAAATGTATTAAATTCATCAATAAATTCGCCTATTGGTACTTATGAAGCTATAAAATTGTTTCCACACAAAAAATGGGTAATACAAGTAAAAGTAAACTTAAGTGTATATTATAAAGGTAAGTCGCCTATTAAGTTAGGACAGTCCCTTACTTGATCCACAACGGCCGCTTTACAGACTGTAATTAAGAATAACTCGACACCTTGATTTTGCGTTATCGAAATCGATTAACCCAAAATTAAGTTACTCGAAATCGATAATTTGACTATAGCACAATTTTTCGTCGTTACAAAAGTCGCAAGGTCTGAATCTCAGTCCGTTGAGACATGAATACGAACTCAAGCTTGGACTTTAGACTAAAAGAATTAATTGTAGTTTAATCGTAAGTTCAACCTTAAGTTTAATCATAAGGGCAATCCTAAAATGAATAAATTTCAAGTTAAAACTTAGGTTGTGTCATACGTGCATTCTTAAGCTTGATCTTGAGTACGGATAGGAATCCAAAGCTCAATGTGGAATGATTTTTAACTTATAATCGAACATAAGTACGAATCTGAATACATGGTAAAGTTCCGACTTAAGTTTGACCTTAAATTCGTGTTTACAATTGTAAGATTAAATCGGAATTCAGTTGGAAATTGTTCACAATAAACTTTGCATGAGAACAACGCTGACACCGGTCCGAAGTGAGCGATTTGTCTTTAAATACTTAAAGCAAAATCCTCATATTATAATATGTTGCATAACATTACATGTACATTACTCATTATTATTTTATAAAAAATGATCGAATCAGGATAATACTTATGTCCGGACATTTCATCATAGACGTTTGACAAGCGCACGAGCATATTTATTTATGTAACACTGAAGCATTATTAGCTAATAGATTGAACTAATAGATTGAAATGGTCGTCTTTGCAACTACTATTTGTGAGCACTTCTAAAAGAAAATTTAAAAGTAGCAGAACTTAAATTAAGAAATAAGTTGAGAAACAATGTAATGATAAAGTAAAAGAAATTTCCATACGAAAGTAAGTTTAATGACCAAGAAAGTACGATACTGTTATTCTCAATACAACTATGTTATATTGCAAGATGTATTCGAACTATATATTGCTGAACAAATTTCGAAAATTGATAAGTTAGACACTTGGTGACTTTATAAGTTGAAACAATCGCTTATATTTCGTAGAATAGCTTTTTCAACAAAAGTGATTTCTATACCGTAGTATAGAGTCACTGTCTCTTCTTTTATTGATACTATACAAACGGTTTCTCAATACAATATTGCTAACTTATCCTCGTAATATGTGGGCTTGGAGAGGTCCGTACTAGAGTCCTGTTGGTATTAGACTGTCTGGTCTGGGCTGAAGGTATATATAGGCCGGCGATATCTATTGGAGTCCAAGGTTCTAGTGGTCAAGGTACGGGTATTATCGTAGCGTTACACCCCCCAGAGTAGATTGAACTTTCTCCTGAAAGTTTGGTTATTTCCGGGGTCGCATGCTGACTGGTATTCGTATCAGGGGTTCCAACGGGGCCTGGTATAAGGGTGGATGTGTCGTGATGATCCGTTCGATGGAAGGACGGTATTCCACGTTGTGGTCACGAGGTTGGTTATAGTTTTTAAACTTATTACACCCTACCTTGATACATAGTTTTGGCATACAGTTTTTTCTACATCGGAATAGTCCGCATTTGTTTAAGGACCATAGAGTAATTATTACTATGGCGGTGTATCCTAGTATGGTGATGAGACTGACCGCGTGTTCTGTTCAATTTTTGGTGCGTCTCATATTTTTCGTATTTTCAATTTGATTTTGGATAGAGTCTAGGTTGATTTCTAAGTCTCGTATTTCGTTAGTAGTTAAGTGATGCTGTACTGAGATTGGTGATAACAATTTTAGGTCGTCATCATTGATCGTGAAAGTATAATTTTTGTGGTATTCAATATTGATAGTTGTTTCTTGATTTGGCGAGAGTTTCATAATTGCTTTGTTTGCTGTAATGGTAAAGTCAGAGTCTGAATTTAGAAGTGTGGGTTGAGAGAGTGTTATCGTTTCAAATTTGTTTGCACAGAGTATGTCGGGACGTTGTTTTTCGTGTGGGAATACTAAGTATCACAGATTTTGTTGTAGTTGAATGTAAGTTATTTCGGGTGTTGTGAATAGTGCTGTTTTGCATTTTAGGTGTGTGATAGTTTTGAATTTTCGAATAAGTATCTGAGTGTCGCAGAAGTCGCTTTCAGCTAGTAGAAATGAGGGCTGCTGTCTTTTACATATTTTTATGTCACCTGAGTTTAAGCAAGAGTGTAGTGAGGTCTCGCTGGTGGGTATATAGGCGGAGTATGCTTGGTTAATTAAAATATATTGTGATTCAGGAATTAGGGCAACGTGTTTCCGTGTTGTTGTCGAATGGGAAGTATGTGTTTCGCTTCGTAAGTATCTTGTTCCCAGAGTGGTAAGTCAGTTATATAGTATATGTTAATCTTTGTTTTGATAATGCTATATTAATTTGAGACATTCCTAAAATGTCGTGATACTTTTCAATTTCATTCTCTAAACTGTATGAAATTTTGAATTGTTCTTCAAGGGATGATATTCCGTTAACAAGATTTGTTGGGGTAAATACTTGCGGATAAACAATGCCGTGTTTTGCGTCAGAGATGGCGCTTAGCAGGGCGTTCACATCTTCTTGAAGATCGGCTAGTATAAATCCACTCATAGTGAGTTGATTCGTAATATGGATGTCAATTGAGTTATTATTGATTTTATTAATATTTTTGTTTACTGTTTTGATAAATTCGTCTCCTTTTTGTCCTAATGTTTCTAAATCATGATTGGCATTATTTGGCAAAATTTTAATTATTAGTGTCTGCTTTGACAGTCCCTGTCCGAGTGTGTTGGTTACCTTGTATATTTTGTGATTAATGTGGTCTAGGTCGTCGTTAGAGAGGGTTCCGAAGAGGGTTTAGGATAGAGACCCGATGGCGTTGATTAGTCCTTTCTTCTGTCGTTTCTAATGGCTGGTAAGGTGATCCAGTAGCTGGATGATGTTGTAGGTTCTCTTCAGCCTGGTGCGCATGAGTTCGATTTCTAGGTGTTCGTGGCACTTGGTGTGGCATGCGTTTGCATCGTCGGTGTTCATCTTCCATAGTTAGTCGTAGCGGGTGAGAAGATTGCTGATGTCAATAGTGTTACGTCCAAGTAACATGAGAAATTGCCCTGTTTTAGACCTTAGCTACGGCTAATTAGTCTGGGATACGGGCTCGGTGATTTGATCGTTAAAGATGTGAATTTACGAAGGGGTTTGAGAATGATAAAGAAAATGTAAATGGTGAGTTCCTGTTTGACAACCGGGAGTTCGAATGAAAGGAAAAGAGGTGTTCGCGGTGGTCCGCGCAACACCCTTATTTAATGGGGGAGGATAGGAATTCGCGGTGGTCCGCGCAATTCCCTGGTTAAATTGAGAGGAAATAGAGTTCGCGGTGGTCCGCGCAACACTATCGTAAGGGAGGAAAAATAGCGTTCGCGGTGGTCCGCGCAACACTATGGTGAAGAAGGAAAAATAGCGTTCGCGGTGGTCCGCGCAACACTATTGTAAAGGAAGAATTTAGAATTCGCGGTGGTCCGCGCAATTCTATTGGAGAGACGGAAGTTAGAGTCCGCGGTGGTCCGCGCGACACTATAATGAATGGGAGAGAAGGTGGTTAGAGTTCGCGGCGGTCCGCGCAACTCTAGATAATTTCGAAGACTGAATTTAAACTTACTCTTTACTATAGATTTGAAAAATAACGGAGAGCTGTACAATGTTTCAGCTTGTTCCGGTGTCGTTGAATATTTTACAAGAACTCATTTTTAGAGCACAATTTCGCTCTTTTTATACTAGTGTTTATGCTATCCTTGTCTAAAATTAGGGGTTGGAGAGGGCAAGTTCTTTGGCATCTCATTGGTTTGAACTTACCGTCTTCCCTTTCCTAATTTTCCAGATAGTTGGGGAGAATAGCTCTTATCTCTATACGTTCAAGGTCCATGTCATCCGCCTTCCGTTAGCTCTAGCGCCAGGGCCACCACTCAGGGTTTGCTCTGGTGCCCGAAGGGTAGTCGGATGCTAGGGGCAGTGTGGTGGAGTTACGGGGACGTAACACCTCCCTTCTGAGATCAAATGTCGGGTTATAAGTGTATTCGACATTTGAAATTTGAAAGAATGGAATGAAGCTCTTAAATGTAGCTTAAATTAAGTGATAAATGCGATAAGATTCTATATAATTATAGTCGTGATCAAAATAGTAATCCCGATCGTGCTAACATGATGCTTGTTGTTGAGGTTGATGTCAGCCCTTCAAGGAGAATGGACCGGCAGAAGAGTGTCCTGGAGTTGTTATGGCTGCCGTCTGTTGTTGGCCCCGCTCCGCTTCAACTTGAGGGGTGGATACATGTATTGCCAAGAGTTCGTGGTCTTCGTTTGGTCCCGTTGCTGGTTCCGGTGGTTCATTTAAATTCCTTTTTAAATGGAGTAGAAGGTGCGTTACGGAATCCCAGATTGCTCCGATAAGGAATAGCGACCATCCGTATACGGTATGAAGTGCATAACCGTGGATGATCGTGTCTACGATGAGTTTTATTATTCGAATTAGAAGTATGATCCCGATGAGGCCAGCGCTTGCGGTACCAAAGAACATGAATCGACTCCACATGTTGTCCCAAACAGAGTCGACGAGATTCTTTAGCCCATCTGTTCCCAGCATTTTTGAAAATGCGAGGTCTTGGTTGCCAATGGGTTGGCCAGTGATGCCTCGCGCAATTGTGTTAAGCACTGCTGGTTTCTCCACTGGGAACATAATGTGATCTCTGAGCTTCTCGAGATCTTTTTGATTATAGATGCCGCTGGTTGCCAAGGATGCTGGACTAGTATATGTCCATGTTGGTTTGGTCATCGGCTTGATGATAGTTGGTGGTAGACTTTGGACTGGTCCTGGTAGGAGTTTGTACCAGGCGTCTCCCAAAAGATATTCAGATGGTAACAAAACGTCACACGTAATTTCTATGCCTGTTTGCATGATGATGTGAGTACGTGGTGACAGAAATAGGTTCTGGTTACCTCTGGAGATCGGGAGTTCGTGGTAGCAATTTTCGGTTCTCCGTACCTTCACGTCTACTGGAATGCACTTGATGATGTGGGCGACTTCTCCGGCAATTACTGCCATGTATCCAGGTCCCTTCATGAGATGATAGGCGAATTCATCCGGGGATTGTGTTGCGATGATGAGGGCGTTCTTCAACACTTGCTGCTCCAGATTGCATCGTTGTGTCAGCACGTCGAGGTACAACTGATTTATTTGATTTCGAATGTGTTTTTCGACGAATACAAATTTAGAGTTTACATAGGCGAATATGTCTAAATTTTCTACAGCTATTGGTTTTGGTTTAGCGAAAGTTTCTCCCCTTCTGGTTTCAAATATTAGTAATTTCGGATGTTCTGTGCGTATTAACGTGTAACCGCATAGTGGTTGTTCAGATTTCTTAGTTAATGCGAATGTTATGTCTTGAGTTGAAAGTGTGTAGACTGTTTGAGTGTAGCTATGTCCGACATCTTTAATTTTCTTTGCCATTCCTTCATACAGTACATCGTACCGATTGAATTTGCAATTATCTGAGGGAAGTGAATTCCAAAAAGTTTGTCCACCCTCAAGGTCTACACAATCTTGATTTGTTAATAGGCACGTCATTCCTGATTTTAGATTTATGTGATTAGTATTTAGATTTACTGCTGCATAATATTCTACGAGAGTGATTCTTACAGATGCTTGTACTACTACATCGTCCCAGCTTCCATAAGGGTCTGAGTATTGCGCACCATAACAAGTCCCGTCATTCTTAATCGAGCCTGCTAAGGATATGCTTCGTGTTGCGGTTTGATTTTTACGTAGTTCAGTTATCAGAGAGATTCCAATTTTTAAAATGCCTGTTAAATGCATCTGCTCACATGCGTCTCGATTTACATCTGCTAGATATTCTAATTGTCCGTGTGTTAATCGGGTGATCGTCAATTGTGGTAATGGCATGTTCCATCTTGGTAGTCGCACCCAATTTATCTCCCGGGATGTGATATTGGTCCGAATTTTCTTCGAGTAACTTGTTTATACTTCCGCGTTCTTCTGAATTTAGGTGATCGAGACGGAGTAGTTCCTTTATTTTTTCTATTTGATTCTTTTTCTCTTCTTTTAATGACGCAATTGTCATGCAACTAACGTCGGGTTTGGTGGATGTTGTTGATTTATTAGATTTAGAGGGTTCGACAACATCGATGGTTGCCTTACTTTCTTGAGTATATTTTTTATTTGACGCGGTTGTCGTGCAATTCGCGTCGGATGTAGAGGATTTTGTGGAATTAGAAGGTTCGACAATTTCACTGACTGTCTCACTTCCTTGATAAATTTTTTTATTTGACGCGGTTGTCGGGCAATTCGCGTCGGATTTAGAAGATTTTGTGGAATTAGAAGGTTCGACAATTTCACTGATTGTCTTACTTCCTTGATTTGATTTTTTATTTGACGCGGTTGTCGGGCAATTCGCGTCGGATTTAGAAGATTTTGTGGAATTAGAAGGTTCGACAATTTCACTGATTGTCTTACTTCCTTGATTTGATTTTTTATTTGACGCGGTTGTCGTGCAATTCGCGTCGGATTTAGAAGATTTTGTGGAATTAGAAGGTTCGACAATTTCACTGATTGTCTTACTTCCTTGATTTGATTTTTTATTTGACGCGGTTGTCGTGCAATTCGCGTCGGATTTAGAAGATTTTGTGGAATTAGAAGGTTCGACAATTTCACTGATTGTCTTACTTCCTTGATTTGATTTTTTATTTGACGCGGTTGTCGTGCAATTCGCGTCAGATGTAGAAGATTTTGTGGAATTAGAAGTTGTGTTTTTAGATTTTTCTTCGAATTCTTGTAATGTCAGAGTTGGCACTATTATTTCGATTTCCTCTTCCCTGGTATTGTATACTTGGGTATACGCGATACCTTGCTGGTTCGTAACTAGAGCTTTACCGAAATAAATGCCATCTCCGATTTTAATGCGAGGGAGGTAACCTTCAGAGATTTCTTCGTTTTTTATTCTGACATAAAAGGTTGAAGCTGATCGCGCTGGAATTATTACCGTTTCCGGGCTAGTGAAGTTGATACGCCTGTCCCTCCAATATAAACAGTGTCCCTTATAATCGATCGTTGCCTTAAATCTCTGGTAGAACTCGTTTCCCAGTATTCCAGCCTGTTCGATGGGGAAATCCTCTTTAACTATGTGGAATACGACTGAACATCCTAAGATGTTTACAGAGAGTGACCCTAAGGTATCTACTGGATTCGTCGTTATTCCGTGTAGCTCGAGAATATCCGTTGCATCTACTATGGCACCTGGTTTGACCGATTTTTCTTTTATGAGGTTTGGCTCGGATCCCGTGTCAACTAATAAAGTTGTTGGTGGGTGTAAAGTTGAGGACTCTATCATAATTGTCGGAGGACGACAGCGCCGTTTTAAATTAACATTAGCTAGTCGGACTCGTCCCCTGGCTGCGTTTCGCTTATCACCAGAGCCTTGCGAAGGGCTGCTTTTGTTTGTGTCTCCGGATGAGCCCCGGTTATCGGGAGACTGTTGGAGTTTCCCTGCGCCTTCTGTTTGTTTATATATTCCCGTCTTCTACATTCGTCGATAGTGTGCCCGTCGCGTTTACAATACCGGCACGATTTTTGGGTCTGTTTATTATCTTCAGTCCGTCTGTCTCGCGGGTTGTATACAGCTTGAGCGGGTGGCCGACCCTTATCTTGAGAGGGCCCAGCCGCTTGGTTCCTAAACCAACACGTGTCCGCCGCGTGGCCCGTTCGGTTACAAATTTGGCAGATTACTATGTTTTTCTGTATTGCTGCTACAGTTTCTTTACGTGGCGCTGGTTTATCTACGCGTTTGGAATTTCTTAACTCGTTTATGGCCTTCTGTTTTCTATCTACTTTAATAGCGTCCGTCCCGGCGGCGGTCAATGTTGCATAAGTGGGCTTCATTCTTATTTGTATTTCGGGTTTAAGCCCGTCAAGAAAACTTTCTATGCATTCGCTCTCCGTGGCGGTCCTATCTGCGTCGCTTATTTCTTCGTTGTTATTGCTTTTATGTGCTTCGATTATATGATTTCCGATTTCGCGTACCCGATTTATATATTTAATTATATCTTCGTTTTCTAACTGTACTAACGTCCCGAGTTCTCGTCGTACCTGATTTACTGATTTTGCGGGAGAATATAATTCTTTTAAATATTTGGTTAATTCATTTAAAGTATTAAATTTAACTCCTTGTATCGATCTTTTTGCTTCTCCTATAATTTTCGTTCTAATTAACCTGACTAAGTTTTGTTCTACATTTGAGGGAAGCATAACTAGAGCTTCCTCACAGCTTTCAATAAATTGGTATATGGGAATATTTGTCCCGTCGAATTTAACAACAACTTCGACTGCATCCTTAAGGGATACCGTTTGTGAAGTTCCTATAGGCATGTCTACTTCTTGTGTTGTGCCTTCGTTGGATGTTGTGGATAGATTGTCGTCGCTGTTATTTTCTTGTGTAGGTAAAGGTGGAGGATTTAGATTAGAGGCACTCGACGGGTTGTCAACAGTTTGAATTACAGGATTGGTTTCACCCTTTTGCGGTGAATGCTCAATTGGCATGATTTGACCAAATTACCGTTAGTATCCCACCGCTGTCACCAAAAAGGTATGTTACGTCCAAGTAACATGAGAAATTGCCCTGTTTTAGACCTTAGCTACGGCTAATTAGTCTGGGATACGGGCTCGGTGATTTGATCGTTAAAGATGTGAATTTACGAAGGGGTTTGAGAATGATAAAGAAAATGTAAATGGTGAGTTCCTGTTTGACAACCGGGAGTTCGAATGAAAGGAAAAGAGGTGTTCGCGGTGGTCCGCGCAACACCCTTATTTAATGGGGGAGGATAGGAATTCGCGGTGGTCCGCGCAATTCCCTGGTTAAATTGAGAGGAAATAGAGTTCGCGGTGGTCCGCGCAACACTATCGTAAGGGAGGAAAAATAGCGTTCGCGGTGGTCCGCGCAACACTATGGTGAAGAAGGAAAAATAGCGTTCGCGGTGGTCCGCGCAACACTATTGTAAAGGAAGAATTTAGAATTCGCGGTGGTCCGCGCAATTCTATTGGAGAGACGGAAGTTAGAGTCCGCGGTGGTCCGCGCGACACTATAATGAATGGGAGAGAAGGTGGTTAGAGTTCGCGGCGGTCCGCGCAACTCTAGATAATTTCGAAGACTGAATTTAAACTTACTCTTTACTATAGATTTGAAAAATAACGGAGAGCTGTACAATGTTTCAGCTTGTTCCGGTGTCGTTGAATATTTTACAAGAACTCATTTTTAGAGCACAATTTCGCTCTTTTTATACTAGTGTTTATGCTATCCTTGTCTAAAATTAGGGGTTGGAGAGGGCAAGTTCTTTGGCATCTCATTGGTTTGAACTTACCGTCTTCCCTTTCCTAATTTTCCAGATAGTTGGGGAGAATAGCTCTTATCTCTATACGTTCAAGGTCCATGTCATCCGCCTTCCGTTAGCTCTAGCGCCAGGGCCACCACTCAGGGTTTGCTCTGGTGCCCGAAGGGTAGTCGGATGCTAGGGGCAGTGTGGTGGAGTTACGGGGACGTAACAATAGTTCCAATGAATCTCCATGTCTTGTGGAAAATCTTGACTCTTCCGAGGTCTTCGAGGTAGAAGGTGGTGTCATTCAGAAGCGTCTGCCGGATTTTGGCTTCGGCTGCTGCTAGGAGTGCTAGCAGGATCAGCTTGAGCTTCATCTCTGTGAACAGGTTGCGTTCGGTCAATGTGGATTCGAACTATTTGTCCGTTTCTGTCTATCTCTAGGTTATTATTTTCATGGAGGGCTGTTATAGTGAAGGGGCCTTCCCAGTCGTTGTCGAATTTCTTTCGTCGGGTATTAGATGTTACCCAGACTTGGTCGCCTATTTTGTAAATTGACTTGTTAGTTCGACAGATGTTTTTATTGTGATATTCTTTGCTACGTTCTTTTGCAGCTATGAGTTTGTTCCATGCTCTTACGAGTGTTTCGTTGTGCCTTTTTTTCCAATTTTCGATCAACTCGTTATACGTTAGGTTATTTGTGGAGTCGATTGAGAAGGGTAGTCGAGCTGTTCGCCCAAAGGTGAGTTCGAAGGGCGTCTGTCCGTAGCCTTCGTGTCTTGATGTATTATATGCGAAACCGATGGTTTGGATATTTTCGTCCCATCTTTGGTTTCTTTCTTCACTGGTTAGGGAGGTACGTATGAGATCGCGTATCACAGCATGTGTTCATTCTAGTGAGCCGTTTGATTGTGGGTGGTAAGCTGTAGTCTTGCTTGGTGTTACTCTAGGGCTTCTTTCGAATTCTTGCATTACGTTAGATAGGAAGTTTTGTCCTTGGTCCATGGGGATATTCTTTGGTGTCCCGAAGGTGTAGATGTAATGCTGAATGAGTGCATTTGCTATATCTTCTGACGATGTTTGTTTTAATGGTACCATTACTAAGTATTTGGTAAAGGTATCTTGAAAGGTTAGAAGATATTTATTGCCTTTGATGGTTCGCGGTAGTGGTCCGAAGATATCGAGAGCTATTTTTTCGTTTGCTTCTCGTGGGGTATCGGTGATTACTGCTTGAGCTTTATGCCTTATACGTGTTAGTTAGGCCTGTTGGCAGCTATTTTTGATGAATCGGATCATCTCGTTCTCCATTCCTTTCCATTCCTGTTATTCTTTTAATCGTGCGATGGATTTGTTTTCGCCAAAGTGATGAGTTAAGTGTCCTCCGTGATTTTCGTGGAGAAGTTTTTTCTTGTCTTCTTTATCTAGTTGTTTTTCTTCATAGCATGCTCGTATGAGTACATTTTGTTTGTGAGCAAGGAAGTTGAGGATATCAAGTATTGTGTTCTTCTCGTATGTTGATATTGTGGGATCGAAAATCAAGAATCTCGGATTTTGTTTCGGGGCTTTACAGAATTCCATGGTTATGTAAAGTTCGTTGAGCCATTGCTTCTCGTCGTAGGGTTCGGATTCAACGCTGTTATCGTCTTCTTCGGTTGTTGGTTTTTGGATTGGTACCCATAGTCCTTTGTTGGTATTGACGAGATCCCTTATCATGTTCGTGTAATTTTCAGTTATTCCCTAGATAGTGTAGTCGTTATACAGTTGTTCCGGAGTGGGGAGTTCACTTTCGTTAGGCTGTTGGCTCTCGGTGTCTTCCATATCTTGTTGTAATAGTTCCCGAAGGTTGAATACTCTGGAGAGCGCATCTGCTGCGCCGTTCTCCTTTCCTTTCCTGTATTGGATTTGGAATTCGTATTCTTCGAGCTTCAGTCTCCATCGTATGAATCGTGATGATGGGTCTTTCATGTTAAAGAGCCAGAGTAATGCCTTGTGGTCAGTTTCGATGTTAAACGTTCTTCCGAGTAGGTGTTATCGGAGTCGTTTAACTGCACATACTATGGCTAACAGTTTCTTCTCTGTGGTGGTGTAATTCTGTTCAGCTTTGTTTAGTGTGCGCGAAATGTAATAGCATGGATATTCTTCTTGTGATAGTATTCCTCCTAGCCCAACGTTCGAGGCATCTGTCGTGAGCGTGAAGGTTTTACCATAGTCAGGGTACCTGAGTACTGGTGCTGTTACTAGTGCCCTTTTGAGTGTCTGAAAGGCTGTTTCCGCTTTTGGGTTCCATTCGAACTTTTCGTCTTTCTTGGTTAGCAGGGTCAGAGGTTTACTGATGGTAGAGAATCCCTTGATGAATTTGCGATAGTAACATATGAGTCCCAAGAATCCTTTCACTTCAGTCACGTTGGTGGGCTGTTTGAAATTCGTGGCTGCTCCTATTTTCTTTGGGTTTGGTTTAACTCTATTGGCAGTTATCAAGTGTCCCAGATATTCGAGTTCGGGTTTCAGATATTCGCATTTGTCGGGTTGGAGTTTGAGTCCGGTTTATCTGAGTCTGTCGAATAGGATTTCCAAGTTTTCGTAGTGTTCTTATAGTATGGATCCGAATACTACTATATCGTCGAGATATACAAAACAGTGTCTGCCAATTAGTCCGCGTAGGACTGTGTCCATCATTCGTTGGAAGGTTGCAGGTGCGTTCTTGAGTCGAAACGGCATTGGGTTGTACTCGAAGTGTCCGTCAGGCGTTGAGTAGGCGGTGTATTTTTGGCTGTCGTCTTTCATCGGTATCTGGTGGAAGCCAGAACTTAGGTCGAATGCGGAGAAGAATCTTGCTGTTCTCGGATGGTCGAGTATGTCATCGATCAGAGGCAGTGGTTAGGCGTCTTGGTCCGTTTTTTAGTTCAGTTTGCGGAAGTCGATTATAATTCTCCATTTCTTTTTGCCAGATGCGTCGGCTTTCTTGGGTACTACCAATACTAGTGAATGTGGGGTGATTTAGATTCCCTAATGATTCTTTTCGCGAACATTTCTGCCATTTGTCTGTTGATTTCTTGTTTATGTACCTCAGGTGGTCGTTAACTCGCGTGATTGATTGGTTTGTCATCTTTTAGTTTGATCACGTATTCTGTTGATGGGGAGCTGGGAAGTGGATCTCCTGGTAGTGCGAAGATGTCGTCATATCGTGATATTATTTGTGCGATTGGGGGCCATTAGCTTATCTTCGATGTGTGATAACCGGGTATTTTCCATTGGTAATTTGATTCTTTCTATTGACGGCCGGTGTCGAGCGTTATGTATCTTTACTGGTTCGCTCTGTACGTTTTCGGTGGGTACGTTTAAGGTTCGATCCGAGGTGTTTTTAATCGGTACCTTGATTTCGTGATTCTTGACTAGGTATAATCCTTCTTGTGTCAGTGGGTGATTGGGAATAATTGCGTATCCTTTCTTCTGACTGGTTGGTATAGTCAGGATCTTGTGTGTTCGGGGTGGTACGTTGTAACCTGAGTCGTGTAGTGGGTATTCGTCAAGTCGAGGAATGGTCTGCCAATCAGTGCTTCTTCTTCTAGTGGAAAGTCGTCGGGTATTACAGCGAATGGTATGTATCGTCCGTGTCGCACTAGGTGGACTGTGTCTGTGGTGACATGCTTCTTATTTTCTATATGAAAGGCTCGAGTATCTTTGCGCATTTGTTCGTAGTTGGTTGGGTGGATCATTCCGAATTTCACAAGGTTTAGTGATGCTCTGGAATCGATGAGGTATCTTCCTTGTCGGTTTGTTCCGCCCAGTTTCCATAGGCAGTTCCATAGTCTTCCTCCTGAGGTAAGGACTCGGTTGTCTCGTCCTTGTACTCTAAGTCGTTGTTCTCCCATTCCTGGGGTTCCGTTATATTGTTGATTCGTTGAGGTAGTCCCTTTTGGAAGCTGCCGGGTTGAAAACCCTGTTTCTTGAAACATCGTTGTGCTGAGTGTCCGTTTTGTTTGCATTCATCTTCTGTCAAGTCTACCCGTAGATGTTTCCAAGCATATTTTATTTCGTTGGGTCTTTCCTCGTTTTCTCGTCCTAGGGTGACGATTCTATCTTCACCTCGTTCGAATTTGATACTAATGTTTTCTAATTTTTCAAGGACTAGCATTATGCTATGATCCTCCGTGAGTGATCGTGCTGGAGAAACTGCTCGTGACATGGTCGGAGCTGTTCTCTATGAATTTTGTGTTCTTTCTGTAATATCTGTTCCGCTGCTGCTTGCTTCTCCGTCGGTCAGGGCTAGAGCCTGATCGTGATACCTCGTAAATGCTAGCGCGGTAACTTGAGATTTTTATAAATTATTCGTATGGGTTCAAATTTCCCATATATTGCAGAACGTCTGGGTGAACTGCCGCATCCAAAAATACGGTTTCGTAGTAACGTATTTTGTTGTATTTTGTTGTGGACAGTGGTTGGTGATAGCCTTGCCTCCTGCCTTTATTAATAACTTACCGAAGATTCAGGAAGTTTATCCTTAAGCGATGTCCCTTGGTTTCGGATCTCCTGGAGAAGATGTGACATGCACCGCAAGAGGTCTTGCGACTCTTAAGTGTCTGTTCTTGAGACTTCCGGAGAAGTTGGTGGATCGCAGATTCTGGTTCGTATCCAGCGATAGCAACATATGATTCTAACTGAAAGTTCAAGGTCCAAGTCGTGACAGTCTTGTATAAATGTTCGTACAAATGGATTAACTTTCGAAACTGATCGCGTTACTATCCTGGCAGGATCGTCAAAATGTTACGGGAATAATTCGTAGAATAGCTTTTTAAAAAGCAGTGATTTCTATACCGTAGTATAGAGTCACTGTCTCTTCTTTTATTGATACTATACAAATGGGTTCTCAATACAATATTGCTAACTTATCCTCGTAATATGTGGTCTTGGAGAGGTCCGTACTGGAGTCCTGTTGGTAGTAGACTGCCTGATCTGGGCTGAAGGCAAGTATATATAGGCCGGTGATATCTACTGGAGTCCAAGGTTCTAGTGGTCAAGGTACGGGTCGTATAGTAGCATTACAATCGCTAACAATTATGAATCAAATAAAAAAAGATCACGATTAAACGCAAGCAATTTATGCCCCCTCGCAAATGTTGTATACGTGTACCGGAAATAAAGAGATTTTTGTTTCATTGATTTTTAAAAAATTTATAAGTCTAGAGTGGATTCTGATGAAGAATTGAAGGAAATGATTAATATTTCATTGTGTGGTAACTATGACGTTTTAAAAAAATTGGAATAAAAAGAGGGTTGGCAAAATGATGGGATGAATTCGCATGGACTGTTCCATACGTAAATTCACTGTATCAGAATTATTTTGGAATAAAAATTGCAAATATAAAGCTCTAGGGAGCTGTTAATTACCGTTGTGATGTGCTATCTGTTTTGTCTTGTGTCAACAGCATGGACACCCATTTGTAAAGATACCGGATGGGAGAAAGTCCCGGGAATGAAACCAGAATATATCGTTTCGGACGAAGTCTTATATGCGGGTGTGGATTCTCAGGGAATTGTTGCCACCTGCTTTAATAGGTACTACTAGTAAATCATCTATTATTACAATGGTGTATGACACAACACGAGCTGAGTAGCTTGTTGTATCCGTCACTTGCCCGCCGGATTATCCATCATTATTATTAACGATGAAAATGATTTAAGATGCTCCATGATAAATTGCACTGCCTTGGTCATTGACTTTGAGACAAGTATTTGCTACAGTGTGCAAACAGGAAACGAGGATTTTGTGCCCCAGCCTCAAGTCATATTTTATCATCAAATTTGCCTAAAAGGTAACGATAATCAGTAATTCCGAAGTCATCGTAGTTATTATATGAATGTCAGTAAAAATTATTGAATATTATTTGAGCCATTTTCCACAGTGCCACCGACTTGCAGGGCGAGACTATGGCAGGTGGAAAGAACTCTGGGAGCTGTTTTAATTGACAATGACAATAGCTGGGTATCCCAAATCGTCTCGAGAAGTCAATGTTATCAGATGTGTATAGCCGCTGGTAAGTACTCTTAATATTTGTTTACTTCGTGTATACAGTGAGGGACAGCGGAATCATCGTAACCACCATATTGTTGATAATCTTCGATATATTTTCTTTTATGTGTTTTTATTTGAGCTTCGAAAATGTATAGAGTCTATCTGAGAAGTCTTACACAGTTTACAACACTCCAAAAAACTTATTTTGAAGTGTTAACGTACTAGTACAATAAGTTCTAAATTTGGACAATGAATTATACAATTGTTTGATTAGTAATAATTTATATGATTTGGGAAAATTTTCACCAATGTATCCTAAGTTTTTTGTTGAACTGTATAGGTTCACCAGCATCAATTTTTTATTGTTCGTTTATAATTCTACCATGCATTTTCCAATCAAAAAGCAACTTATCCAAGGTTTATTTCCGTAAAACTTCTTTTTTATATTGTAACGGTATTTAACGTTATCATTACCCTGAAAGGATTTTAGTTCGGACTCGAGCAGGGAGGAAATTAATAAGGCTTCAGGATTGGGTAAAAGTAGGGTTTATTTGACAAATGTAATAACTTATACAGATCTAAATATCGACTATTATTAACACTATTTAATTGGACTCCTTTTTAATATTTCTGGGTGATTATGCACCTTACAAAAAGCTCGACCCGTGCTCACGCACGCCTATGTAATCGTGTCCGCGAAAAAAGCAGATTTTTATATTAAATTAATGAAATATTTTCTGTAATGGTATGGCAGTATAGTTTCTACGCAAGGCACGAGAGCGTGTTATCTTACCGGGTTTCCCATCGATAATTTACCTATGTTAGCGAGGTCTGTTATTATTCTTCGCCTTTGAATCTAGCCTATCCTATATCTATATATCTTGTGGACCTGTGGCGGGGACGGAGCTCTCGCTCGAGCTCTCCTGGCTACGCTATCTGCTCGCTGGCCCCGCTGCCGCTGCGGTGGAGACTTCAGCGCGATGCATCTTCCGTGCATCGGCGCATCGGAACGATGACAAGAGCATCCCTAGCTAAATTTCAGGGTATTTTTTAAGTCCCATGGATTCGATATATTTTTATCCATACCACATTGGTTTCTTTTTTATGTGAGATCTCATTGACTCGGATGCTGGGCTGCTTGAACTAGGTGGTCATCCTTTGGCTGGTTAGCTGGTCTTCTTTTGTTTGTTTGGCTGATCTTCCTTTGATTTTACTAGCTGGTCCTGGACGTTGGCAAGAATCTGTGAGCAAATGCTCCCCGATTGTCGTATGTCGTGCCTTTTTATACCGACTTCCCCGCTCTTCTTCCAAGCTCTGCCGGTATAGAAGAGTATAACTATATTTGATAGTCGTCCTGTAGCCCATCTCCTGCAGCCCATTTGTCCCGTTAATTTCTTGTCTTCGGTTATGGTAATTAACGTGTTCCTTGTTGATTATTTTTCAAGCATCTCTTGGTACTATAGTCGATTGTATTACTATAGCTCGAGTAACGGTAGTTGATTTCACGTATCACTGGTCTTCATAGTGTGGGTAGTGTGTAGTACGGATCCCTCTTATTGGTTGTGTTTGTTTGGTATAGTTTAGGCTCGTTAATCTGGATAGCTCTTGATGCGTATTTGGATATAAGACGAATTCGTCGTGTTAATATAAAACTTGCATAACTCTATAACAAAATAGCACGGCACATATTTGGAAAAACTTAAACGAAAAAAAATTGTGAAAAATATAATGATGTTTAAGAAGTGCCTCAACAAAGTGAAGACCATTGGTGAATCGCTAGAAACTCGACCCTACTTTTCTTTGGATTACACCACAAGAGTACAATGTTCCACAGAGGTTGAGACCAATAAAACAGGATTTTTCTGGACGGTTTAAAAGATATCCAGGGTTCAAATTGGATATAGTTCCCTCATAAAGGATGCTTTGTTTTAATGAAAAACATTTTTTCGAGAGTTTCATATCAGAATACTCAAAATGGTATGAAACGTCCAGAAAAGTGGTTTAGAAAAATGTCCGGATGAATGTGTGTGGATGTTTGTGTGTTGAGGCCTAGAAAAATTCAAGACTTGTATCTCAAAATATATTCGACCAAACTAACTGAAATTTGTTAGATAAGCGAAAAGAAGTACCCTTTTTTTAAATATAGTTTTCGTATAAATTGATGCACAGACTCAAACGTTATAGCAGTTCGAATTTCCAAAAAAGTCTCTGTGATGTAACATAGTTACACTCTCTAGCCCACTTTATTATGTCGAACGGTATAAAGAGCCGAGGGATATGCAGAAACACCTACGAAATTCGAATGGATACAGAAGCACAGAGGTTTGCGGGCATTAGGCCATCGAACTCATGTGAAAAACGAGCTACGTCACATCGCTGGAATTCCCCCGCTGACATAAACAGCAGGTCAGCGACCAGCTGGCCTTGCTGGGAGGTGAGAGGAAGACGGGTAGCGCGGCGACGGCTAGCTACGAAGTCAGGAAATGCGTTATATTTAAAAATAAAGGTAAATGATGACGTAGGGCTGAGCGGAGCGAGGGGAAGGCTATAAAAGAGCCTGCGCGGGGAGAGGAGGCTCTCTTGGCCTCTTAGCGTCGATAGAAGGCGTGTTAAAAGACAAGTCGAAAAATCTGAACATTCTAAAAATTACGAGAGAAAAGTTAAGCATTATCCCCGAATAGATTTTGAATAAATTCGGGTCCAGTGCATAACGGAACATCGAATTAGTGAGAATGGAAGACAGCGGAACAATGAGAGGCAGGCGAGTGGTTTAAATAATATAAAGAACTGGTTTTAGTGAAGAAGAAAAAAAAACTAGTAATAGATTAAGATATGGATGGATTTAGGAGAATAGAATTAAGAGAATAAATGTGTGTGCGAATAGATCTGAGTAAGATTAAGTGCATAGGATTAATTAATACGTTTAAGCGAGTAGTGTATAAGGAAATAAAAAAAATAGTGTGGATTTTAAGTCGGCAGTATAAACGGGAATCGCCCGACTGGATGAGTGGAAGAGAGAAAGAGAGAGAAAGTGAAACGAGAGTAAGAGAGAAAGAATTGTAAACAGAGTTAATACACTCTGTCAAGGAGCGAGTGCGATGCGAATGACTGGTGGTGTGAGTATGTCTGTGCACCGAGCGTACAGCAATACTGCTGTAAAAGAAGAATAATAAACTTTCGAGGATACCGAGAATAGGTGCACACAAAATAAAATAATAATTGGAGAGATGATCGCTAAAATTACGGAATTTAAATATCATTATACAGAGTACCAGTGACCGGAAACTAAAAAGTCACGTAGTTTATGAAATTGTTTCTCTGGGAATAAAGTTTTCTCTCAACCACCACGAAGTCTCTATTAATTAGTCCTGTGATCGAGCCCGAATTCCCACGGAAAATAAAAATATATGATAACGATAAAAATTACCGTTACAGTGAAGATTCTCACAGTCGCACATTTTTAGCTAAATAGTTTTTCATAATTGCAGTAATGTTCTAGGATGTTTGGTATCAAGTTTGGTTGAAATCGATACAGGGGTTGAAATTTATAGGATTTTGAATCTTTCGATAACTTGATGTTGTCGCTCTGACTCACGTCAACGTTTACTTGGCGTATAAAAATGTTCTATAGAAACGAATTTCAGTGGTGCTCAATATTCAATTTGGAGAAGAATTTTATATCTATATCAATTTTTGATTTTGTAACTGCTTCTGCTTTCGAATTATTTGACGAAATGAGCTAAAACTTCAAACAAGTATGTACTAACGTTTACAGACATTTGATATTTTCGTTAGACTTTAATTTATACAATTTTCTTAAACAAGGATTCAAAATAGAGTCTTGCAGATTACTTACGGAACATTTTACGGAAGTTAAAACGTGGTTGATCGGACAGTTTTTGTGTTAACGCTACCCGATTTTTTCAAATACCAATGTAAATCTAGGTCAATTACGGTCGTCTTACAGAGAGCGATTTATAAACAGTTTCTAATTCTTGTACCTTTGCTACATTCTTTTATGGTGAAATATTCATTTAGTAGTAGTTATCACGTTACTAAGTTTGTACAAATCAATTATCAACTATTCATTATTATTATTTTTTTTTTTTCGAGAATCAATTTCTCTTTTCATGCTATCATTATTCAGAAAAAGCAAATGAAAAGTGCATCTTAAATGGTTTATAACTGCGTTTATTACGTCGTGATAAACGTAATAAGCAAGACGAGCATTCGAAAATTGAAATTGAATATGAACGAGCTGCATTGTTAGAAAAATTTGTTAGAAATTAGTGTAAATCGTAGTAGACTATTATATAATTACTATTATAATTTTTCTGTCAATGAATCTATAGAAAATCGTAAGCATCATTTTTTAAAGTAGCATTCATCTGATGACCGTGCATCGTGCTGAAACTAATCATTTGTTCGTGTTTTTAACCAAGTGTAGATAAACTGTTCGATTACTGGTTCGTCAACCATCAATCAACGCCTCGCCATAATCCTAATTTGATTTTGACTCTTGGTTTGTTTACTGATGATTGGCATTTTTTCTGCTTTGCTGTCACAAGAATGTTAAAAGATCATCGAAGTCAGACACAAGTCAAGGTCAATTTTTTAATAAATCGATAGATATATTTGATTCACTAACTCGCTGATTAACAATAAACAATATATTTTAACTTGAGTTATTATGAAACTAAATTGTCAATTTTAGGCTCGAATTGCCAAGCAGCTCAATTTCGAACAAGTCGTGATCTTGCGATAGACGACAGCCAAGGTCGTTGCGCTCTTTTGTCGATTTCTCGAAGTATGAGACCCCAATCGTACAGAGCATCGATGTACAGAGATGAGTACCTTGAAAACCAATGCGATAATTTATGTGAGTATATAATTTCGATCTAGTAACATAATCATCGAGACTTATTCGATGGTAAATGGCCAGTTGACTTGTATGAAATAGAACTAATAATGTGCCGTAATGAATGCTATTGATTCATGTTCAGCAAGTACCGATTTTTGTTCGTATGCGGAATACCGAAACGAGACACTGCCGTACTCGGATCTTGCAGTTCCCGACCTCGGAATTAAGCAGGTAAAATGTTTTTCCTACTTGTTTGAGAATTCAGTTGTTGGAGAGAAGTGGACTGTAATGTGTTGCAGGTGAATTAATAAGCAGTACACGGATGTGGTTTACAGTGGCATTTATTGCTCCACCTGTCAAATGCCGTGGACGAAAATATACAAATAAAACAAGTAAAATATAGAACATAATATTAGGTGCGCAACTAAGTTCCCGCTGTTTTTTTTTATGAAAATGCAACTTTATTATGAAAAAATGTTTACAAATGAATCATTCAAAATATTGCCCATCGCTAGCGACAACTTTTTCCCATCTTTCTGGCAGAGCTCGAATACCGTCACGGTAGAAGTGTTTGTCTTTTGAGGCTCTTCACAAATCAAGCCATTTTGAGATGTCTTCATATGAGCTGAACTGCTGATTAGCCTGACCATGTGCCATCGAACGGAACAAGTAATAATCGGACGGCGCAATATCTGGGGAATGTGGCGGGTGGGGCAGGACTTCCCATTTGAGCGTTTCCAACAATAAGTAGGTTTTAACGGGTTTGGCAACGTGAGGTCGAGCGTTGTCATGCTGTAGAATCACTTTTTCGTGTCTCTGCTCGTATTGTGGCCGCTTTTCGCGCAGTGCTCTGCTCAATGGCATCAATTGAGTTCGATACCGTTCCCCAGTGATGGTTTCGTTCGGTTTCAACAGCTCATAATAAATAACACCGCCCTGGTCCCACCAAATAAACAGCAAAATCTTCGCAGCGTCAATATTCGGCCGAGCCGACGACGTAGAAGCATGACCGGGCAGTCCCCATGATTTTGTTCTCTTTGGATTGCTGTAATGAATCCATTTTTCATCACCCGTAACGATGCGATGAAGAAAACCCGTCTTTTATTGCCGCTGGAGCAGTTGTTCACAGGCGAAAAAACGACGCTCAACGTCTCTTGGCTTCAAATCATAAGGAATCCAAGTTCCTTGTTTTTGAATCATTCCCAACGCATGCAATCGCTTGGAAATGGCTTGGTGGGTAACTCCTAATGCTGAAGCAAGCTCTTTTTGCATTTGGCACGGATCCTCATCGAGCAATGCCTCCAATTCAGCGTCTTCGAAGGTTTTTGGCCTTCCTTCACGCGAACGGTCGTTCAACATCAAAATCACCGTCTTTGAAGCGACGGAACCAATCACGGCATGTTGTTTCACTTAGAGCAGCATCTCCGTAAACTTTTTGGAGTTCTCGATGCGCTTCAGCCGCCGTTTTCTTCGAATGAAAGAAGAAAAGCAACACTTCCCGCAAATGACGATTATTTGGCACAAAATCAGACATTTTCACACAACCAAAAGTATATGACGCAAAAACGAAATCGCTAATGTGTCAAAGCGGTTTGTTTACCATATGTCTAAGCTTGGTTCATGACGTTTTGGTTATGTCCCAATCGACCAGCACTTACTACTGGAGCCATCTCTTAAAAAACAGCGGGAACTTAGTTGCGCACCTAATATATCAAAATGAGCACAGAAAAATAGTGAAAAATTGTATGTGAGCTTGTTACCATACACGATTATATTAATCGGTGTAAGCGATGAGATGTGCTGTCGCGATCGGGCCACGTGGTGAAGCTGAAGCCGGGTGCACAACACGATGAGCCTGTATGTTGATGTACTAGTGGTCGACATCAATATATCAATGCTGATATGCTGGTTGGATATCGTGGTGACTGTAGGTCGGCAGAGTGGAACGATAAGAACACTGAAAATGCACAGAACTATGATAACCGCGCACGAATCACGGAAACGGTCAAAGCCGTGCAAGAGCAAAAAGCAAGATGGCTGCGATATACGAAGCAGCCGTTGTCTCGCCAAGCAGTCGAAGAGCGCGTGCGCTCAGCGACCTGTTGCTTGGCACGCTGACCCAATGCGAATTTACTGCTCCCCTGAGGTGCTACCGTAGCAACAGCAAGCAGTCGACCACGCTAGCCTGCAGTGTGCAGTCCAGCTACGCGTAGCAGAATGCTAAAGCAAATATTCCGCTCGCCATTAGCAATGTGTTTGCTGATTTTTCTCAAGGTGATATTCTGCTGAGGGAACTGGCAGCACTGCAAGCTTGGCGATGGGTCGTGTGAGCGTCGCCGTAGCTGTTTTATTGGCCACCACCCTTGTGAGCCCGTCACTGCTAGGATGTTGCGCAGTCACAAGTACAAGTGGTCACTTGCATGGTGGAAAGCGTTCATCCGTGAGCAGAACAAGTGAGCCGATCTGGATGTTGTTATTAGGGTGGTGCCATTTCGAAATCGACTGTTGACGCTGGAGATAATGAGCAGACCACTGATCCTAGAAACTTTGCTATCGCTAGATCCTTCAGAAATGGCTCTGGGATGGTGGTAAGTGCACTGCCAATGAGAAAATTCCCTGGTGTGCGAGCTGACACATTTTTAGGATCGTCGCTGAGCGGTTCAAGAGGCCTTGAACTGAGAACAGCCTCAATTTGAATCAGCAGTCTCGTCAACGCCTCGTAGGTGAGGACTGTTTCACTCACCGTCCGACGGAGATGATGCTTCACCGACTTCACTGCAGTTTCCCATTTACCACCCGTGTGTGGTGCCGCTGGAGGGTTGAACCGCCATTGCAAACGATCCTGTGAAAGAGCATTTGCAACGATGTCGCTGCAGTCGCTGCAGTTCTTTGCTAGCTCCGACGAAATTCGTACCACAATCTGAGCTGAGAGCGCGAGGTATTCCTCGTCGGGCCAAGAAGCGCCGAAGAGCAATGAGGAATGCGTCGGTTGAGCAGTCAGTAACGGCCTCCAGGTGTAACACCGTCGTGGCCATGCACACAAAGACACAAATCCAGCCCTTGTGTGTTTTGGCCCCTCACCCTCTGCATGCCTTGGCGTGAGCGGACCTGCGTAGTCAACTCCAGTCTCTATGAACGGCTGTGCAGGTGTGACTCGAGAGGGAGGTAGTTGGCCCATTAGTTGTTGAGCACGGATCCCTCTCTGCCGGGCTCACTCTACACAGCGCAAGATGTGAGCCTTGACTGGAGCTCTACCCCCAATGATCCAATGAGCTTGTCGACCTTCCGTCAAAGTGAGCCAAGTACCGCCGTGAAACGTACGCTTATGCGCTTGGTCTATGTGTAATGAGTAATGATGAGTAATGAGAGGCGAGACTGACGAGGCAAAATTGCTGGATGACATGCTTCAATGTTGAGTGCTGATTATTTGAGCCGTATTCTCATCCTGATTACGCCTTGTATATCGAGGTAGGCTGTGAGCCTACTGAAAGGATGAGAGGTTGGCAGCAGCATTCCAGATTGCAGCACTCCTGCGAGAAGAAAGCTGCCTGGGTTGCCTTGACCCAAAAAATCTTTGCTTCGTCGATCTCGCGTGCTGAGATAAGTGTGGCTGGTGTTGAGCCAGGTATCTTCTTGAGCCGTGCTATCACCCTCGAGCAGAGAGCTGTAATTCGATGCAATTTATTGAGCGAGGAATACCTGTGCACCAGATCCCAATGACAGTCCTGCTTCGATGTAACCACTACAAGGGCTACCCCTGGTCGAGACTCCAACACACCTTGATTCTCGGTCAATGCAGGCTGAGCAGACCATGATTCTTGCAATTGACTGAGCCATGGTAGCCTCGTCCACCACAACGGATGAGCTCTGAGCTGTTCTGGGGTTATGCCTCTAGAGGCACAGTCCGCCGGATTGGAAACGCCAGGAACATGTCGCCACTGAGTGCGCTCCGTAAGATCTTGTATTTGAGTGACCCGGTTTCTAACGTAATCCTTCAAGCGCGACGGATAAGCTTTGATCCACATGAGCGTGACTGATGAATCCGTCCACAGATGAGTAGATGCAATGTTCAATTTGAGTGTGGCTTGAACACTTAAGATGAGCTTGGCTAAAAGCAGAGCTGCTGTGAGCTCGAACCGGGGTATGGTGAGCCTTTTGAGCGGTGCAACCTTAGTTTTTGAGCACACGAGTGACGTCTCTTTTGTTGCGGACGGTGAGACGACGCTGATGTATATCACTGCCGATATTTTGGCATGTATCACAATTGGCGAGATGAACCCAAGTGGATCAAATATCTGAGCCACTTGAAGTTTGCATGTGCTGAGCTGAACCGGCTTGAGAACACGAACTGGTCTTCGTGCGGAAGCCACGTAAGTATTTCGGTTGAGCAGTCGTCCAATATAATTTCTGAGCAAGATGACTCGGTAGCGGCGATGCTAGCCAGTATGTCCGAGTCTGTTGAGTGCCACTTGGCAAGCGAGAATCCGCCAGCAATACACAACTTCTTTAGCTGTTGAGCAATCTGATTGAGCTGTTCTACTGCGTCTGCCTCTTCAAAAATGTCATCCACGTAACGCTCATGCGTGATGGCTGTTACCGTAAATGGAAATCTCACACCTTCGTCTTCCACGAGCTGGATGAGTGCTCGGACTTCCAGAAAGGGTGCAGCTTTGGTGCCGTAGGTGACTGTCTTCAGCCGGTGTGGCACCGCCTCAAGCTGGTCATTGATCCACAGTATTCGTTGCAAATTTCCAGGATCTATCGGTACGTCTTGGTGATGTCCGTGGCGAAGATGTGGCGATGATGGCGAATCCAAATGAGCACGTCCGAGATGTTAAGCAGCAGGCTAGCACCAGTGCGCATGATGTCGTTTAAGGAGAACCCAGATGATGTTGAACTTGAGCCGTTGAACACCACTCTCAATTTTGTAGTGGTACTTGCTGGCCTGACAACTCCATGATGCGGCAGATAATAATGCACTGCACTTGATGATAATGCTGGCGCCTTCTTCATATGGCCGAGCTGCTCGGATTCTGCCATGAATTGATGGTAAAGTTCTTTGGACTCGTCATCACTCGAGTGTCGTTTAAAAACTCGAGACAAACATTAATGCGCAGTCGAAAATGAGATCCCCAAGAGCGTTACCAATGATTTGAGCGGGATGCTGACGATGTACCTCCCTGATAAGTCACGTTGTTATGCCGGTACTGCGTACACGGATTAGTACGGGAAGCGGTGTAATATTAAAAGTTATTATTTTTGGGATCGTTTGCCGATAAGGAGATGGATCTCCAGTATATAATGAACACGTGAATTTACGGAAAAACGGTAGTGTGATATTTATTTTAGATAACGGCAACTTTCCGTTATCTACTTGAATAACAATAAAAAAGAAGGTTACAATAATTGCTGTTTCGAGCCTTTTACGAGGAACCAACTTCTCTCGCTCGAATCTACTAATAGAATGATTTCGGCAAAAGAGTTATTCACTGCCTTTGGCGAAATTGATAAATTTCGCAATGAATGTAGACTGCAAAATGCTGCTACTCGTAGCTCGAGCGGTCATTGCTGGCAGCTCGTTGCTTAGGTTTGCACATTTTTTCAAGGAGGAACAAGGCGAAATAATTATAATCGATTTATTCGCGGCACAACAACGCCTATGCGTAGACCTGAAGTGATCCTCACACTCATATTCTTCAGGTGTGAGTGAGCTGTCAGTGTTGACAGGTAAATCCTCTTGGACCCAGAACTTCATGAGAGCGTCTTGCAGTGCTTGCTCCTCCTGTTGAAGGTGAGCTTAATGAGATGAACTGGCAAGCGGTTGTGCTGCATTAATTGGTGCAAGCACCAGCCATCAGAACGCTGACAGCTGAGCAATTGGCATTGACGCTGAGCTCCTGATGATATTAGGCTTGATGATCTGCCCATAAATATCAGCCCCGAAGATGATGTCGATTGACCGAGGGCATGGAAACTCTGAATCTGCCAATTTGAGCTTGTTGATGTGAGGCCACGTCTGAGTTGGTATTTCCACTGACAGTAATATCACCGTTAAAGTTTTGAGGATGTGAGCATTCATGATAACAACAGCGGCTGTGCTTGTGCTGACCCCTTAGATGAGCTCGATGATGCTTTCGATGTGGAAGCCATGGCGTTGACGCACGGGTGACTTGGAGTCGCCTCGATTCTCTCGAGTACTCTGACCCGGAACGTAATAAACCCTTTGAGTTCGCTGAACGCCGGAAATTCCTGCGAAGCTCCAAGCGATGTCTACCATGCTCACGTGTCAGTCTGTCCAGCTTTCTTGCCACATGATAGATTAATACACAATCCCAGAGTCGTTCGGTGCTGCTGAGCCCTCTCAGAACGGTGTCTGCCTCAGACACCGTCGCAATAATTTCGGCTGGAGATGTCGCGTCTCTCTCAGAGGGTGTGGTGACGGCAAAACCACTGTCGAGGCGCTCCTCCATCAACAGCCGTTTATTTTCGAATTTGGTTGTGAGAATTTCATATGACGGTTGCAGGAATTCTCCCGTGAGTGCTAAGCCAGCGATGAGCTGTGCTGTACTATTGGTTACCCTGTTTCGCAGGTAATGGAGCATGTCCACAGTGGACAGCTGTTACTGATCCATGATCAAAGATTCGAACATGTCCCTGAAAGCTGGCCAATCGAAATATTTTTCGTCAAACTGCGGCAAACTGATGTGAGACAGCTTTGCCTTGGTCTGAGGTGGTGCGGCAGGTGCAGCGGATAGTTGATCACGTGGCAAGCGACTTCGCAGTGATGCGATTGCCATCCTTACAGCGAGTCTGAGCCTTGATTCTTCCAGATGCATACCACTGCTGAAATATTCGTGGTCGGCGAAGGCAATTCCTGCCGGGTGTGCTGGCTGAGAGTGCGTCCACACACTTGATGATAGAGCACGATGTTCGTAGTACTGCTATCTGGCTCGAAGGACCAAATGTTCGAGAATTCAGTTGTTGGAGAGAAGTGGACTGTAACGTGTTGCAGGTGAATTAATAATCAGTACACGGATGTGGTTTACAGTGGCATTTATTGCTCCACCTGTCAAATGTCGTGGACGAAAATATACAAATAAAACAAGTAAAATATAGAAAATAATACAGGGTGCACCATCTTTTATGTCGGTATGTAAACATTGAATAACTTAAAAAAAAAACAACCCATTTCCATATATAAGGTACTTTTATTTAATTTGGTCCTTTACAATTTATTTGGACTAGTTTTTGAATACATCACACGTCCAGGGAATTTTCGTTGCAGAAACTGCATTGTTTGATTTGCAGTGTGGCATGGCGCACCGTCTTGTTGAAACCAGTAACCGTCCAGACCTTTTTCACACATTTGTGGGCAGACATAATGAGCCAACATCCACCGATATCGATTCCCATCAATTGTTTCGCCTTCGCTGAAGAAAAATGGCCTAATGATGGTTTGGGCGCAAACGCCGACACAAAAAGTCACTTTTTGATCATGCAATGGTGTTTCATGGATCTCGTGTGGATTTTCTGTTCCCCAAATGTGGCAATTTTGCTTGTTAACGGCCCCAGAGAGTGTGAAATGGGCCCCGTCGGTCATTAAAATTTGCTTCCAAAAATCAGGTTCAGCGCCATCCATTCGAGCGACTGTTTGGCCGTATTGCAAGCGACATAGACGGTCTGCCGGCAATATTCTTTGAGTCAATTGCACTTTATACGGAAACAAATGCAAATCATCCTTCAAAATGCGCCGCAAAGTGGTTCTGACGCCAAAATGCTGAGCGCGGTGACGATACGACTCATGTGGGTTCTCGGCAACACTCTCTCTTACCGCTTCAACCAGTTCATTGGAACGTCTTGGGCGTTGATGAACGGCACGTGGACGATCTCTCACTGTCCCGTACTCAACAAAACTCGATACCAAGAGACGAATAGTGTTGTCAGACGGTACTTGTTGGCCACGATATTTACGACGATATGCACGTTGAGTTTAAACAACTGAACGACTATTTTCAATGTACAGCGTCACTATTTTGGCGCGTTGTTTCGGTGTGAAGCGATTCATGATTAAAATTGTACTGAATTGATGTTTCAAAAATATGTCTACTCAAGTCAATCGGTTGATAAATGTCAAAGTTATTCAATGTTTACGTACCGACATAAAAGATGGCGCACCCTGTATATCAAAATGAGCACAGAAAAAGAGTGAATAAATTCAGGTGAGCTGAAATTATTAAATGAGCACAGAAAAATAGTGAAAAAATGTATGTGAGCTTATTACCATATACGATTATATTAATCGGTGTAAGCGATGAGATGTGCTGTCGCGATCGGGCCACGTGGTAAAGCTAAAGCCGGGTGCAGAACACGATGAGCCTGTATGTTGATGTACTAGTGGCCGTCGTTAATATATTAATGCTGATATGCTGGGTAAATTTCGTGGTGACTGTAGGTCGGCAGAGTGGAACGATGAGAACACTGAAAATGCACAGAACTATGATAAGCGCGCGCGAATCACGGAAACGGTCAAAGCCGTGCAACAGCAAAACGCAAGATGGCTGCGATATACGAAGCAGCCGTTATCTCGTCAAGCGGTTGAAGAACGCGTACGCGCAGCGACCTGTTGCTTGGCACGCTGAGGCAGTGCAAAGTTACAGTGCAAGCAGTTGCCCACGCTAGCCTGCAGTGCGTAGTCTAGCAACGCGTAGCAGAATGCTAAAGCATTCTCAAACACTACTGATAGTAAAAGTAGAGTTGAAAAAATTATATTTGAAAATATCATAACTGTGTACTTAGAATTAATGGAATGATAACTCGAGAATGGTTGCGCGGAGTAAATTTTACATTCCAGCGTTCGTAAATCGAAGGTCAGCGCTCGGGAGATATTTTCTTACAACTGCGGAGATGCATCTATGTTTCACACCTCTGAAAAGATAATCAATCTAGCATCACCGGTCAACAAAATCGGCAGCATTTACGTGAGAGCTTAGTAAAACTGCCTGGATTGTAATACTCACTCCGCGTATTCATGATAAAATTTTGTTAAGGTCGACTTACAGGGGAATAAATCCAAAGTTGTCAATTAAAAAATTGTTCTATCAGAATGTATTAAAAACGTTTAGTTCTAATATCATATGCAGCACACAAAACACAGCAAATAAAGTTTTTTTCTGTTTTGTTTATATTGTCGTACCATGATTGTCAATTAATAGAATGATTATATTTTATTAATGTAGTAACCCCAAGATGCAAATTCGCCCATTTTTTTCGACATTAACATGATAAACGATTTTAACATAATTTTTTTCTTTATTTGATGGTATCAATTTTATTTGAATTAACAGTGCGAGCAAAGATGCAACAATCGAAACAACGGTTTCGTATGCAGATCTTATACAATCGATAACAGCGTATCCGGAAAGTCTATTTGTCTTTTACACTCGGACGATACTATTGGTGCTGGTGTCAGCAGCCTAGTAAAAAAACCGAATGTAGTTTATAAAGAGCGTGAACCTTGTCTCAATCGTAAGTTCCACGTCTTTTCATACTTTTTTATGTCGATCTATTATCATTTTAACCCCCTTTCATGGATTAAATTTAATTATTTAATCATAATTAAATAAAAATATTTAAATTATTGAGAAGTATGGTTTTTTCTTTTCATTATTCATAAAGTTATCATTATCTGTAAAGTCATTTATTCAAATGAAAATATTTTTAAATGCACTGTTCTGGTGCGGATTTTAAGATTTTTAACTAACATTGTTTTTAAAAGTCTCAAGAAAAGCGGCCCTTTCCCGCTATAAGAAAAATGGTGCTGTCGGGTTGTAATGTTTTTTTGTTATTAATTCAATACCCAAACATGACATCATTTAGACTTAGCAGAAGAAAAAGCATTGAGATTGACTAATTTTTTCAATTTGACAATATTGATAACACTGGAAAATCAAAAGTTATGATTCTTTTCTAATGGTAAAGTGAGTACCCAATTTTATTATAGCTAAAAATATACCAAATTGTAGAAGTGTTTTCATTTTTTCATTTAAATGTAGCTCGTATTTAAAAAATTGTGATATTGTTCAATAATATAAATAAGAATACACCTACAATCGGTAGTATAGAGATATTAATTTCCAAACATATATTCTTCTTTAATTCATGGAGTTCATGCTCCTGAATCCTTCAGTCAAAGGGTAATTCGTTTGGTTCGTTGTTTAGAAAAACTCGTTGCTTCACAGTCTTTATCTTCGGTCCATCTAATCTTTTTCAACTTTTTGCGCAAAATTGTCAAAATGAATCAATTTGTTTTTCGTACGTGGGTTTCCAATTAATTCAAAAGAAAACGGGTAACTCTCTGTCACCCTTATTTCCCATAATCCAAATATTTCTTGCTTATTTCAATTTCAAAATCCCCTCAAAATAAAAGAAAACATACCTTTTAACTAACTAGAGAAGTCACACATTTATCTTAACTACAAATTTCGAAAACAAAAAAATTCTTTTTTTTTTCAGTGAAAGTGCTATGCAGCAATACAAGTTTCAGCGTTGAACTCGATACTAAGGAACCCTTCCATGGAAGGATTTACGCAAGTGGTTATAGTGAGAAGTGCTGTATTCAGGGAAATGGTCAGAATAAAACGACGCTCGTTCTATCTTTGCCTGCGAAGGAAGACCTGAGTACTGCTAATGTCGCCTGTGGTGTTACACCAGCATATGCTGTCGATAACGATAATCGGTGAGTTTTTTAGTGTTTATAGTCTATATAGCGTATATGTATATAGCGTCTATAGCATCTATAGTCCTTGCCTGATTTAAGTATTGGGTTGTTCGGAAAGTAATTTCGTTTTTTTTTATAAAAATGAAAGACGATTTTCTTATAGTGAATGAATATTTTATTCAATCCAATATTGTCCATTCTGATCCAATACCTTTTGCCATCTTTCTGGCAGTAGCATGATTCCATGCTCATAAAATTTTTGTTCTTTGCTTGCAAGAAACTGATCCAAGTGACTTTTGACCTCGTCATTTGAATTAAACGTTTCACCGTCTAAAAAAATTTGTAGAGACCGGAACAGATGATAATCTGAAGGTGCTAGGTCTGGAGAGTATGGTGGGTGTGGCAGTATATCCCATCCAAGCTCTAAAATCTTTTTCCGAGTTGTCAAACTTGTATGTGGTGTCGCATTATCTTGTTGGAACACTATACCTTTCCTATTGACCAATTCTGGCCTTTTTACTTTAAGTGAATCATTCAATTTGTCCAACTGATGACAGTACACTTCAGAATTGATCGTTCTGTTGCTCGGTAGAAGTTCAAAATAAACGATTCCTTTGAAATCCCACCAAACAGATAGCATAACCTTTTTTTGATGAATATTGGCTTTCGAAGTGTTTTGAGCCGGTTTATCTTTTCTACTCCACGATCTCTTGCGCTTAACATTGTTGTAGACAACCCATTTCTCGTCCCCAGTGATGATACGCTTAAAAAATGGATCATTTTCTTGGCGTTTGAGAAGCAAATCACAAACGTCAATGCGACGGCACAATTTTTTTTCCGTAAGAAGATGAGGAACCCATATGTCGAGCTTTGAGCTTAAACCTAGCCGTTTAAAATAATCATGAACGGTCGAATTCGATAAATTTAATCTTTCAGCGATCTCACGAGTTGTTAGTCGCCTGTTTGCATCAATTAATGCCTTAATTGTATCTTCATCAGCTTCAACTGGCCTTCCAGAACGTGGTGCATCTTCGAAATCAAAATTGCCGGATCGAAATTTTGCAAACCAATTTTGGCACTGGCGCTCACTTAACAGATCTTCCCCATACACATCGGATAATTTTTTTCTTGCTTGAACAGAAATTTTACTTTTTCTACAGTAAAAAAGTAAAATATGCCGAAAATGCTGTTTTTCACTTTCCATATTTAAAAGGGTATCAACTGTTATGCCGGTACCGGGTAATTGGATTATTCGGTATTCGGTATAATATTAAAAAGTTTGTAACGGTACTTTACGTTAACATCATCTTTAAAGGGTTTTAGTTCGGACTCGAGCAGAGAAGAAATTAATATAGGCTTCAATATTAGGTAAAAGTATGGTTTATTAGACACATTAAATAAATAATACAAGTAAAAGTGAAATAATTTGTGTAAGAATTAAATATACTCCTTTTTCCTTAATTTTGGTGATTATGCACCTTACAACAAGAATTTAACCCGGGCTTACGCATGCCTCTATAATCGCGTCCGCATGAAGTAGGAGATTTTATCTTGAATTAATGAAGTATTTCTATAGTTATTTGGTGGTATAGTTTCTACACATAGAACGCGCTTGCTGGGCTTGCCATCGTTACTATATCTATATCGGCTCTGTTATTATTTTTCGGTGTTCGGAGGTAGCCTATTCTATACCTATAGCGCGTGGACTGTAGTGGGGACAGAGCTCTCACTCGAGCTCTCCTGGCTGAGCGATCTACTCGCTGGTCCCGCCGCTCTTCCGGTGGAGGCGTCAGCGCGGTGCAGCTACGGTGCACCGGCGCATCGGAAACGCGACAGGAGCGGCTCTAGCTAGTTTCTATGGTGTTTTTTAGTCCCTATGGATTTTAATATATTTTTGATCCATACCACTTGTTTCAATTTCGATGGAAGATCTTGTAGGCTGGGATGCTGGACTACTTGGATGACTGATGGCTCTGTAGTTGGCCTTGGAGATGTTCGTTTTTCCTTGGGCGAGAAGTTTCAGGCCTGATCCTTGGAGTGGTGCCGTTGAAGATGCTTCTCCTTGGGTTGACTAGGTGGTCCTTCTTTTAGCTGGATGGCTGGTCCTCCTTTGGTCGATTAGCTGGTCTTCCTTTGGTTGATTAGGTGGTCCTCCTTTGGTAGATTTCGGATGTTGGCGAAAGTCTGTGAACAGAATGCTCTCAGACTGTGGTTTGCCGTGCCCTTTTATACCAGCTTCCCTGCTCTTCTTTCCTTTCCGTCGGTATAGCAGGGTATTACTATATCTTCTAGTCGTCCTGTAGCCCATCTCCTGTAGCCCATTTGTCCCGTTAATTTCCTCTTCTTGGTTATAGTAATTTAGCGTGTTCCTTATAGATGCTTCTTCATACGTTACTTGAGACTCTAGTCTTACTGCTTGTCAGTATAACTATAGCTCGAGTAACGGTAGTTGGTTTATCGGTGTGCATGCTGTGTGGCATGGATCTCTACGTTTGTGTGTGTGGATCTAGTTGAAGCTCGTCATTTAGGCGGCATATTTAATTATAAGACGAGTATGTCGTCTTAAGTTATTATTTTTTGGGATCGTTTGCCGATAAGGAGATGGATCTCGACTTATCGATGAGAACGCGAATTTATATAAATGGAAGTATTTATTATAGGCAACGGTAACTTTCCGTTGTCTATCTAAAAGTCAATAAAAGAATGTACAATAATTCGTAGCTTCGAGTATTTGACGAGGAACCAACAGTTCTCCGTTGAGTCTAATTTAATTCTGCTTTTAGTAAAGCAGTTAGCAACTGCGTTTGCTAAAATCCCTTAGTTGGCAGCTTTAGCTTTAGCCTATCGTAGATCGCCTCGCGAGTCGCCTCATGCTGCGTCGGCGTCTACCTCGCATCCTGTCTTGTACAAGTTCTATTTTTTAGAATTCTATATCTAGCTGTGTCAGCTAAGGAATATTCCTGAGAATACGTGAAGTGGAATATTGTGCGACACAACACAACCAAAAACTACTGTGCAGAATCAATTGCATTTTTTCACAAGCAAGCTTTGCTATATCAGCTGTCAAAATACATATGATTATGCGGCGTAAGTGTGAAGTTGGTTGTGAAAAAATACAATTAAGTCCTCTGTTGGGAAAAAACGAAATTACTTTCCGAACGACCCAATAATAGCTTTCTGTTTAGCGTTTGCAGAAATACCTAGGAATCTCCGCGTACCGTACACATATATTTTTTTTAATGTATATCAAGGGCCCGTCGTTACTTTTCCGAAAGGACATAGCCTCTTATACACGAATACGCTGGAAGATTACAACCTCAATCTGATAGTACCGCGAAAGATGAATAAATCCAACGTACACAATTTCATTTATTGTAATCCTCGACTGTATGAAACTTCGAAACTCCAGGGTAGACCACTGTTATGGAGCTGCAAAAAGAATTTTACCTGCTTACTCAACGAACTCTTAATCTGCATTGCTTTTAATATTTCCATAGATTAAAAACAGATGTCCCGATCATAAAAAGACAATATTATATTTTTCAATAATGTCTAAGCACGACACAATATCATCACGGTGATTACCAATCAGAATGTGAATTCCCGAGTTCTTTTCTCCTAGTATTACTCTATGCCCTAGTATCACTCTATATTATTTAAAAAAGATCTCGCTGCCACTGCTGTATCAAGAATCGAGAGATATATAGAGTTTTCCATGTCAAGTGGACAAGATTTTGAAGAGATATATAAGTCCAGTATCATGTTTTAAATTCTACGTTAAAAATTTAGAATTTTTTAAATTGGGGCGTACGGTGTCTAGTTGGTCATGGAATCGGAGGGCAAGCGGATAGTAAGAATAGAGGAGGGGCCAATGATATGACGTCTGGACAACGTGTGTTATGGTCATATGGATGCCAAGGCGCGTAGCTCTCGATGAGAGATGTAGTGTTTATAATATTTATGTGTATAGAACACATATATTGAATTGGTAATGTTATGGTAATCGTATCGGAAAGATTATTTAAACATTGAAGTAAGAGGGAAGTAATTTTTTTTGTTTATGAATGTAGAGATAATTTGTTTTAGACCATTAGCGGTAGAAGAATTGTTACAGAAGAATAGGATTCCAAATCTAATAAGTGCACGATTATACTGTATATAGGTTTTCTGCATTATTTATCATTAAAAGGGAAGAGTGTGAATATAAGATTAAATAAAATGACAATCGTGTACAATCAGAGCTTGCACTCAGTAACGCGTTAGCATCGTTTTAATACGCATACTCTTGCATCTAGCCCTCTTGTTTTTGCTCTCTCATCTTCAATAATGCCTAACGCACCCGCCGTCTGGTGATCAGCGTTGGGGGTAGCCATTTCGGTGGATTCATATAGACACGCCTCCTGCTATTCTCGAGTCGATGCAAACAATTTTTCTGTACGAATCGTCAGTATGCAACTACTCACGGTCGTGCATACGTGATTATTAGTTTGGGTAACTAATAATTTATACACGAAAATTGTTTGCATTGATTCGAGAATAGGCCACCAGACCGTTACATGTACTACGCCATACGTTCGCTTACGGCACAATTTAAAAATCGTCAAACGCTATGCACCTTACAATACCTTTAATATCTTGTACGAGAAAAAAAGATAAATCTTTTAATATAAATTATTGTAATTATAAATAGACCACAGTCGAGATCAAAAGCCATGCCATTTAACAACAAAAGATTACTTTTCTAATAATCACACATACAATGTTTATAAATGAACGCATTCACGATTATAGTTTCATTTAATTTCATTCTTGTGTAACATTCTTGTTCTGCTAGTATTAAAAATAATAAATATACTCACCCGAAAAAAACGGTACACTTAAAATTTGGAAAAAAATCACTAAGTTTCAAATGACACTAACTTCGTAAATAATGAAGATAGAAAGGTCTTTAAAGAACGAAAATAAAGCTTGGAATCTCTACTTGAAGGATCGATTGATTTCAATGTTGCGAGATAAATTTATTGAAAATGGCGGATGACAAAGCGAGAGCATGCGAAGCTGAAAAATATTGGTCCGAGTTTGCGACGACCCATGGCGTGAGTCAGATGTCGCAACACAATGGGATAAAAAGCATGTGATAGTACAGAGTCTTCTCTTTAAAATGATTTTTTAATCGTTTCGATACGATGATTTTTCGCCGAGTTATTCGCATTTAAAGTAAAAAACATCCTTTTTCTACGTGATAATTAAAATTACGTATGCGGATTGATTTCCGGTTATTTAGGGATGTGACTCTATTATTTGTAAAGCTATGAGATATCACCTTTACGGAGCTTAACACTCAATTTATCTAATTCCGGAGTCATCGCGTTTGCTAATGCGCGATTTTCTTAAAACTACGTACGTGGATTTGATCAGTTAATTATGTGCATTCAGGATACATTTTATGCGGAGCTTCCCGTTCATTGGTGTGTTTGTTTCTATCTGTGTCCTTTGATCTTAAAGGGGTGGGGCCTGCTTAGTTACTACTGCCTGTGCTTGTCCTCATATGGGGCGTTCCGTGGTACCTTCGTAAGACGTACCGGTCGGCCTTTGTTTTGAATCATCGGACGTTTTAACTGGTGGTTTATTATTTTGATATTCCATAGACCGGAGTAACTGCGTGACTTGCCTTTCAAGGCTCCGCCCTACTGATGTTTGCGCGGTGAGCTTATAGGGGAAACGCGAGTGTCGTACCGTGATGTGATGTGTGTGTGTGTGTGTGTGTGTGTGAATTTACCTACCTATCTTACTCGTCTTTGTTATTGTCTGGGTCCCTGGCTATAGCTTCGCTGTTCGCACAAGGCACCGGGTTCGCAGCTATGACCAGCTAACTCTTCCTGTACCCCGGATACTGAAGCCATTATTCACGATCAATTAAGTCATCTTATCGTGCCATTAAGGGGTTATACGCAGTTATGAGGCAAAAAAAAAGACGGTTTTTTAAGGATTTATCCTGAAGAGACTTTTGAATTTATTAATTTGAAAATTTTTGTGGTTATAAAACCATCCTTCAAGAACGTAATCAAATTTTTTATTTATAAAAATGTTGATTATAGAGGGCGCTGCAGGCGATTTCCGGAACCTCCTCTAAAAAAAGACGATTTACGGTGTACATCGTAACTCAAGATTGGATTATCTGAAATCAAAAACCAAACAAATTTCGTTAATATATTAGATTATCTAGTAATTAATCGGTCGGCTAATCAAAATATTGAATTTTCACAAAATGGCGGCTTCTCAAAAAATGGTTTCGATTTTTTATGTAAAATTTGGCCTTAAATTGTTTATAAAATGGAAAATAAGTATCGGATTGACAAAAGGAACGATTAATTACTAGAAAATGTATTTAAGAAGATTGCCGTTTTTGAGATATCGTGTACACCGACTTGAAAAATGCTGTTTTGAGAAAAACGCGTTTAAAGTTTGAAAACCGGTTCACACATAGAAAAAAATTTTTTTTCCAACTTACATGGTGTCGTCTATTCCAGGGCCATATAGTAAACCCTGTCTTCGAGCCATCCTTCCCTCTCGTGTCGCTTCGTGCGCTCTGCGCTCGGATAGCGTAACGCGCTCTTTGTCCTCCTTTTGTACATATGCATGCGCATTGGGCTCCAAAGACAGTCCCATTGCATTCATATGGTACAAAAGTGAAATTGAACCTTCATTAAACATACCAGCGGCGGTATTTGCGGCCATTTCAACAATTTTTGAGCCACTCGGAATGATTTTCGGCGTAATTTTCCAGATGATTTGGTTGTAACTCTCAGGTACAAGGAAAACACTACTACACTCTCACACAATGTATAAGAATACAATGCACAGGTATATAAAAGGAGCAGCGGTCCAGGTAAACAGCTGCCGCTTGAGCCTCTGCCCCACCTACTTTCAAACGCGCCGAGGCGTCTCTACATATATAGGTATAACTCCGAAAGTATTGCTCGGATCGACTTGAAATTTTGTGTGTATACTTTTGAATATATGTACATTACAAAAATGCAATAAAAAATCGATTTTTTGAAAATCATAACTGCGTATAACCCCTTAAGAGGCTTATGATTCGATTTCTTATCGATTGTGCAGCCGAGGTATTCGTAGGTTACAGGTGGTAGCTGGTGCTGGCCCTGACGTGGTCCCACCCATGCAGGTACACCCTACGAATCTAGTGCGCGGTGCGCTTAGTCGGGATGCCACTCCCTTGACCTTGTGTCACTCGTGCTTCTCCACACTCCAAGAGACGGATAGCCACGACGCCATGCGTGGGGACCCGTTAGTGGAGTATGCCCTGACGCTGTGAGTAGGGGCGGCCAAGCGCAGTGCAGGGGAGCCTTACTTCTCACAGAGTATCCTGATGAGTTCGTTTACTCAACTGACGGCCAAGCGCAATGCAGGGGAATCGGTTGAGAAAAAGAACACTGGTTCTAGCATGGTGTGTCCTAAACTGTTAGTTATTGTTATTTATCGGTTCGTTCGGTCAAACGACGGCCAAGCGCAATGCAGGGGAATCGATTTGATCGAAAGAACGCATATCTTTTACATGGAGATTTTACGTGTGATTTTTATATGCTAGGTAGTCTGTCGAGCAGCACTACGTCTTGACTTATGAATTTTGACAAGAGCCCTGAGGCTTGTCCCGTCGCGGTTTATATAGGTTGGTGGATGGACCCGGGGGGGGGGGGGGTGTTTTGTGGTAGGTCACGTGATGTTTGTCGCACTTCAATCACTAGGTGAGGGAGGTGCGGGGTGACGTAAAGATGTTCCGTTATTCCTTAAATTTCTATATTTAGCCCGCTCTTTGTCTCCCTTGGGGTTTGAGACGCGGTTCTAGCGAGGTTGTATTTTGTCAGCTAATGTTATATTCCTACCTGTTGTAGGTTTAAATTCTTTCTGGTGGTTTTTGTCGTTGGGTCAAGATTTTTCGATGATTCGTGCCCATATGGGTCTTTTCCTGCCTCTCGTACAGTCGCCTGTTTGTTCTAATGATGACTATCTACCGAGGGTCGTTAATTATTGGTAATGAGGTCTTTTTTTTGGGAGTTTTCTATGGATTTCTCGTTGATTTTTATGTTATTCTTCTTTCCATGTACTCTCCTGTGTAAGGGTTGTCTTGTTCTCTATTTGTTTATCAATATTTGTGAGAGATCAGTTTGTTTAAAGTCTTTTTCTTAATGTTAATGTTTTATCTGTGAGTGGGGGCACGTGGCGAAGCTTCATGCGAAGGTACCCTGTTGATTTGTCTCGGTGTTTCGTGGAATCTCGAGAGTTCCATGAATTATTTTCTCTTTTCGCCGTGCTGTGGCGTTCTTGGGTTTCTCACCTTTTGAGTAGTATGGCCTATTTGGGTGGTGCCGACTGCGTTAGGCTTGGCCCGGTCTTTGTATAGGGCGGGGGCTATTGCTGGTCTAGTAGGTTTCGTTCGGGGGCGGTTCCCCTTGCGTGCTCTGTTTTGTTTACATGGTGGTCTTCAGGCTAGGCGAGCCTTTCATTTACGCCATTGTTTTTAAGGTGTGTACTTTATTCTTCTGTGTGTGTACCTACTTGTCTACTATGTTTTCCTAGTCCGGTTAGTGCTCGTTTGCGCCGTTTTTGCTCGTTTTGTCTAATAGATAATCACTTTTTAGTGATTTTTTTAGTTTTCTCCGTTAGTTTAGTCCGTGTTTGTTAATGTGTATTTGGATGTTTGGGTGGAATTAAGATTTATGTTTTAGTAGCGGATCGCGTAGTTGCGTTCCGTTACAATACATCTGCGTTCATAATCCGCTCGAAAAAATGTAAATATGTATGAGCATTGGCAGATATTCCTGCCCAAACTATGACAGAGCCTCCGTTGTACCTGTGACGTTCACTCACTGTGCAATCTGCAAAGCGTTCTCCAACTCGACGGTAAACCCGTTCTCGCCCATCTGGAGAGAACAGAGCAAAACGAGACTCATCGCTAAAAAGAACGTTACTCCAATCTGCATACGTCCAATATCTATGATTGACGGCAAAATCGAACCGAACTACGCGATGGTGAGGCGTAAACGAAGGTACAGCTACTGGCCTTCGTGCAAAAAGGCGGTTTTCCCTTAATCGATTCCGAACAGTGTCAACGCACACGTTAGTGTGGCGAACGTCCCTTAAACTGTTTCGAATTTATACGGCAGTTTCATGACGATCTCGTAGTGCATTTAAAACAATAAATCGGTCATCGTTTTCATCGGTAATACGGGGACGTCCCGAACCGGATCTTCGCTGGTAGGAATTGGTCTCTTGATATCTAGCGTAAGCACGTTGCACGGCTGACACCGATAAGTTAAGTGACTGTGCAACGTATCTACGACTTCTCCCATCTTCAATTAACGCCACAACTTGTGCAGCGACTTTAGGAGTAATCGTAGCCATAATGATAATGATAATGATAATGATAATGATAATGAGCGTGCGACTTTAGTGAATTGTTTGTCAAACGCCGCGCCGCCTAACAGCCTTCGCCGCCGTCGTACGGGCGTGCTTTTTAGGCCAATGTAGCGTCGTTCGGGATTGCCGCCAACGGGCAAACTGTTAGTTGATCTTACTGGAGCTTGATCTTACGTCGCTTGCGGACGTAACGCTAGAATGAACTTCTGTCTTGGTGCAGAGAGTTCGTAGTAACACTCGCCGGCGGCGAGGGTTACTAGAGATCGTTACGTCACCTACGGACGTAACGTGAGGTAGAACTTCTGCCGTGCGGCAGACAGTTCACAATAAGACTCGCTCTGCGTACGAACGAGAGCGAGAATTGTCTTTCCTTGTTCAGACGATTTGCGTAAAGCAGGCACCAAAAATGACTTAAGACGGTAAGCCGGACCGAGAGTTCTTGAATGTGGGGAACTAGCCCGTAGCTGAAACACTTATACGGCTGTCAGAACCGCGGCACACTTATGGCTGGCCGTAACCTTAAGCATATCGAGATCGATTTGAAGGTGATCCGTCGAGGGCCGCGACGGCGAGCGAATATTTGGCAATGTCTTACCTAAACAGATCCGATTAAAAAGTTGTAATAAGAAAAGATTTTCTTTTTCTTTATTCTATCGACATGAGAGGAAAGTCCTCGGTACCATAGAGAAGTCGCAGGCCAAGGTGGTAGCTTTTCGCATAGATTAATTTTTATTAATTAAATGTCTCTGGTTGTGTGTGTGTTCTTCAAGCTTGCGAATTCGAATTTTTGGTTGTTTCGGAAACTATCGTTGCCATTGAAATCTTAAATGCATATAAATTCACTCTCATTTCCCGTTTGAAAGTTTGTTGCCATTTCGCTTTCTCGCCAGAACACGAAGAGTAAACAAAAATTAACCTTTCCCATTCAAATTGGTCGATTATGGCTACGATTACTCCTGAAGTCGCTGATCAAGTTCTCTTTCTCTCTCTCTCTCTCGCTCACACACACAAACACACACACACACGCGTGCGCGCGCGCACGCACACGCCACAATGAGAGTTTGGAGTCGTGAAATATCGTGGAGCTGACGAGCCACGGGGTCCTTATCCTTGCAGTTCGGCGTTATTAAAAATTCAAAATTTAATATCTCAGCACCTAATACAGCTGGCAAGATCTTACGAAAAGCATTTTAAAGGTTCGGATTTTAACTTTTCGAAATTTCATAGTGCAATTATGTGCGACATTGTTTTTCAAAATGACGGTTGATGAAGCAAAAGCTTAAAAAAAAAAAAGAAAATAATCGTCCGAGTTTGCAGCGGCACAAAGCGAAAGTTAAGTGCCGCAACTCAATGGGATAGAAATCATGTGATAGTACGGAGTTTCCTCTTTAAAATGCTTTTTTAATCGTTTCGATGCGATGATTTTTCGCCGAGTTATTCGTATTTGAAGAAAAAGAATGTTTTTTACTTTAAATGCGAATAACTCGGCGAAAAATCATCGTATAGAAACGATTAAAAAATCATTTTAAAGAGGAGACTCTGTACTATCACATGCTTTTTATCCCATTGTGTTGCAACACCTGACTCACGCCATGGGTTGTCGCAAACTTGGACCAATATTTTTCAATTTCACAGGCTCTCGCTTTGTCATCCGCCGTTTTCAATAAATTTATCTCGCAACATTGAAATAAATCGATTATTTAAGCAGAGATTCTAAGCTTTATTTTCATACTTTAAAGATCTTACTATATTCATTATTTACGAAGTTACCTCCATTTGAAATTTGGTGATTTTTTTCCAAATTTTAAGTGTACCGCTTTTTTTTCGGGTGAGTGTATCTTTAAGTATGACGAATCAAAATGATTTTCTTCTCATTTCAATATTTTAGATTTATGTTATATACATTTATATTTGATGAAAGTATCTCGCTGATGACGCCGCGGCCGTCGTGTCAAGAATCGAGAAAACCGAGCCAAATGACACACGTAGGCATTAACAGACACTTACAGACAATCGAAGTCTTATGAGCCCTACAGTTCCAGATTATTTTTTGTCTCCCTAGAAGCGATACCCAAATCCTAATTATTATCAATCCCACCTAGAAGCATCTTTGGACGCAATGAACTTTATTATTATAATTCAGACCACCTTAATAATATAGTAGAATGGTCACCCTCTTAAGCACGATATTTTTTCGTTTCTAACCTTTATCCTTGGGATTTGAGTAGAGACAACTCCCGTAAGAAACCATTCATGGCTATCATATTATCATAACAATCTGCCTGAACGTGACTCACGCAATTTTTTGTTTTAGCAATTTAAGCATCTTAGCAGCCCATTAATTGTTCGCGGAGAATTACGAACAATTTCGGCCAGGTACTTAACGTTATGTTATGTTACGTTATGTTGAATACCTTTTAGTAGTATGTGTACACCTTTGCTCCATCCCACTCCTATCCCCACTCCTTCCCCCACTACGCGGCTACCCCCACCACCCCACTTTTCCACCGCCGCGCTACCCACTCTGCTTGACCAGCGTGGGTAACGTGGAGATGGTAAAGTGAAGTGGTGTGGGTACCTTGGTGAACAAGGAAGAGTAGAGATAAGAGCAGGATGGAGCAAAGGTGTACACATACTTGGAATAAAATTTTTAACTCACCCTTGTGTTGGCAGCATCTACGACGACTCTCGAGGGTGGCGAGGCACAATATTTACGTCGTGGCTCTCTCTCTCTCTCTATCTCTCTCTCACACACACACACACATGCACGCACGCACATTCTCTCACTACTCACTCACTCACTCACTTACTCACCCACGCATCAAAATCCACAGCTACGCGTCCGTGTAATATGGACTACCCGCACCCACAGAGCGTAGGCACCGTCTGGGGTACGAATCCGTAACCCAGTTCGGATAATGCTACGCACATTTTGCCCGTCCGCAGACACACGGTATTATCACTGCTACCACATAATACCCGACACACAAAAGCTACCGATAGCTCCTCGTCTAGATACTTCGGATACATTTTCTTTTCGCGATTTAGACTTTCGTCGTGCACTGCTAAAGACAGACTGAATGCTCCGGATGATGCTGGCGGTGATTACAGCGTTTGAAGATAACAAACGCCCCTCTGAATCATAACTAGGTGTGCAGCGCTTTGAATGCAATGTCAGCGGTTTTGCACGTGCGTACCGCTTTGCGCTGTGCTTCTCGTGAAGCGATTGCACTGCAGTAAAAGACGCAGAATATGATACCGTACCGCGAGAGACCTCGATTATAATTTATATATAATTATAAAATAAGAGACACACTAAGCCGATGTATTTGTTCTTAATTAATCAATATTTTATTAAAATCACTTTACACATATTTACCGTCGTATGCAACATCCCTGCTAACACGGTAATCTTCGCTCGGAGACTCCTCCGCCGTTAAATTAATTTTTATCACTGTCTGATCGTCGAGAGGCAAAAACATTGTAATATTCACGCACTAATCTGTCGTTTTTTATTACATTATCGCTAAAGAGATTATTAAACCGCGACATGGTGAAGCTACACGACATAAGATGTAGGAATACGATGCAAAATTGTCCACACACATCCGACGTATTACTCTGTAGCTGCTTGAGACCGTACCAATACAACTTGCATTTTCTTCGTAGTCGTGCGAGATGTTGCGGTATAACCGGTGGTAGTCCGTAGCTTTCAAAGTACATTCCTTTCTCATGATGGTTAACGTACATGGCGATCCAATGCTCTCCAGGTCCGTCGTGGTTATCCGTGTTAACTACGAGTCCGGCAGGTAACGACCATACACGAGGAATTCTGTCAGCTGGGTAAACGACAACGGTTGAAAGTGGTAGATACTGCAGACTTTCGTAGATTTGTCTAGTGTTCATGCTGAACACATAGTCAATGATTAAATGATGACCGATACGCTTTGAAAGACGTATATATATGCAAAATTTATTTAACAGCATAGTCGATCGTGTCACGACTACACGATGAAGATTTCTCCTCTTTCTTATTCTCTTCCTCTTCGTCTGCTGACCAAACATCCATGTATGATTCTCCTTTAAATGGGTGCTCGCGAAGCCAATTTTTTATTTGGAAAGTGTATCGTTTATCATAGCGTGTCTGAAGCATTTTCGCAAAGATTTCGGCATAAATGTGTACGATGGGGCGCCCTCCTCATCCTCCAGGTTGGAAATTTCACGACTCGTGATATTGTTACGTCCTGACGTAACGTCGCATTTATCTTTTTTATTTCGATTACGTTAAAGTTCTTCTGTTTTAGTTTCGCTACAGTAAAAGTAACCTCTCACATTTTTCTTTTATTCTCGAACTTCTTAAGAGGAGAGGAGAGCGATTTTAGCGACGGAGATCGGAACAGGGTGAAGATGCGGCCCTACCGACCGTCTCCCAGGAGGAATTAATCTTGTAAAGATGGAATTTTTCGGCGCTCCCGGTCAAAAGGCAAACTTTCAAACCATGGGATCTACTGCGTAGACCCGGTTATCGACTGCCATTTATGGATCTATGATTCAGCGCGGCCTTACCCTCAATCCTAGACCAGGGGTTCGGCTAGTCGCCGTCGGGGCGTTGTTGGTCATAAGGGAGCGGTTGGAGGGAACGCTATCACGTGACCAAGCGACCGCACCCTTTCTTCTCGCTCTTGCCTGAAGTCTTCTCTCTCTCTCTCTCTTTACAAAGATGATGAAATCACGAACAATTATTAACTAAGCGAAACAATTAACAAAAGCAGAGGAACTATTGATTTAAACGAAAGAGTTATGACTATTAAAATGTTCACACGAATACTGTAGATAAAATATCAGCAGCAAAAAGAACAATTATGCTTCCATATGGAAACTACCCATGGCTGTCACTCGAAAACGAGTACAACCCACGTCGAATTAATGAGCTTACCAAGTATAGTCGGGTAATAGAAGAAAGATCAGTACATCAGGATTAATTCCCCTTTTCTCTTGGGATTACATTAATATGTCTCTCGTAAAATATTGGAATTTATAGTAAAAATACCATCATAAATATATAAAACATGTTATGCCTATATATTAACATGTCTCTCGTAAAATATTGGAATTTATAGTAAAAACACCATCATAAATATATAGAACACGTTATGCCTATATAGAAAGGATAAAGGAAATATTAGGATTAATTTATGGTAAAATAGCGAAAAATAGACAGAAAAACGAGAAAGAGATGAGACTAAAATTGAGTTGCAATGAAGCTTCTGCTGCAGGAAAGCGAGGCTGGCCGACTCTCCGCACAACGAAAACGCCTTGCGCGAGGTCTGAACAGCGATCTAGCTGACTTGGGTACGAACGAAATGTACGAGTAACCAAGCTAGGCGAGTCATTCTCAAGAGAAGAACTCTCTCGCTCTCTCTCGTTTTCATGTATAAAATTACTTGTTTTACTAGTAAATTATATATATAGAATATGTTATACATATATATATATGATAAAATGAAATGTTAAGATTATTTTACAGCTAAATACTAAAAGTAAAACGAATCGAGAAAGAGAGAAAACGGTAACGCATTTCAATAGAGCTTCCTCTGCAGGAAAGCGAGGCTGGGGCGACTCTCTGCGCCACGACGAACGCCTTATCGCTAGGGCTGAACGGCGATCTAGCCGACTTGCGTACGAACAAAATGTACGAGTAACCAAGTTAGACGAGTCGTTCTCAAGTAAAATCTCTATCTCTCTCTCTCTCTCGCTCTCGTTCCCACAGTACGAGAATAATCGTCTGACTAGCAAATCATTTAAGAAAACTTATTAACTATAAGAAATCTAACGTCTAACTAACAAATTATTTAAGAAAACTCATTAGTTATAACTAGAGTAACCACTAATTTAACGAATAACCAATGATGTTTGGAATAAGCCATAACTCAACGAAACCATTTATACTAATAAGAGATTAACGTAGAAATCAGGTTGCATACGCCAAAGTGAACTACAGAAGTTGTAACAAAATTATTATTAGTGGTTTCGTATGAAGGATTTATTTAAGTTCCGTAAAAATGCTGAAAAACTAAGCCATTACCATAGACACATCTACAGAGAAGCGAGCATAAGGATATTACCTAAACTAGGAAATTCTATTGAAAGTAGGCCAAGAAGCGGGGTGGTAAAAATCGCCTCATTTTCAGGGGAAAAACGCTTCGAACGCGTTCCCTCACCTAATCGCGTGGTCCTCTGTGTAGCACATCGCGCGGACAAATCAGAGCGCGCCATACCGATGCACTTGCATAGATCTATGGCTGTGCATGTCGAGAAGCTACTCTGCGGAGTAAGGGGAATGAATACATGTATGGTCGAGATAGACCACGGGGAAATTCTTATAATCAGGATAGGGTTTTATCCCTTCTCTTCTTTTACGCACTTGACGACAAGAATTTTCGACGCCCAGGAGCCCTATAAAAGGCCGCGAAAATCGGCCGTCGACACAGTTTCACGGGGAGTCAAGTTCGACACTTTTTCACGGGGAGTCAAGTAACACAGTTTCACGGGGGGTCAACTAGAGGACTAATCACTAGCCTGGCAGTCAATAAGTCGCCGGCAGTGAATTAGAATTTTTCCAAGGCAACAAGTAGTACTGTTTGCCGGGAAATAAAGTAGTACAGAACGATAATTTTTAACCACGGCTTAATTTTCACAAAGTATAGTTTCAAGTAGTACAGAGTAAGAGTACAGTACTTATAATTATTAACGCTTGTAAAATCGGGAATACTGAACGTGCAACATTCAACTACTCATGTAGTTTTATTTCAATAAATAATTATTAATACGCACCAACGCCTACGTTCGATTTTTAGTCTGTCTGACTACACTAATCTACGCCCAACCAACGTTCAACAGTAAGAACCACAGTAACAAACAACCGTAGGTATAATTTTCAATTACCAATTAAAGTGAAACCTTGCTCCGCGTGAAATTGTCATTCAAGTCCCTCCCCATTATTCGTGAAGTGATTATCCCCAACCAAGAACAAAACGCACTCCAGCCCTATCCCGAGTAATTTTCCGCGAGGTTAGACTCAAAAACGGGCTTGCGTCTTCGGTATTTTCTCGTCGGGTGTGGTAAAGGGAGAATTTATTCTCCTTGACTAGAGCACGGAAAAGATACACCGAAACGTGAAATCTATGTTAAATTCGTGGGTTCGTAAGCTAGGCCGCGATTTTGACGTAACAATATCGCAAAGAAGTATAGCCTTCTCGTGACCGCGTGTATAGATGCGTCTTGATTTTCGCGAAATTTCACGCAAGTTAGCGTATGCTTGTTTACAGCTCACATCGCCCTCGTATCATTCCAGACCGTGAAAATATTTCGAGAGAAAATGATTCTGGCTTCTCGAATGCTGTGGTAATTCGGCAAAGTGACACGGCGGTGCGACGATCCAATGAGCAGAGTACGGTCTATCCACTGCTACCACGGCAATTTCTTTCGGAATAAATTCCGAGTCTTTACCTCGCATTCCCTGTATATCCAAGACGATATCCATTTTCTCGTCTAAACCGTACAGATGCTCGAGTTCAGCTGATTAGTTACTCACAGACACGCTTCTACGTCTCTTAACACGAAATAATTTTATGCCGACATCAGCACATTTTTCGCTTATCCGGTAAAATCCACCATTACTTGCCGTGAGGCATCAATTTCAAGGACATTATCATATTCCGCGTAGACTACACAATTTATCGTTGAAGCAAGCGCATCCTTGAATCGTACCTCTATTCTCACACTACCGTGCTTTATTAAATTCGAACGTGTATTGCTGTTCGCCGAAAGATCGGGTGTCGAGTCAAAAGCAAACAGACAGTATCCATCGCGATAATTATCGCGATCAATCGAATTACCGTCGTTCAAGAAATGTATTCCAGTTCCCGAAAACAACGTTTGAAAAGCATCCACATATAGATGATTTTTCGTGAAATCAGGTTGTAACGGTTTCGACGGTATTTGAGCACCATCTACATACAACGAGAGATAATTTATCTTGTAATTTTTGAAATTGAATGGATTCATACTGAAGTCACCGTTAAACACCTTGTTATGGACAAAACCGATAATTATACGCTTCGGCAATTGACCTAACACGATATTATCGATAGTCTCTCCATGAACACCAGAGTGTATTGAAACGGCTTTCACCTCGACTCTCGTAAGAGGATATTTAACCGTAGATTTTGCCAGAGTTCTAGCATGCGAGAGCAGCACGCCAGGAGCTATTTTTGTTCTACGAACGAGAAGCGATGCCTCGAGAATCTTTAAGCCGCATTGACCATTCTTTGTATCCCCCACAAGACAAAATGAATCTCTAGACCGCACCAACCGTAGTGGCATCTCGACGCCGTTTAATAGTAATTTAAAAATAGTTTTCTCCTCACAAGACCCGTATTTTCCGATGTTATATCATCCATTTTTCCAGAGGTATCGTCGTACCAGAGAACGCTCGTGAGATGCGAATTTTTTGCTGCTGGACCGTAATTCAAAAGTGTTTCTATGTACGCTCGATAAGTGTAGGCATTATTTGGAGGTGAAACTAATTTTTGATTCAGGTATACATCCACCTGATTAAACATAGAATGCAAGAGATTATTTACAGGGCCGGCATTTAATTTCGACGATGTACCCGCGGCAATTTCCGTAGTAGTTGGAGATGTTATTTTCACTCTCAGACTAAGCATAGTATGCGGAAGATCGATATACTCATCACCCTGTCCAAGAATAACAAATTCAATCGGTGAATCATCTGTTAGCGAAGATATTGGCTTGTAATACACCCAATTGGAGCCTTCGATAGTAGTTTGCGTCGGTGGGAGTGAAAATAATTCAAGTTCCGATTTAAGGCACTCGCACGAGTGCGCATGTAGAAAAGCCATCTTGTTTCAGCTATCCAAAAATATCTGCAACTATTCGTTGACGAGTCTTCTTCTTCTTCTTATTGTACTTATTATTCTTCTTCTTTTTTATTACTTTTCTCTTTGTTACACTTTCATTTTTACGGGAGATACGTCATGGTTTACGTTCGTCCGATGAATGAGGAGTTCGCGAAATTTTGTGCTTCTTATAGCCAGACCCCCGCATGAGAGTGTCAATTTTTTCAGAGGCTTTGCGTTTGAGATTACTGCCTGATTCTCTCGCTCTCTCGCGAATAGCATCTTTCACAGCTATATTTCTATCGAGGATATCACCGTCTACGTTTACACCAGCGCGCAACGCCTCTTTTTCAACTGCTTTAGCGCCCTTCTTTAAAAGTGGTAACGCTCGACGAAACAGGTCCCCGAGAAAGTTGCCGATACCGTGTCCTCGTTGATTAGGTGTTCCGATATAAACATGGCTAATACCGCCGAACCCCCGACGGCCCCATCCGTGCTGCACACTGTCAATATCATCCATAGTGGTGTAATCAATCGTGGGACCTTTTGAAATGTAGTGTCACTGTTACGTCCTGGGTTTTAACAAATGGACGCAATGACGGAATAATATTTTATTGCCCCCATTTTGAGACAGAATGTGCTGTCTCGGGATTAGGGCACGGTCGGTGAGGGGCGGGTTTAAAATAAATAATTAATAAACACACGATAAACACCAAAAATATCTCACAAGATTTATAGTTTCGTCCGAATTAGAACGTTGTCCCATGTATACATACGATTAACGGCGCGCGCGACACTACACGAATGGCGCGCAGCACGATAACACCATTTTGAATGGTAAATGTCATTGCAGATATATATATATATATATTAAAACAGTTAAATGGCGCGGACTAACATTTAATCAGTTAACAAATGGCATGCACTAACATTTAATCACTACACCAGTAAAACAATAGATATTAAACAGCGCGCATTCGAACATTTTATAAGCCACTAATATTAAAGTCATATACGAAGATATTAAAAATAAATGATAGGATACAGGTATGATATGACGAGGACCGACCGTCATGGTCGGCCCCCGGAGAAGAACTGACTAATTAAAATGAATAACGCAGTGCAGAAGGCACGCGTAATAATTATTTGCGGGGCGCAGCGCGTCTTGCCGATGCGCCGCGTCCCATTGGTTAGCGTGTGAACGCTGACCTAAGCAAATTATTAGCGGATGGCAACGTATCACGCCGATGCTCCGCGTCTCGCCGGCCAGCGTGTGAACGCAGACGTTAGCAAAAGAATGAATAATAAATCGTATATAAATTATCAAAAATTCAAAAATTCACAATGGGGGTTGGAGACCCAGGACGTAACAGTCACAGTCAACGTTCCCTGCTCAAATGGTATAGGATCCCCAAATTCGTCTCTTATATCGATCTCGATAGTGTGTAAATTATTGCGCAAGAGAGGTGTATATCGTGGCGTTGGAAACGATTTAATTTTTATCGAACCATACTGACAGTCATCAGTATCAATAGGAAAAACTCGTAAGAGGGGTGTTTGTACATCGCCTGTAATATAGCTCTCGCAGATATCTGTGTATAGAAACATGCTACCTGGTATAGCACCGGTGAGAGATGCAGGCCTTGACCCTGTATATTCGCAATGCGGTTCTATCATTACTGACCTACAGGCCTCTTCCGAGAATCCTAGTAGCCTTGCGATAGCGGGCGATACGCGAAAGTCGTGGTAGCGTAGATCGTCGCATACGCGCGCCACTTCGACCTGCCCGCTCGGTAGCGATTTAAAGCGCAAATGTCCGGCCACGTGAGGTGACTTATTTATACTCTCCAAAAGAGCGTCTATAGAGCGATATACACCAGGTGCAACTTGGTCTCTATCAGCGCGTCTCCGTGTTAAAAGATTTAAACCCGATAAATCATGATCACCATCCTCAAAAGCTACGAGATTTCCTACAGTAGGAACATGTAAAAGAGTCATCGGATAAGCAATTTCCACAAGAGAAACAGACCATTCTTCGTGCAAGCGTATCTGACGCGGTCGTTTTGTAATAAATTTCGTCGTCGTATTATTCGGAAAATACTGCATACTACTGTTGCTCGGTAGTACGACAAAGAAAGAGCTATCCTTGGAGCTCATATTTATCAGGGACGATGATTCCGAGCGTTCTTCCTCTTTGTCCTCTTCTTCCCTTTCGTCTTCTCAGATGACGGAGGCACTTGTACTCGTGATAATTCTGCCTCGTAGAAAATACCGTCGATAGTCTCGTTATTCAGATCGTGTAAAATATACACGAATGGTTCTCGATTCACTGATATTCGTTGAATCTTGAATAATTCGTTACTCCAACCACGCTTATATCCTTTCACGAAAGCTGCTTTAGCTGTACTGATACGTACCAAGTTACCAACGCTGTATTTAGGGTTTAAAATTTTTTTTCGCGTTACGCTCGTAACGTCGTGCTAAATTGTCTCGAGCTATAGAGGCATTTTCGAGGGTTACTTCGCTCGGAGGAATATGCGTTCCGCTGTGTCTAGTGTGATTATAAGCATATAACAAATTTTGTAAAACATCGATGTAATGCTTATTTCGCGTGTATGTAAAGTAGCGCCACATTCGCTCTTTTATTGTTCGATTAAAGCGTTCGGAAATCGAGGCTTTTATATCAGGGTTACGAGCAGCTCGAAAATCGATATTCTTTTTCTTGAGAATTTGCTGAAACGGAGCGCCGATAAATTCTTTGCCTCGATCAGTTTGCAATTGCTGCGAACGACGATTGTTACTGCGTGCGAGGATGCGTGTGAGACCACGGGCCACGTTTGTGCTCGTTTTGTCAGGCAAAGCTTCGACCCACGCGTATTTGCTCAACACATCGATAACAACAAGCAGATACGCGTACCCATCGTTGTACGTGGCTATCGAGCGAAGATCAGCTAAATCAACCTCCCATACATCGTCTATATTACTCACGCTGTACGTACGACGGGGAAATCGTCGTCGTACGAGACGATGCATGTTATATGAACCCTGTGTCTCGAGCCATGGTAAAACATTTTTTCGCGCTACTCTTCGATCCACCTGGGCCAAATTTTTTTCTCGAGAATAGGAAGCAGGATGAGCGGTGTCATAATAGATTTTTTGAAGAATTTTCATAATTTTAGCGATGACCAGTTAAATGGATTCTATTTCTTTTTCTTTTTTAACTGTGTGGGGGGTCGATATTCTGCTTGTGTGATGTCTTGCAATTGTTCGTCCTCTTCTTCATCCCCCTCCTCCTCCTCGATGATGTCGTTTTCAGCCGTGAGCATTAAATCTCTGTTTGAGTGTGCGGTCTCGGCCTCGTTGCTGTTGTTGCTACTGTTGCTGCTGTTGCTGCTGCTACTATCGTTATTGCGTGGTAAAATAAGACGCCGCTGTGGTGTCGAGGATGATGTAGGTGTAGGCTCGTGTAGTAACTCGGGATTGCCGATAAATTCGCGTGGCATCTGTATCGCTCGCAGGAGTTTGGCAAAGTGAGATCGTCCGATGGGTTTCTCGCGTTTTCTAGCTTGCAAAGCATTGTTAACAAGATCAACGATATTCGAATTGGACATTCTTCTGCCGTCTATGGAAACAACACCGTTACGATCCCATGTCATTTTTTTACCAACGGTGCTGCGATGCAAATTGCGAAGCAACGATATTGCTTTAGATAAAAATTTTTTTGGTACGCTATCGATAATAAGTGTGTCATTGGGTCGAGATTTAACTTTGTTCATTAAAACGTCGTCGGATTTATTCCCGTGGCTATCGAGTATTGCTATTTTTCGTTTTGATGAAATATTCGGTACTGCATTATCGTACTCGATCATGTAAAGATAACGCTGTAAAACCTGCTGGTACGCTATCCATTTCTCTCTCTCGCTCTTGCACGAGTGAGAGTTTAGAATTTCACTCAGCTCGGAGTCGAGGCGCGATAATGGCGTACCGATAGTCTGTACGGAAGGCAACGGGTCTGCACTAGTAGTAGTAGTTGTAGTAGTAGTAGTAGTAGTAGTAGTAGTAGTAGTAGTAGTAGTAGTAGTAGTAGTAGTAGCAGCAGTAGTAGTGGCGAGTCCAGCGAGACGATGTATGTTATCATGAGGAATAAGTACCATCTTTCTGCCATATTCCATGTTTCGTGTAGGCCAAGACAGGCACAAGAAACAACTTGAGAAATCCGACACAGTGCGCGACGATGATTTTCCTCTTACCGCTCCAATTTCTCCTTTTGGCGGCTAGTCGTCGGAGAATTGTCGCGTGCCTCCGAAGATGATTCTTTCGCACGTTGTTCAGACTCACGTTTCTCTGTAAAACGTTTAGAGCACACTCGCATATACAGCGTACGAGCGCTACATCTGCTTTGCGCAAAATTGCACGTCGTTGCTCTTGCTTCAGATAACACAGCGCTTGCAATATAATTATTTGCTTTTTATCGAGAGGTCCGCGCAACGCCATTACAAGCGCATTACTGGTACATCGCGCGTCGCATCGCAAACTTTTATTGCTTTTTGAGGCACGTAAACATAATGGTATTGGTCATCGGGAAATATACAGGCGCGAAATCGACAATTATCAGGCGTCGATTATTTCAAGTCGAATAATAGATAGCCCTGCGGTGCGGCTGTTGCATCGAAATATACCTCCTGCAAAAATCGCGGATTCTCGGGACATACCTGACGGGCTAGGTGCTGAATTTGCGCGCGATCTCGCGGATTTTTGAAGACAACGATATAATTAGCGCTTAAGGAGATATCGCGCTGCCCGTGACACGGATGGAAGAGATTTTGCGTGATGAAAATGACACTAAGATTTTTGTGATAGCTACCCTTGGTGAAAAGATCGACCACAGTATTGTTGGATGCCTCGCGCATTAGATCGTCAATGACCACAAGTTTAGTTCTTGTATCATTCGAGTAGTCTACTGCTTGCGGTAAACCCTCGCGAAATTTGATTTTATCACCGTACTCTGAATACCCGGACTGCCACTCTGAGTAATAAAAAAGTATACGCTCGAACGGGACATCCGTCATTTCGCGCATGTATTTAAAGAATTTTTTTACAAAATATGTTTTACCACAACCCGTAGGACCGCTTATCACAGCTGTCCATGGATGTTTCCAACGTGTATCCATATCGATGAATGTCTATCGAAATCAGTCAGCTGACTCTTAAATAAGCTTATACCGCGGCGGCGGCGGCGGCGACCCCGCGGCATCAGCTATTTTCGCGGCCTTAACGAGCTGATAAGGCGCGGCGCGCCTGCACTAGCTGATGAGGCGCGGGTTCGCGTTATAAGCTGGTGTTTACACCGTATGTAAATTGAATAACGATAGTTTTTACATTTCTCACAAATAAAGCAATATTTTTATTTCATTATGCATACATCTCTATGTGCAAATTTTACGAATCATCAAATTCTATACAGCAATATTATATCCACGGATGTAGCACGAGAAAGTCAGAACAAAAGGAAACACTCGATAAGAAAGACGGGACAAAAGGAATCAACGATGAGAAAGTCAGAACAAAAGGGAACGGTAGAGAGATAGCAGCTACTGCTACGAATAGCAGCACGAAAAGAACGAGCCGACAACGGTTTTATACATAATAAATCAATTTTTTTTTCAATGTATTGCACACAGTAAATTCGATACATGAAATTAGACAAAAAGAAGATTTTAAAATATCGCGAATTCAACCGTAAAACTATACACTTTTTTGCGTTATACTTATTAGCGTATTTCACAATGGCCGTACGGTACAGTAGAGTACATCCCGTGCCGTTTTCGCTTCGTGTTAACAGGTTCGCATGATTTCGTTTCTTTACGCGTTACTACATGATGAAATTCCGTACGTCGAATAGCGTCGAATTTTACAATAATAGGTACGCTCCTTGCTCCTGTCACGAAAGATCGTAATGCGTTATAATTTACGTGACGGCTATTCGCAAAGTTTAGCGTGATACCCTTTACTTTACATTTTTCAATAATCGTACCGTCGGGTTTACGCACAAGATATGTGTAAAATTTTGGTCCTCCCGAAACGAACGAAGTTGTATAACTACCAGGCCCGTATTCGCTTAATTCATCCGTAAGATCTCCTAGAAATTGACCGATTGGCGGCTCATACTCGTTACCACCGGGGCGACTCACGTAAGTACAGGAGTCCGTATCGCAGTACAATATTCATCGCCCGAGCCCCTCAAGATAACTGTATAATTTGAGGCGTGCCTGTGCCGTCGTGTATGCTGCAATCACGGCATTTGATGTTGGGGATGGTTGGATAGCATTGCGGTTGCTCACATATTTTACATACATAATCTTGTGATTAACCGGTAGCATCCCCGTCACCTCAATCTTCGGACTCGTTAGTAAATTCATTAGCTCCGCGCACGTGAAAACGATAACGGTTTTCGTGAGATTCTCTCGTTGACCAAACTTTCCCCAGAATGAATTAAGAGCCAATTTTGCGAGTGAACGTAAACTCAGATTTGGCTGCAAAGCACTTCGCTCGAGATATACATCCTCAGACTCCTTGTACAATGCTATAAAACGCTCTATTGCTTCCTCGTCATCGTTACACTCTGTTGTCGGTCCACTCGCCTCCTGTTTTATTTTTAGGAATGTATCGATGTACTCGGCAAAATGACCGCCTCGTCGCGTTGTCGAGTCATACTGCGTAACAACGTATTGCCAAATTTCATAGATCCACGTCACCTTATATCCGAGCGACTCGGCTTTTCTCAGTTCGTCCACGACCCATGTGCCGTCAAACGCTCGCTCAGTCGTGTCATCGTGTGTACAAACCTCGGATGTGTCCATATCTGTACAGCACGTTCTACACAGGGGGAACAGTAGTTTTTCATGCATGCGAACAGGCAGTACGGGGTTATACAAATCGCGCGGTGCCACCACTGTATACTTCACGAGACCCTCGACGACACTTAGATCGTTTTCAAGTCCTACGAGTTCTCGACACTCGTCACCTACGTACAATTTCGGGTGTTCAACGGGATATTTTCCATTCTTACACACCCATGGATACAGCGAGCAAACATCCACATAGCGTATCTGAACCCCATTCGCGACGTCGTACAAGCGTACAAAATTTTCCGTTCGACCGCCAAAGAATGCATCGCGTGGTTCGAGAGGCGCCTGCTTGACCATGGCGTGATTTTTCACGTATATCGACATTTCCTCGTTATTCTCGAGTAATCTGTCAAAATCGCATTCCCATATTCCGGTTAGAGTGTACCCTTTCGATCTGATTCGCCCGGAAATAAGAACGGTACGCTCGTATCGCTCATCCATTGTATCGCCGAATTTAGTTCGAGCATCTCTATTCACGCGATAACATTGCGGACAACCATGCCAAAAGCAGCCGTGAAATTGAAGAACGTGATTGACCCCCGCATCCACGTAGTAACCGTCGACAGCCGGTTGGCCGATCGGAGGGCGATACTCTCTCGTGCGTCCAGCAGGAGCGATAACGCAGCTACGCTCACGCTCGAGCCATACGAGTCATACGGCCTTGCGCGATTGCTTATCGCTCCAGCGATACCCCCCTGGTGGTAACACCGCAATGCGATCTTTCTGTAGCAAATTCTTTCGAAATACTCTCATACATGCTGATGCTATCGTGTATGCTTCTGTAAAGGGGCACACGCTCCCGCAACGTATAAGTAACTCTCGAAAAGCTAAACACGCTCGTCTTAAAACCGTAACATCTGTACGACAATATTGCACAAATTGCGTCGCAAAGTCAAATTTATAATCTACGCGACACAATTCTTCCTCATACCATTTTAAAAAGCGCTCGCGATCCGCTGAGAACATGGTATCGGGTGAGTAAAAATGCAAAGCCGGCAGAGGACCTGAGTAATTCTGATATTCCGGTGTGTTGAATAAATAGGGAAATGTACCTTTTGCCACCTCATCAGCGAAACCAAAGGCGTTAGGTAAAGCGCTAAGAGCCATGGGTAAATAGTTTAGACTATCGAGAAAAACGACATCGCCAATTTTCATCGAGACAATCTTCGTACCATTCATAATCAGAGAGGGCAGCTGTGTTTTTTGCACTTTGATTAAATACCGTAGAATAAATTGTGCGTCGAAAACTCTAGCATTATGGGCAATGCAGATGGTCTTTTTAAATTTTTGCGATAATGCCAATTTCACGAGCTCCCCAACAGGATCATCGATAAACACGAATTCACGTTTACCACAGTTAGCACAATCGGTCTCTATATCTGTGATATCCAGACATACCGTACATACCCATTGTGCAACACATAAATTCGGCTCGTGAATTCGTGTTCATTTATCATCATGCAATTGCTCGTGTTGTTGCGTCTCAAAATCATAAAATAAAAATCTCGTGGAAGACTTTTTTTTTTCTTTTCCTTTTGCGCTTCTGATTCTTAAGAGGTGCTATAAAACACGCATGCGTAGCCGGTTGCGTTTATTTGCATGTATTACAAAACGGTATACCACATACATGCATCTTTTTATCTGTGGTTTTAATCATACGCGAGCAGCCTCTACAGATTTTCAATGCGTTACAGACGCTGTACCGTCTATATTTACGAGACGTGATACCCGCGGAGCCCTCACCCTTGTGATGAGCGAGGCAAAAAGCACCAAAGAACAAACGATTACAGTCTGCGCAATACTCAGGCTGAGAGTCTCTATTGCCGTTGCAATAAGTGGATTTACATCGAGCACATTGATAGCTACATCGATGCTCGAGTACTCGAATATACTTGGAATTACATTGTGCGCAGAACCCTCGACTACCTAGCGCACCGGCGAGATTTAATATCGGTTGATAGTGATGAGAACGCTCGTCATAGAGAATAAAGAGTGTATGATTAATTTTACCTGTTGCGGTGCGTATTTTGTATTTTCGCCCATCGTACAGAGCCGGAGCGCATTTTCCGAAGGTGAGAAATTCCTAAACAACAATCGCTATACCCTCGTGAACCAAGTAGTCCTGAAAGAGCTGAATTTCGCGCGCACCGCACCCTCTAGACGGTGTCGTTACCCCTGCATTACGCTTGAGCTCTATCGCTGCTGTATATTGCGCACCTCGAAGCCCGTTCCAAATTTGACACCATCGTCTGTGTAGTTCGCCCGTACGTATTTGACCGCGTTCGGCATGCGCACGGGCTGTGACAAGAGATCGTTGTAGACACACATTATCGCGATAACTTATGCGTAAAATTAACTTTTTTGCTATAGACTCGTGTGTAAGTCTAGTACCCACACCGGCTCCTTCGACACCTCGTACTATACATGTCGTCATTCTACATGTACCAGCGTCTATTCGAAATTCGCGCGCACTCTGAGCTACACTATTAATTAGTCGCCATATATCGTCAGGAACGATGTCACGAGCTGGTCGAAATGATAACCATACAGGTCCCTGCGCGAAACACGGTACGCTCAGAGTTATACCCACATAATCATGTCCTTCGCACGATTCTGTAACGCGTGTGAGAACACCTCGTACACCGCCCTCGAACCATGTCAGATGATCGATACCGTCCGGTGGTTGACGAAAAAAAAAAATCTGTCTCTCGACCCTGCATCCTAAAGCGTGGAAAATATCGTCTCTGCTCATTGTCGATACCGAAACGTTCACCAGGAGGTAAAATATCACCACCCCATGCAGCAGTCCTTCCATCGTCAGTTTGTCCACCTGCAAGCATAATTAAACCATTTATTAGAATTTTTATTTCATTTAATTAAAATTTTTATTTGTCGCTAGTTATATACTATGTATATTAATCGTGTAACGTAAGAATTACAAACTTATATATGTTTTTAGTCTTCGAATCCATCGATTGCACCCGGGAACCGCCGACGCATTTCGTCAACCAACTCGATTGTCGGCGGTCTCGGCACAGTGAATCGTGCAAAGTGAAAAACGTTTGGGTCCGACTCGTACCCTGTTTTTTCATTTTACTATTATTATCCCCTTAATTTTTTTATTTTTGTCAGCGTAATTGTATTATTAAAAGCTTACCTGAATCTACCGGGTCCTCGTCGTCCTCCTCCTCCTCCTCGTCCTCGTCCTGCTCCACCTCTTCTTCTTCTTCTTCTTATTCTTCTTCTTCTTCCTCGTTGTCTGTATTACTGTTGGTATCATCGTTTGAACTGTATTGTCGCGATGGACCTGCGACGGCTCCATCTGGTTCTCTCGCAGGGACTGCCATGAAAAGACTGTTTGTTGGTTTATAACCGCAGAATGGCTGGGTAAAATTTATCCAACGATTCCCTGCGGAGCTTTTCGGAACGATTCACCATCGTTGTCCCTGCTATATCATCTGAATAGGTTGTACCCTCCTCATCGAAATCATAGGTGTCGGATCCCATTTCTTCGTCTTCATACCGTCGAACTATATAAAAAGCTTATGAAATAAAGGAAATAAAATAAAAGTAATTAGCGCTTTATATTACTTACGTCTTTCGTTGAGTATGGATTGCAGAGCAGGCTCATTCAGCCAACCTCGTCGACGAATAACACGCACCACCGAATCAATAATTATTCGATTAACAAACAATCCAATATTATACGCGTCAACTAAATCACGCTGATGACACTCACACAGCATACCGCGAATTTTACGAACAACCGCCTGTGTCGGAAGTTCCCATAGGGTGTCTGTAAATTTCTTCTCCCCCACCGCGAACGCAACGACCGCCTACGCTTCAATATAAACTCTATTAATTTTCTTATTAATGAGCGCTTTACCACTCTGACCATGATTGTTCTGTTAGAGTAGTAGTAGTAGTAGTAACCACAGTAAATCAGACAATTAACTAGAGAATTTTCAAAGCGGCTCACTTTTATATATATTCCTTTAACAAGCTCTTTCTCGCTCTCTCTCTCGCTCTCTCTCTCTCTCTCTCTCTCTCTCTCTGCATATACTGCAGCAATGTAATGAATGCGACTAACCAAGAAGATGGCCGCACGCGATAACTTTACAAAAGCAAGACCTAGGGAAATAGTTAGCGATAGTAATGTACTTAGTTATCGAGTTTCGCTGATGAAAGTCATATTGTTTTCATCTAATTTCAAGGCACTCGGCCATGAGGAAAATCATCAAATTTCGTCGACGAGTATTATTTAGTTTTCATGCCACATCTTATCTGTATGTCGAGGTGTGCGTGTGCACATAGGTGTGCGAGAGTATGCAAGAGTTTTGGGATATATTTGCTGCTGTTGCTGTTTCTAGGCTGTTGAGGAGAATGCAACAAATATCAAAGGATATTGGCTAGCAATTTTCAGTCGTATGATTTGCAGTATCAAAAGAAGAGGCGATGCAACTAGATGGTGGGGAAAATCTGTATAAAAGGGAGTATGAACACGAATGACGATTCATTCGAAAAGTTACAGTCTACACGAAAGCAATAAAAATGGCAAATAACGGTGCTACGTCTCACGCGATATCGCCATATATAGCGAACCCCGTTATGTACGGTTCAAATAAATCATTTGGTAAAATAATCGTCGCCGGGCTTGATTTGAACTCTACGTGTACTCTTACACCAGTGGTGAAAATATTGTCGAATACTTTTACCGGAATTACACTCAGTGCGGACGAGTGGCGAGTGTTTAAAAGTGATTTTTCTCGCGTACAACAATATTTCGAAGCTCATGGGACTGATGCCGAGAAAATGTGTAATACCCGCATAGAGCACACAACGCATTACACACTTTTAACCTCGTGTTACCAGCACAGAGCTGTGTCATTTGGTAAAATAAGTGGTAGCGCTAATGAGGAATACGAGAATCAAGAGGAATCTGGAGAATCGAAACGGAAACGCTCCCGTAAATACTCTCCAAACATTGTTCTTTAGCGGCCTACATTTGATATGCTCGTCGAAATAAGTAGAAGAATTGATATTCATATGCAGGCTCTAGAGAGCAAAAGTGAAACGATTCAACGGTGTATGAACGAGGTGGTATCATATGTCCGTGAAAAGATAGTTTTCAGTGAAATGCCTCGTGCAGCAGCGTATGAGATCATCGGTTCCAAGGAATTCTTTGAAGAAGCGCTCGAGCACATCGCGATCTTGCTAACGACGGAGGATACGGAGTTTATGAAAATTATTTTGTCCGAAATAATTGTGCTGTTTCGCGGTCATATCGCTGATCATGCATCGGGAGTTGCATTGCGAACGCAATAATTCTCCGTATGTGCAGCTATTTGTGATAAAGACACTGTTGTAAATAATTGTATATAGTGTACATTTCGCTCGAAATATTATAAATTATACACCGAGGTCCGTCACGGTGAGAAAGAGGGAGAGAGAGAGAGAGAGAGAGAGAGAGAGAGAGAGAGAGAGAGAGAGAGAGAGAGAGAGAGAGAGAGAGAGAGAGAGAGTCCTAAAACCGAAGCATCAGCAAAGGTCTGCGATAGAAAGAAGACGGAGCGCTCGTCTCTGTTTCATTAACACGGCAGATCATGGAATACGTTGTAACAGAGTTACACCCATGAGCGTAGAGATAAGTGAAATAATAGTCCATGTCATAAAATAGAGGCACACTTTTAATCATTAAGTATTATTGTGAACGGCTGGAGAGCCCGAAAAGAAAGATAACACGTTAGGAAAGGATTCGAGGAGACCGTGAAACGTGAGTGACACGAGTCGACGGCTGTCCGATGCCGAGCAAAGGGACAAAGATAGAATGTTTGGATACACCTGAGCGTTCGAACAAGTACATATGTACCGAGGTTTTGCGGGCAATAGGCCATTGCCCCGATAGAAGAACTAGAGCTGTCGCCGTTCCGAAATTCCCTCGCTGACGTAAACAGCAGGTCAGCGACCAGCTGGCCTTGCTGGGAGGCGAGGGGAAGGCGGTGAGCGCGGCAGCGGGGTACCGAAGAAGTCGTTGAAAATGCTTTCGATTTTAAAATTATGATGAAAAATTGACAGAGGGGACTGAGGCGAGGGGAGGCCTATAAAAGGCCGGTGCGGGGAGAGAGGAGCTTTCTTGGCTCAAAAGGCTAATCTAGAAAGGATAAAAGAAAAAGAACAGTAAAGAGTAAAAATTGAACAGTGGAAATTCAAAAAGAAGAAGAAAGATACGAAAAGTAGAGTCTGTGTGCATCTCAAACAAGTGGAGCGAGTGAGGGACCCTTCGAGACCCGGAAGGAAAGAGGACAAAATCAGGCGAGCGATAGAAATCTAATTAGAAATAGCCAGATAAATCTGATATAACGCATGCGATCATAGAAATCTAGCTTGTCCATGAGTCGTCTAGTAGGAGATCATTAGAAATAGATCCGGGCGAATGAGCAGGTAGTTTTTAAGGAAATAGGATTAAGAAGATAGATCGAAGTGTATAGAATAAGTGCATCGAGGTAGGCGTGCAGATCCCGGAAATAAAATAAATAAATTGTGTTTTAAAACCGTCGAGAGAATCAAGGAACGAAAATCGCATAAGTGGGAAGGAGACAGAGTGCGAGTAAGACAAGAGAGAAAGAGCAAAGAATTGTACATAGAGTTTCTACACTCTATACAAGTAGTGCGGTGTGTCTGTGTGTGTGAGGCGACAATACCGAGGCGTCTTCCCGTAACTGTAGCTCGAGCCCCGAAATACCCAGAAGTTGTGCTCGAATAAGCAGAAATAATAATAACTAAAATCGAGGGAATTCCCTGATTTTCGAGACCAAAAAGATAGAATTAAGAAATATAGAAGATAGGATAATTGTAATACAATATAGAATAAGTAGCATTAAAACATAGAATAAATAAGTACGAGTGGATGAGCGAGAGAAGCGTGAGAGCAAAAAGAATTGTGAATAGGGTTCCTACACCCTATAAAAAGAGAAAATGCGAAGTAGCATAACTAGAAAGCGAAATCTCGGTGCGACAGATATCCGATAATCCCGTGTAACACCGAGCGAGAAAGGAGCACCAATAAAGTCAGAGCGAAAGAATCAGAAAAGAGAGCTGAGACGCTTGACCAAAGGAGTGAGTGCGAGGAAAGATAGCGAGCGGTGCGGTATGGATATAGCGGCGAATAGAACATAGGTATAGTGAAACTGTGCTACGAACCATAACAGACTCCCGAGTGATACCGAGAAATCGCGCATCACCAATAAAATAAATAGATTGCGGAAATAATCGGTTGCATACCCAGTGTAAAGGAAGATCCTCGAAAATTTAATGATTGTAATAAAAAAAAGTGAGGTTTGGCTATAAATTATTTGTCTTAAATAAAGCATCACTGTCCACCACCTTGAAGTCTACATTAATTAGTTTTGTGTCGAGCCCAAAACCCCACGAAAAATAAAATTACATGTGAACGGGAGAAAAATACCGTTACAACGTGCCAATGTCGATTAGCAGCAAAGCAGCAGAGCTTGGTAAGTAAAAATATAAAATAATTTTAAATCATGTAATATTTATTTTTAATTATAAAAAATAATGTCTTGCAGAGCGAGTAGCCCCTGCATATGAGCCGACACCGCGGGTTCGTTATTTGTGTTATAGAGAGCGTGAGGAGGATACATATACTGTACAGATAGAGCTAAGTTCGGGAAAGAAAAGTGTCACCCGACATCCTCATCCACAGATATCGTCGGTGGCAGAAGATCATCAACGCTGCCAACTTTGTATAATGAGGCGTGGCATATCAGGTAAGACAATATCGATTATTCTGTACACGATGTTTTTTATTGATCAGTGCATTCAATTAAATATTCGGTGCGCAAATAAGTTCCCGCTATTTTTCAAGAGATGGCTCCAGTAGTAAGTGCTAGTCGATTGGGACATAAGCAAAACGTCATGAACCAAGTTTAGACATATGGTAAACAAACCACTTTGACACATTAGTGATTTTGTTTTTCTGTCATATACTTTTGGTTGTGTGAAAATGTCTGATTTTGTGCCAAATAATCGTCATTTGCGGGAAGTGTCGCTTTTCTTCTTTCATTCGAAGAAAACGGCGGCTGAAGCGCATTGAGAACTCCAAAAGGTTTACGGAGATGCTGCTCTATGTGAAACAACATGCCGTGATTGGTTCCGTCGCTTCACAGACGGTGGTTTTAATGTTGACGACCGTTTTCGTGAAGGAAGGCCAAAAATCTTCGAAGACGCTGAATTGGGGGCATTGCTCGATGAGGATCCGTGCCAAACGCAAAAAGAGCTTGCTTCAGCATTAGGAGTTACCCGCCAAGCCATTTCCAAGCGATTGCATGCGTTGGGAATGATTCAAGAGACGTTGAGCATCGTTTTTTCGCCTGTGAACAACTGCTCCAGCGGCAAAAAAAGAAGGGTTTTCTTCAACGCATCGTTACAGGTGATAAAAAATGGATTCATTACAGCAACCCAAAGAGAACAAAATCATGGGGACTGCCCGGCTATGCGTGTACGTCGTCGGCTCGGCCGTATATTCACGCTGCGAAGATTTTGCTGTATATTTGGTGGGACCAGGGCGGTGTTGTTTATTATAAGCTGTTGAAACCGAACGAAACCATCACTGGGGAATGGTATCGAACTCAATTGATGCGATTGAGCCGAGCATTGCGCGAAAAGCGGCCACAATACGAGTAGAGGCACGAAAAAGTGATTCTACAGCATGACAACGCTCGGCCTCACGTTGCCAAACCCGTTAAAACCTACTTAGAAATGCTCAAATGGGAAGTCCTACCCCACGCGCCATATTCCCCACATAGTGCGCCGTCCGATTATTACTTGTTCCGTTTGATGGCACATGGTCTGCCTAATCAGCAGTTCAGCTCATATGAAGACATCTCAAAATGGCTTGATTCGTGGATAGCCTCAAAAGACGAACACTTCTACCGTGACGGTATTCGAGCTCTGCCAGAAAGATAGGAAAAAGTTGTCGCTAGCGATGGGCAATATTTTGAATGATTCATTTGTAAACATTTTTTCACAATAAAGTTGCATTTTCATCAAAAGAAAACAGCGGGAACTTAGTTGCGCACCTAATAGTTGTTTCATTCTTTTTTCAGAAGTACATAATTTAAAAGCGATATTACGAGTGATAATACAAATTAATTCCGTATAGCGATAAAAATAAAATTAACGGTGAAGGAATCTCCGAGCGTGGATTACCGTGTTTGCAGGGCTGTTCCATACGACGTTAAATGTGTAAAGTGCTTTCCATAAAATATTGATGAATTTTAAAAATACCTGATCTTACTGTGTCTCTTATTTTTATAGCATAATAATTAGAGAATTATAATTGAAGTCTTTCTCTCTCTCTCTCTCTCTCTCTCTCTCTGTGAGGGATCATATTCTACATCTTTTGCTGCAGAGCAAGCGCTTTGCGAGGAGCACAGCGCAGGGCTATGCTAGTTATGATTCATAGAAGAGCTCCTACGTAGCGTGTATTTAGTGGAACGTCGTGGAAGACCCATTGAACTTGGGGAGCTGTATATCGAAATGTCCTGTATAGTGCCTCGTTTCAATAGCGTTGTCCGCGGCGAAGTGATTTACCCGGACTTTGATGGGTACTGCGAGGTGTTGTTAGTCGATTTCGGCGAAACTATTTACATCGACTGGTCTCACCTATTTCATCCGGAGCCTCTAGGAAGAATGCTGCCGGCTCTTGTCATGGAGTTTTCAATATACGGACTCGAATGGGTGGACGTTGCAGGTATTGATCAGCTCGTCGAAGAAGCGTGCGGTAGAAATGACTTGATCGCTGTCATGATGCGACCTTTTTTCGGCGATAGCGTTCCGCGGGTTCGATTATCGAACGGTGAACGCGCGGACGTGGCGGCTGTTATTATAGAAGCCTTCGGTGATGAGATAGATATCGGCTACGATATCGATGCCGTAGACGAGGGCTTTGATGAGGACATAGTAATGAATTAAAGACACGACGCTGTGCGTGCGTGCGCGTGTGTGTGTGTGTGTGTGTGTGTGTGTGTGTGTGTGTGTGTGTGTGTGTGTGTGTGTGTGCGTGTGTGAGAGAGTACATTCGAGAGACAGGAGTTCAAAATCGCTTTGGCAGGAGGGTAGATGCCTACAACAGCTGCGGTGGTGAGTACATAATTTAATTCATTTTTCCAAGTATGTGTACACCTTTGCTCCATCCTGCTCTTATCGCTACTCTTCCTTCTTCACCAAGGTACCCACACCACCTTACTTTACCACCCCCACGTTACCGACACTGGTCGAGCAGAGTGGGTAGCGCGGCGGTGGAAAAGTGAGGTGGTGGGGGTATCCGCGTGGTGGGGGAAGGAGTGGGGATAGGAGTGGGATGGAGCAAAGGTGTACACATACTACTCCTTTTGTATGCATGATTTTGATATACAAATAGATTCGTTTATTCCACCTGTACAGCCTTCGTTTTTTATAATAGGCCTTCTTCTTTCCTCCTGAAAGCTAGACAATCCTCATATTAGTCACCCTCTTTTTTACTGCCTTAACTGCTGTTTTATTACCAAACTCTGACTTTCACCCAAATACAATACTTTTCTTCCCTCTCCATTAACAACTGTATCCTGCGAGTATCTCACCCCATCCTCTCTCCCCACGCCCTCGCAATCCACGATTCCCTGCCCCTCTTCCATTCTCGAATTCCAATCCCCAGCAATTATAACGGTCAACGGCTCTCCTCTCTATTTTCCATACATTTCCTCTGTTCCTCCTCCGCTCTTTTAAACCGCGATTTACATGGATTTTCTCAATCCATAACTCTTTATTCATATTACGTCCCTTAATTTTAACAATCATTCCATACTATCACTGTTCTACTCTACACTTATCACATACACTCTTTTTAATTCTTACTAAGTGTCCCTCTGCCATTCTTCCCCTTGGCTAATCGGGTACTGCCGCCTTCGCCCACTGTTACGTCGGGCCCAAGATTTAAGGTCTGACGAACACGGTCGGTCTCGCTTATGCGTCAAGGCTTAGCAGCCCTTTACAGCGAGGACGGAGACCTCGCCCTTTTCAATTGGAAATGGGAGACTTTTACCTGGTGAGCGTTGGATAGAGGTGGGCTCGAAGGTGTACTGTTGACACTTGTCCTTTTTTGTGGTAGTTCTTCTTCCTTGTCGTGTTGTCGATCTCTGCTCGAAGGCGCCTCTCTTTGACTCATACCCTTTAGTTAGCGATGGAAGGAGAAAGATTGGCTGATCGTATCCAAGTAGATTATCGTATTGTTTATTTGTACGTGTAGCGTACACAACCCACAAAACACAAGTTAGAAATACACAGAGTCTAGAACAATATCGTAGGAGAGGCAACTTGGCCTGTTACGGTTAAGCGGAGTGACTTATTCGCGACACACGTCACTTATATGTTGCCGGACAATACATTACACAACGCGACCGCGGGAAATAGTAATGGAAGACTGAGCATTCGCGCTGTGGAATGTCTTCCTTATGTCCCCTGGGTTTTCGTGGTAATATTAATTAGGAAAAACTCGCGAATTAAGCTGAAACGCTATTCTAGTTTTCGAAAATCCCCCCTTTAGGCTGGCATGAATCAACTTGTTCACCTTCCTCGAGGGTGGTTCCCCCTAAAGAGAGCGTGAATCACTGGCTTAGTTCTAGGACTGCCCCCGAATAGGTGTTTCCCCTAAACCTATACTCTATTTTAGCTCTACTCGCCCTTAGCGGCGAGTGTCACAATTAGGGCGTTCGCAGAAAAGACAGGTGCAGAGGCAATCGTAAGATGTATCTATTATGACTAATGCCAGTTAGGCGCCACTCGCCGCAAAAAGGGGTTTGGATGTGTCTCCCCCAATGTCAAACACAGGGATTACTCAATTGGAAGGGATAGCTACCCCAGCTGCTTCGCTCGTTCATCGTGACCGGCTCATACCTACGAGATAATAAAGGAAAAACAAGGATCTCGCAGGACGTAACACCCACCACTTAAACGCTTTGTCCAACCGCTTTAATGTCCAACCCCTTTTTCGTTCTTTTCCTTAATCCGTGTTTCTTGTACTAGGGACTTTGTCGAACACTTGCAGCAAACTCGTGCTTCCCTTAATTTCCCAACCCCTGCCATATTCTACATCACCGCTCTTATGACTTTGCTTTCCTCTTCTTTCCTGTCGATCTCGTTCCCGCTCCCTCTCATACGGCACTTTCTCTATTTTCCCCCTCTCTCTACCCAATACCACCAGGCTCCGTTTACGCACATTTTCATATACCCCAAACTAGTAATTTTCCCCGACCGCTTCATCCTCCGCTTCTTTTTTCACTTCCGTCTCTCTCACGGTTAAGTCATCCAAGATTCAAATTCTTGCGCCTCTCAACTCTCCCCTTTGTCTCATAATCTTAATTTTGTTCTCCCGCGACGCAAGCGTAACTACCTTGCTGCCCTCCGAACAAATCACTCTCGTAATTTCGGGTACAATCCCCATTTTTGCTCGCACAATTTGGCTAATTTCTTGCGTCATTCCCCTTTCATTCCCAGCTATATTAACCCTTTTACGGCTATATTTCGCTTCTTCCTGTTTCTCTCCTGCACCTCCCAACGCCAGTCGTCATTGCTTAGAGCCCTCGGCTGTCGTTGCGCGTCTCTGCTGTTCCGTCGTCCACTAAGCTATGTCCAATCTCCCTCGGCAACCGGTGTTTCCACATTGTTTGCTCATACCGCAACGCTCGCTCCCTCGTGCCTCGCCGCAGGCACGAGGTGTCTTACATCCTGTCGTCCATTCGCCAATTTCCTCTCTGCCTCCTGTCACGTCTACTTTCGTTATAGTCTGCCCCCTCTCCTCTCTATACCGTAGTCCTCTCGCGTCTGCCTAACTGCATTAGTGCAGTAGCCACGCTTCCATGTCCCTGTATTTCTCTCTCCTTACATTTCTCTTTCCTCCCCGCCGTCCTCTCTGGGCGCCGATCCCGAAACCGAGCCACCTTGCACTGCTTCCATGAGGTCCACCTCCGATCCCCTTCACAAACAAGGGTATACAACTTAGCAGGTCTTGGTGTGAGATCGCTACAAGGCCTCGGCCATCTTCAACTCGTGCGAGAAACTCATCTACTTCCTCCTCGTGTCTACTGGAGAAGGAGACATTCCATTTTCGTAGGATGTCGCACGCTTTTATAGCCAGTGCTGCATGACGCGAATTGGTATTATTCGTTTTGACCGGAGATGAATGATGGAATGGATTCGTCACTATCGCATTATCATTATCCACGTGTGTCAACGGGATGGCGTAATTTTTCCCCGAAGTACCAGCATCCCCGTGCACCGTGACGTGTTAATCGAAACAAACAAAAAAAATTAATAAATAAATAAACCGATCAATCAAATAAATAAAAAATAATGGGTCGAAGTTACTACTGTCAAATAAAATAAATAATTCGGGTAAAAAACAGATACTAAAGTGAAGGATCCTTGTATGTTAATGAGTATGAGTACATTATATCCGGCTCGAAGGACCAAAAAATGTATGATACTGACTGTGAGACTGAGTTTGAGTTTGAAATTATTTTTAATCTGTCGACAGGTAGCAAGTCGATACATTCACACGTAGCATGTCGAGTGACAGATGCGAATAGTAAGATTAAGGATCCTGGTGACAAGTATAAATAATGAAAAGCACTCAGTAATGAACAATAATAAATTCAATGTTTATTTAAATTATATAACAGTGATTGCATAAAAAATACCTGGTGATTATAACAAATATATACTGTGATTTGTCTGGCCTGCGTGTTGATGTACTGTTGGTGAGTAGGTTCTCAGGCCTCTGAGTTGACTTGTTGATTCCGTGTGGTTGATCCTGGTGATACGGTCTGGTTGTAGAGCTCGAGTAAAGCCACACGGCAGGCTGATGAGTGTCTGGACGCCGATGATCGGTGCAAGGCAGAATGGCGTCTCTGCCGCCAACGAGCGAACCACGCCGCTGACGGTTATGTGAGTGCTGCACTAGTCCTGTTGGCTTACTGTGATTCGCACTGACACTGAGTTGAAACACGGGTGATTTGACCAAGAATGTACTACACTATAATAATGAATGCGCACAAAAGTGATTAGAACGAGTGAATATCTCTGTGAGTTTACGCGGGAACGTGTACTGCGAGCGACTCGAGTGAGAACAATGGCCACATCCGTCGACCACGAGGCAGAGTAACAAGAAGACGGACGTGCGTCACAGCTTGCTTGTGATTCGCTGTCAGCGATGGAAGGCGAGCCTTGTGAGTGGTCTTGCCGATAGGGCCACGCTAACAGCGTTGGCCGTTTGAGTGAGCTTCGATCGAGGATGTGAGCAGATGGACAATATGCATGAGTGCGCGGTCGATAAATCGATATAGCATACCTGCGAGCTATACCATATGACGCGAGGCGTCAGATGATTGTGAGTGTAGCGTGTGCATGAATTGAGTGTGTGCTTGGTAGGCGTGAAAACTGAACAATCCTGAATAAATAATGAATAAATAAATAAACGTCAAAAATTAAAACCGGCCGTCAAATGAATAAATAATAATAATAAATAATAATAATAAAGAAATTGTAGAAGTTACCTTAACGAACCGTTAAGGTATGGAAAACAGATAATAAATCGGATATTAAAAAAAAAATAATAAAATTGAGATGGACAAAACAATAAAAAGAAAAAGGAGAAATCTTCAACAAATCAATTAAACCAATAAATAATCTATTAACGAATTAATCAATTGCCACGTTACACTATATATCAAAGAAAAAAGACGGAGTCTAAGGTGACGAGGATTTGGAGGGGTGAAAAAGGAAAAATCTATGCTACATTTTATGATACAAGTTACAATCACATCAGTCGAGAACGTAATGCAAGGCAGACGTAATAAACTAAAAGTACGAGTTGAACTGCTTTTGAAAAATATTCAGGAAGTGAAAAATCTGATTCGTACAAGATCAGATCTACTTCTTATCATTAAAAGGCTTCAAATACCTGAACAAAAATCTTTCAGCAATTAACAGGGCGGGCAAGATGACAGAATTCCATCCAACGAAGAGCCAAAGTGGAACTTCAGCAAGACCATCTTATCAATGATATTAAATTTGTGCGGACGAAGTTCGGAAAGAGAATCATCGTTTATGTGGACACCGAATTCGCCGTCTTCCTACCTGCCAGACTTGTGGAAGTTTTCGACTATGGTAAAAAACTGTTTCAGCACATGGTTAAAGTGTCGCACAATGGTCAATTCTACATGAACTATTATGGTGGAAAATATAATAGTGTTGAATTCAAACGTCTCTGAAACAGTCTGACTATGGAGTCATCTGCTGCATCAAACCACAGAGACTAGAGGGAAGGAGTGCCATCTTTGTATAGCGAAACTGTACAGGAAACGACCGTAAATGTGTCCTGTCGACAAATCGGCATGTAGGCGTCGCATTGTAGTTAGAGACCGAAAATATAGAAATACAGTCAGTCGACAGGGTGAAACTGACCATCATGGTGGTTTAAACATTTGCGCTTATTTTGTTTATTTGGTTGCGTTTAAAATTACGGGTTTGGGACGGGGACTTCGAGAGAGACGAAAGAAGTATCTAGTAATTTACTTTTACATAAATGTAATCAATAATCAAACTAATTTACAAATAAGAATTATAACAAACAATTGCAGTTAAAAAAAATCATTTCAATTCAAAAATAAAACTCATGAACCTAGATTTGATTGGACCTGGCACCTCGTGCATACGAAACTGAAACGCTATCTTCTCAGCTATCTGATTACTTGTAGACGAAAATTACTTTGTCGTATTGTTGAAAGCAAGCCTTAAGGGACCTAGTTGGGATGACATGCCGACAGAGCGCGCAAACTGATCGCGAGCGCAAGCGAGCTCGGTTATCCTGTCTAAGAGTCTGCTATCTCACTAAGAGGTGCTCGCTCGCGTTCACTATACTACTCTCCGTCATTATCTTCAATAAAGACGCATCGTTCTATTGTTCATCCGCATACATTTATTACTCGACCCTGTAATCGTGCTACAAGTTTAATAACTACAGCACGTGTTCAGTTTTCACGCTTACCAGACACACTCAACTCATGCATACGCTACAGTCACAATCATCTGACGCCTCGCGTCATATGGTATAGCTCGCAGGTATGCTATATCGATTTATCGACCGCGCACTCATGCATATTGTCCATCTGCTCACATCCTCGATCGAAGCTCACTCAAGCGGCCAACGCTGTTAGCGTGGCCCCATCGGCAAGACCACTCATAAGTCTCGCCTTCCATCGCTGACAGCAAATCACAAGCAAGCCGTGACGCACGTCCGTCTTCTTGATACTCTGCCGCGTGGTCGACGGATGTGGCCATTGTTCTCACTCGAGTCGCTCGCTGTACACGTTCCCGCGTAAAGCTCACGGAGATATTCTCTTGTTCTAATCACTCTAGTGCGGATTCATTTCTGTAGTGTAATACATTCTTGGTCAAATCACCCGTGTTTAAACTCAGTGTTAGTGAAACTCACAGCAGATCATCAGAACCACAGAACCAATCACATAAACGTCAACGGCGTGGTTCGCGCGTTGGCTGCACAGACGCCATTCTGCTCAGCACCGATCATCGGCGTCCGGACTCTCATAGACTGCCGTGTGGCACTATTCGAGCTCTACAATCAGACCTTATCACCAGGATCAACCACACGGAATCACCAAGGCAACTCACAGGCCTGAGACCCAATCACCAACAGTACATCAACACGCAGGCCAGACCAATCACAGTAATATATTAAACACAATCAACAGGTATTTTTTCATGCAGCCAATGTTACATACTTTCAATAAACGTTGAATTTATTATTGTTCATTACCGAGTGCTTTCAATTATTTATACTTGTCACCAGGATCCTTAATCTTACTATTCGCATCTGTCACTCGACATGCTACGTGCGAATGCATCAACCCGCTATCCACCAACAGCGTAGTAATACTCAAGTGATACAGGTTCACTGTGCAGAGCACTATATTCATTGTTATTTATTATGTTGTACTCAGTCCCAATAGGCACTTACTCTACGCACTTGTTAATTCATCTCATAGTGCCTTGCCGCATCAGTTAGTGTATATCTTAAAGGTTTTTAACACTTTTGTTGGAACATTATCAAATATTTAGAATATACTCATATTCAACCATCATACATTTTTTTGGTCCTTCGAGCCGGATATAATGTACTCATACTCATTAACATACAGCACGTATATAAATTATTTAGGCATTTTTCGGTGTTTTTTTCGGATTCAGCTGATACACTCGCGGATACACTCTCGGGCATCAATTATTATTCCGAACGGCTATAAGAGCCCGAATATTATTTCAGAGTACCGAAACACCTGAGTAACAGACTCGGTACAAGCGTACCAAGGTTTGCGGGCACTAGGCTATCGAACCCACGTATGAAAAAGTAGCTACGTCACACTTCCGGAATTCCCTCGCTGACATAAACAGCAGGTCAGCGACCAGCTGGCCTTGCTGGGCGGCGCGGGGAAGGCGGTGAGCGGGGCGACGACTAAGCTACGAGATCAGGAAATGCGTTGAATTTGAAAATTACAATGCAGAGGGGAATGAGGCGAGGGGAGGCCTATAAAAGGTCGGTGCGGGGAGAGAGGAGCTCTCTTAGCACAGAAAGTTCGAGTATTAATATACAAGAAAAATTAGAGACAAAAACTACGAAACAAGTTATAAAGTGTTACGTCCTACCAACAGATCTTGATTCTCAAGATATGAATGCGCACAAGGACGCCACAGGATTTCGGGCAGAAATTAGATCTCGCTTGAACTGGGCTTCACCGGTAGGGAGGAACCTTCACTAATCTTATAAATTTTAACTAATGTGGGCTGAACAGAAATTCTCCCTCGATGTAACACGAATATTATAAGAATGCTAATGTTTGGTTACTCACCGGTTACGGCCGTTCATTGTGTTAGGCTGCGTGGTTGAACGTAGGGCGTAGCGGGTATATTCTAATCAATCGTGATGACTGGGATGTTGCTCAGTTTGACGGTTGTACGATGCTTTCGCTGGACCACCTTGATGAATCGCCGACGGGTCGCCGGTTGTCGTAGAATAGCTTCTGGGTTCTTCCTTGGTACTGGAACCGCTGGTTCAGGAACTGGATGGTCCGGTACAGCAGGTACTGCTGTTCTGGTTTCGGCGATAATGATCGTAGGTCCCGCGTATGACACGTTACTGACTATGACCGGTTTTGACGGAGGTTGTATCGCACGCGCTCGTTGAACTACTTTTGCAACAGTACGGTTGTTGCCCCTTGGTAAACGACAGTTATTAATGGGTTCACTGAGGGAGATCAAACCGGTTGCGAATTGCTCCGGTGTGAGCGTATCTTTGAGGGAATTCACTAGGCTCAGTGTTTGAGCAACGATTGAATGCACTCTACGGATTTGGTATTTGCGGCCTCCGCGTCGTCGGGCCATGAATGTTCTATGACGATAGAAGAAGGAGGTCTGATATGGAGGAGCTAGGACGACGCTTGTTGAATTTAACGAGTTATAGACCTACAAGCTGGATCTCTCCTCGATCAACCACACCATACTATACCACTAATCGTGCATGTGTTCCGCAGGGGTTCTGCACAGGTTGATCAGTGCGGTATGTGTGGCCAAATCGAAACGAGGTCAACCTGATGGCTGTATGAAATTAATGAACTGCCAATGAGTTCCTCCAGGGGCCGTACATGCCAAGACAGTAGGCGTGCATCAATTCCGCAAGGGACCTGCACTACCGAACCGCTTCAACACGGAGTTTCTCTGGGTTATAGTCACTGTGGTATTCGCTTGATGCTAGGGATGACGTTCAATTCCCGTCGAATGTAGGAGGGTAGTTAGAAATTGAATCACTCACGGTTTAATTGTTTGATGATGAATTTATTTTGACACTTGTGTATTCAATAATGGTTAGTTCCGAATGTTAACGCTTTTAGTGTTCGGCTCGCGTTAGTTTATAACACGAGAACTCAACAAAAACCGGTGTTTGCTTTAATGCACTGACCGTTGAGAGGCTCGTCACCTTCCCAAGCGCGTTAATCCGTTGTAAAACACGTTAATACATCAATTTAAAAGTACTCTCTGAGTGTCGCGTGGGACTGATGCCTGATGACTTGATTAGTTAATTAGACCGGAAAGACTGATGAAGACTGTGCGAAAATTACTGAACTGACCTGTTCTGCTTTACTTGCTTAAATATCATTCTACTGTGCATCTTTGACTCGTGGAGGGAGTAATAATTCTCTCACGGTACTTCAAGGTGGCTGCAAGGTTATCTTGGCAGTTTTGGTTACATAGGAGCCCTTATCGGTGCCGACTACATCAATGGTATTAGATCGGCCGACAACAAAATTCCTCACTGTGGATGTTATGATAGTTTTTGGTTACATTGCCCTTATCGGTGCCGACTACATCAATGGTATTAGATCGGCCGACAACAAAATTCCTCACCGTGGATGTTATGGTATCATACAGGCATAAGTCCCTCTTAATTCTAAGCGGGGGGTGCTAGGGAATGATCAATGGTAGAGGCAGATACGGGCGAACCCCCTTAATTCGCTCCCAATAGTGGCTAACCACTGAACCACAATTACATCTTAGTACAGTGATTTGGCACCCTCTGGATTTGAACAGCCAGGGGTTGTAGATTAAGGATAATTGTATTGCCAACCTTTTCCGACTTTTGGTTTTCGAGTTAATGCGGCGAGTATAAATCGATTGAGAAGAGTGTGCTTTGATTATTTGCATCTGCCTTCCTTTCATTGCATTCCCCACAGACCATTTCGTATAGGTATGTAGTATGTTAGATCTATGTCTGCGTACCTAAATATAAATGTATATGTAGTGCCTACATTGTAAAATCATTATTATATTATTGTTATTATTATTATTATTATTATTTAATTAATTTGAGTAGTAAAGTAAGATATAAATTAATAGTATTTACTGAAATAGTATTTATATTATGGTAAGCAAAGCAGTATACGGGCACCGCAGTGATCCAACGCATTTATAAAAAATAAAAATAATATATTCATATGAGGACGCTGGACGTAACAAAAGAGTTATTTCCAAGTTTTATATGGTGGAATCTGTGTTCTGGGAGGAAAGAGACCCCAAGTGCGTGGAAGAAACGAAGACTACCCAACGAGAAAAAGACAGGCGAGCTATCGTAATAAGATAAAACCTGAGTGGTGAGATATCACCTAATTCGAGAATAATTTAGAGATAGACAGGTGGAAGTGAGGAGACAGAACTGCATAAAATAACTTGAATAGTATATAGTACCTAGTGTAAGATAATAGAATTAAGTGATTAGAGCTAAGTATAGAAAATAAGTCGTGTAGGATTAGCTCAGCGATGCCATATTAATTAGAATTAAAAGTAAGACTAGCAAAAATAAAAATCATGTCATAGAGTAGTGGAATCGACAGGCAGAACCAGCATATCGCAAGTGAAAGAGCAAGTGAGATCGCTAGACGTTGAACCGTAGGTGAGTTAGAAAGGGACAGAGGTCCAAGTGAAACATCGGTTTGAAAAGCGAGGTAGGCGCGGCTGGTGGTGTGCGTATGTATGAGCACCGAGCGTACAGCGATACCACTGTACAAAACAATAATAGACTTTCGAGAATACCGTGAATCTGTGCATACGAAATAAAATAAGAATTGTAGAAATAATCGCTGAAATTATGGAATTTAAATGTCATAATACTGAGTACCAGTGACCGGAAATTAAAAAGTGACGTTTTATGGATTTGTCTTTTTGAGAATAAAGCCTCACTCTGAACCACCACGAAGCCTACATTAATTAGCCCTGTGATCGAGCCCGAATTCCCACGAAAAATAAAAATAATTCTTCACGATAAAAATTATCGTTACAGTATATATATAGCACATGTGGTTCTTGGCGTCCACAGCACCGCGGGACACTTTTACGTATACGCCAGACGACGAAAATAGCACTCCTCCCCTCTAGTCTCCATGCATCAAACGTTGATATTAAATTTCACATAATCATCGTCAGTGAAAATACTTGAAAATATAGTGAAAAGTGTACAATGTAATATGTAACTCAAAAAGTTTTTGAAAAATTATACTTTTTATATGTTATGAGGAATTATTGGAAATCACCTTGACAATCTTTTCAGGTTGATGATGTTATTCACTATATTGTAAAATAGTTACACTCTCTAGCCTACTTTATTATGTCAAACGGTGTAAAGAGCCGAGGGATACGCAGAAACACCTGCAAAATTAGACTCGGTACAGGCGTACCGAGGTTCGCGGGCGATAGACCATCGCCCCTGGTATAAAAACTAAAGCTCTCGCCGCTCCGGAATTCCCTCGCTGACATAAACAACAGGTCAGCGACCAGCTGGCCTTGCTGGGCGGCGAGGGGAAGGCGGTGAGTGCGGCAGCGGCAGATCGCAAAAGCCGAAAAGATGCGTTAGATTTTAAAATTACGATGAAAAATAGGCAAAGAGGAATGAGGCGAGGGGAGACCTATAAAAGGCCACTGCGCGGGGGAGGAGGTCTCTTGGCCTCGGAGCGTGGATAGAAGGCGTGTTAAAAGACAAGTCGAAAAATCTGAACATTCTAAAAATTACGAGAGAAAAGTTAAGCATTATCAACGAATAGATTCTGAATAAATTCGGGTCCAGTGCATAACGGAACATCGAATTAGTGAGAATGGAAGACAGCGGAACAATGAAAGGCAGGCGAGTGGTTTAAATAATACAAAGAATTGGTTTTAGTGGAGTTAAAAAGAAACTAGTCATAAATTAGGATATGGATAGGTTTAGGAGAATAGAATTAAGAGAATAAGTGTCTGTGCGAATAGATCTAAGTAAAATTAAATGCATAGGATTAATTAATACGTTTAAGCGAGTAGTGTATCCGGAAATAGAATTAAATAGTATGGACTTTAAATCGGAAGTATAAACGGGAATTGCCCGCCTGGATGAGTGGAAGAGAGAAAGAGAGAAAGTGAAACGAGAGTAAAAGAGAAAGAATTGTAAACAGAGTTAATACACTCTGTCGAAGGAGCGAGTGCGAGGTAAATGACTGGTAGTGTGAGTATGTCTGTGCACCGAGCATACAGCAATACCACTGTATAAGAAGAATAATAAACTTCCGAGGGTACCGAGAATTTATGCATGAATAAGACGAAATAATAATAAAATAATCGCCGGAATTTTCGAATCTGAATGCACCATTCTATATAATGAGGCCGAAAACTGTAAAATAACTTGTTATAAACTTATTTATTCTGTATATAATAATAAACCCTACTCTCACGCACTTGGAAGTCTAACATTAATTAGTTTTGTGTTCGAGCCCGAACTCCCACGAAATATAAAAATAATTGTTAACGATAAAAAAAAATTACCGTTACAATATATTTTGTAGTTAATCATAAGTATAATATCATAATATATTACTATGCTTATTATTTTTATTGTAAAAGGATTTTTTTATACGGAAAAAAAGTCATTTTTATGTGGCATATTTTACTTCCTTATTTCTTTTCCAAAACCTTGCTTTTACACATAGCCTATTATACGTGGATCCAATTCTTCAGGGATCTTACGTTTCTATCAGCACAGTTATGTTTCAAGATATTGGAACGATGTGAACATTTAATGGTGTCGAGTTCTGGAGACAACTTTCGTAACGAAGGGCAGTCCAGCGTTTCCAGATCAACAATGGATGATGATGATGATTATGATGATGATGATGATGATGATGATGATGATGATGATGATGATGATGATGATGATGATGATGATGATGATGATGATGATGATGATGATGATGATGATGATGATGATGATGATGATACATCCAAGAATCTCGCAGTGCATCTTTTCTCCTCCAAGCATTTCCCAAAAATGGTTCTAGTATTTTTAAAGATAGCTCAAATTATCATTGTAGCTGATTCGTATGGTATATCGCCAGAGCTCCAGGATATTCCATGAAAGTTGCGTTCTAGCTACGAATTGATACTCTTATATAATATTTCGCCGGTGAGGTGGTCCATGCACAAGGTAGTTTGAAGAGAAGTGTTACAGGCTCAGGTGTTTTATCGGTATTCATTTTAATTGTTGAAATTTCTTTCAGCACAAATTCGTCAATAGGTTTTTTGAACCCTTGAACATCGATAATGAAGTCCATCTTAAGTGGCATTCATCAGGCTCCATTATATGGAACCAATTTTATACTAACTTTCTCACTCCACCACTAATTGAATTATATTCTACTATTCGAGCATGCAAAATTAGACAGTATGCACACGTTTCAGGGGGAAAATTATTTTTAGATTCAAACTCCAGGCGGTTGTCAACGGGACCTGATTTGAGAGACTCGTTCCGCTTCGAATAGTCAATTGCGATCAGTGGTACTTAATTTAAAAATTCACTCTCATTTAGCAGTGGCTCGGCTTCTTTACAGTAATAGCTCGATTGGAAATTGGCATACATTTCATATAGTAAAGCGTACTGGTTTTGATCAATATTAATATTCAAATTTCCATATGGATAACACTGTGAATTTAGATACAATTTCACATCACTAACGTTACAATAATTGAAGATTGAACGAGCTTACCTGTAAGTGAAGTTCAATCATGATTGTATGAGCGCCTCTTCCGAAGAGATCAGGATGTAGTACCCTCTACTTTATGCCGATGTCGCCACAACTCCCAAGTGTAGAAAAAAAAAGAGGGTTGTTTACTCCCGACGCCAACTCGATTCCTCATTCTTCAAAGCGATGCCGAAACAACAGTAGCGGGGTTGAAATTTATGTTTCAACGAAGGGTCGTTTTTACGGGCGGGACTGATCTCTTCGGAAGAGGCGCTCATACAATCATGATTGAACTTCACTTACAGGTAAGCTTGTTCAATCTTCAATTGTATTTCGCGCCTCTTCCTCGAGATCAGGATGTAGCTGTTTAAAGTTATCTACTGTTGCGGCATTAATTACATCCAAGGGACTAAGAGATAATTGAGCTTTTTTATATGATAAACTCAATAGTTATTATTCAACCTGGTCAACTTATTCTGAGACAAAAGACAAACAACCTTAACATCAAAATAATTATTTATTTATGATTCTTATTTAAAATAGTTAATGCAAATGAAGTTTTATCCTCTATAATATTACGTTTGTAAAACCGCGCAAAAGTGTTGGATTTTTGGGTCCAACCCGCAGTTTTTAGGATAGTCTCAATATTGACTCCATCTCTACTCGCCGCTGAAGTTGACGCATGTCTTGTGCTGTAAGCGCTGAAGCACGAAATGTCTATACGACTGGCTTTTAACATGTTTTTAATCCACTTACTCAGTGTTTGCGTCGATATTGCTTTGTGTGGTTTTTTAAACGAAACAAATAATTTTCTTTCAGATCCTCGCAATTTTTCTGTCTTTTTTGAATATTGCCTGAGCGCGGAAGCTGGACACAGTATTTCCTCATGATTATAATAAGGAATAATTAGGGTAGGTTGTGCTCTACCAACGCTAGACGTCTTAATTTTATCTGGGATCTTCACTTCTAAGTGATCGTTTCTACTAACGATATTTTTTATATCAATGAGTGCTGGAGTCTGCATCCTTTGAGCTGTAGTCAAGGCTAAAAGAACCACTAGCTTCTGAGATAATTTCTCCAGAGGGAGATCCTCTGTTGGGCCCCACCGACGGAGCGTAGATAATACCACTTCTGGATCCCAGGTAGAATTATACTTAGGTCTCGGCGGACGCAATCTAGAAATGCCTTTAAAAAATCGTCTCACTTGTGTGTCCTCTCCGACTTCTGGCCCCAGAATCAACGCAATCGCCGATCGAAGGGTGTTCGATGACCCATAGGAGGCGCCTTTATTATAGTCTATCGTAAAAAAAAACGCAGTAGATTTTCTACGTTGAAATGAAAAGGGGTCCCAACCATTTTCCACACTGAAAGTCCACCACTTTCTCAACCCACTATCATATTGTTTCAGAGAAGAGCCACTGAGAGACGCCACCATGATCTCTGTCGCTTCTAAAGGAACTCGCTTTCTTACTAGCGCTTCCCTGATATAACCCCTGCAGCTAGCGTAATCCTTTTCCACAAAGGATGTGGCTGGTTGTCCGGTGATCTTAAAAGATTAACGCTCGGATTAAAGAATATCAGAGCAGAAATCAATAATACTCTATACACAGGAAACCAAGCCTGAGCTGGCCAATGGGGCACCACTAAAATTCCTTCTAACTTCTCTTGTCTAACTTTCTTTAAAACTCGTAATATAATAGAGAAGGGAGGAAACGCATAAAAGAAAAATTCCTTCCATTCTACTGTAAACGCGTCTATTGCCCACGCATCCGGATCTTGTTTCCATGCGATAAATTTCTCACATTTCGAGTTAATTCTCGTCGCGAAAAAATCTATTTCGGGTATCCCGAATTTTCGCGTAATCTGTTCAAAGGCTTCTAAGGATAGAGAGAACTCTGTCTCTGGTTCCAAGCGTCGCGACTCAAAATCTGCCTCTACATTATTAGCTGATCGTATATAGGAAGCGAAAATCCACAAATTTTTCTCCTCGCACCAGTCCCAAATTTGCTTCGATAAGTCATTTAACTTTGGAAAACGTACTCCGCCTTTCTTATTAAGGTAAGCTATTGCTGTAGTGTTATCTACTCTCAATAAGATATCACAATTACGCAGATCCTTTGTGAAGTATTTGAGGCCAAAGAATACCGCTAATAACTCTAAATTATTTATATGCAGCTTTCTTTCTTGCTTACTCCAAAAACCATGGGCTCGTTTATTATTACAAAATGCGCCCCAACCTGTGAGAGATGCATCTGAATATATCTCGACACGTGGTTTAAAATAGCTAAGATAATTAACCGCCTTTTCGATATTTACTTGCCACCAATCTAGCTCTTTCGACAAATAATCTTCTAGAGTCATAATAGCTTCGTAATCATCTCCATTACGCATGAGGGCCACAAATCTCTCTCTCTCAAACAATCTCATGTGAACACGTCCATATTTTAAGGTTGGGCAGCATGCTTCTAAAGAACCTACAAATGAGGCAAACTCCCGAATTGTACATCTTTTTAACCGTTTAAATTTTGAAATCATTCTTTTGATTTTAACTCGTTTTTCTTCTGGTAATTCCACGGACATCTGTCGTGAATCCAAAATTAGTCCCAAGAATTTACATCTTTTGGAAGGTATTAATTTGCTTTTCTGTTCGTTAATTATGAAACCTAGTTTCTTCAATAGCTTGGAAGTTTCACGGACATTACGATCGCAGGATTCAAATGAATCGCCTAATAAAAGAAAATCATCCAAATAATTTACTGACACCAATCCTTGGTTTCTTAAGTACGATATTACTGGTTTTTAAAGTTTCGTAATTGTGTACGGCGCAGTATTAAGTCCGAAAGGCAGACAATTAAACTCAAAGATGTTACCTTGAAATATAAATCTCAAATATATCCTGTCCGACCTTCTAATAGGGACTAAATAATAGGCATCTTTTAAGTATTAAATTCTGAATTTATGCGACAATTCCCGACCACTTGTTAAGATGGAAATTTCGGTAAATCGCAACTCGGGGTGTGAGTCAGCGTCACCTAGATTCCTGCGTTATCGATCTCTCTTGGTCGAAAGATCTCAAACAATCGAATCCCTAATTTTGTCAACTCTGATTGCCTCACTCATTCGTAAAGAATTAATGAAGCAACCACAATTGACGGTTTTTAATTTCTAAAGAAATCGTGAAAAAATATCACCACAGCCCGGGATCGAACCGGGAACTCCAGAATTCTAGCCTGGTACGTTACCAATTACGCCACCGTGGCTTTACCGAAATTTCCATCTTAACAAGTGGTCGGGAATTGTCGCATAAATTCAGAATTTAATAATAACATATACACGACCGATTGATTAATAAAAAGTTGCTTGAATGCTCCTGTGACAAGAGGCCACACACCGTTTTGTGGTCCTCCAGTTTAAAATGCTCCGTGTCTATGAACTTATTTAACATCTTTAAATTCAAAATTAAACCATGCGACCCATCTTGCTTCTGTATTAAAAAAATACGAGAAGTAAATTGCTCGGGGTGTGATTTTACTCTGCTAATTACGCCTTTCTCTTTTAGTTGAGATATCTGATTTGAAATTAAACTTTGCTCGCAAAGCGACCAATCTGACTCTTTAGGAACTATCCTCTGAACAACCTTAGTGCTGAAAGGAATTATATAGCCGCGTAGCCAGTTCAGGATTGTTCTATCCGAGGTGATTTTTTCCCAATTTGACTGGAAATACTTGAGTCTACCTGCCAACGTATTTACTACCTCTACTCCTGCTTCTTTTGATAAGCTGGCTTCTTCGCAGGAAACCGTCGTTTCTGTTCCTGTGTCATGGTTGGTTTCCGCCCGCCCGACGTCTTGTAATTCTGTCTGAACCTGCTCTGAGATTGATATTGTCGTCGAGGCGGGCCTTTCTAGTTTTTTGACCTTTCCGATGCTGGTGGAAGTTTGAAAGGTTTTAGTTTCTTACTATACTCTTCCAGTGTTTTCGCTGCTTTAATCTTCTCATCCAAATTATTTCCAAAAAGCCATTCATCAGATGATGCCAAAGTAAGAGTATTTCGCAGACATACTTTGATGTTCTTCCCCACACAGCACAAGACATCCCAAGGATGTCCTTTCAGGGACGTCATTTTCGGATATCGCAATATCCCATGGATATCCCTGGATGGTCTCGGATATCCGTGGGATATCCAAGGGATGTGAAAGTATCTACCTTTGTGATATCCTACGGATATCTCAGGCGACATCCAAGGGATATCGAAGGTATTCCCAAGAGCTCCCTAGGACGTCCTAAGGACATCCTATGGACATTTTTGTGCTGCATATATAGGGATATATAAAAAAAGCAAATTATGGTTCAATGATGGAAATAATTATAAAAAATGCATGTATGTTAGCTAATATTTTATTTATAAACAGTCTTTGAGACTAACCTAACCTAACCTTAGGTTTAATATATCAAATGAACGCAAAAACTTTTTACTAAATAAACATAACGCATAAAATACGACTGAAAAATGAATGCAGTCTTACAAGTCATTGCAAGGAACAAAAACGATCGTAAATCCCGTATCAGACTACGGATTGGAATGGAGGATTGGATTGCAATTCAGCCAATAAGGAAAAGGTTCACTAAATTTCAGGTTAGTTTTGTTTCTCCTAATTGGTTAACTGGCAATCCAGTCTCAATCCCAATCCCTAGTGTGATACGGGCATAAATAAAGTATCTTTTAAGAGTAAAATAAATGGTCTGTGAGAACACAACTTCGCATAGATACATTTAAAATAAAACATAAATTATAAAAGTATCTTTGAAAATGAAAAAATAGTTTTAAGACATCCCGGGAAAAAAAGTTGATGTATGATCATATATAATTATATATAATCATATATAATTATACATGGATTTTGTCCATGTATAGAGTCATATATGGCCATATATGATCAAATATGACTGTTCATATATGATAATATATAATCTTATATGATCATATAATGGACAAAATTCATATATGATCTTTTTTTCCCGGGATATCATAAAAGTATCTTTTAAATTTAAACAAAAAACTTGTAATAATAAATGTAATTCGATATTCTGAATCATCTTGATCCTGATTGTGGACAAGGTCAGGATCCTGTGTATGTCTTGAATGTCGCTCTTTTACATGTCGCAGCCAGTCAGTCACAGATTTTTTTATGGCATATAGCGTTGCGTCTTTATGAAGTTGTAGTACAATTGCTGAAAAAAGAAGTAATAGTTATATATAAATATTTTACTGCGTGAAAATTGAATTATTTTTAATAGACAAGATTCTAGGCTCTTATAATATTCAATCAACTGAATTGAGACAAGCCAATAGGAGCCAACGCTGGATATTAGTTGCGAAATTAAAGAATTCTTGTCAGAATTTGAATTTTTTTTGTATCTGAAAATGAACTCAGAACTGGTGACATACGACTGACTTCTTTTTTAATTCTCTGTGCTATCTGGGAATCTATTTACCTGTACATAAGTTGCAATGCTTCTCGGAACCTGTGTCCTGTTTTGATCTCGCATAACTGTAGGAAGAACCATTGATATTTTCCTGAAGTTGCATTATCTGCGAACTCGTTTCATTTCCGCTTTCATTTTCCGAATTGCGTTTATTGGTATGGATATTTAAATCGTGCAGTATCATTTTATCAATAATATTTTTTCTGGATTGAGAAGTATTCCCAATAACCTTTTTTTGTGGTTCATTCTTTTTATCTGTAGTTTTCCTCATTTCTGGTGAATACGTAGCACTCCTTTGTCCGTCGGATGTCTTTTTTAAAGACGAAGTATTAGTTGATGCAGATTTTTTGTTACTGTTATACGTTACTTGTGGTGGAATGGGAAGAGGTTTAAGTTTCCTAACTGCATCATGATTTCCATCACTTTCTTCTTCGCGATCACTTATAACCTATTTAGCATGTTGGTGACGTTTCAACTTTAATTTATTCAAGTCACTGTCCGTGGAAATATCATTAGTGTTTTCCGCCATAGAGAGCTTTTCCATTGCTCTGGAAAAAGTATCTGCAACATTAATAAACTTCACTTAAGCTAAACATATAAGATGATATTTAATTGGACGACTAACAAACATATATAAACAATAACTTATTTATATTTCAGGATGTACATTTATTTCCATATTGTCACACATACATAAAATAATAACCGTTATGAATACTTACTTGCTGAACCTACAATTTTGACAATAGGAGTCTCCATCCAACCTTGAAGTGGTTAACACATATTTCTTACACTATTATAATATTTTTTCCAATCAGTAATTGGTGGCCATAATACGACTTTGTTGCTTATTAACCAAATGCTTGGTATTACTTGCATACCGTCTTGAAATTCGACTATATAATAATTATTCTCCTTCTGCGTATTTGAGAAAAAACAAATAATTACGTTTAATGTGACGTGATAACTGTGTATTTATATTTATAAAGACAAATTTTTTATTACCTGTTTTTTAGACTTTTCGGTTTCGGAAAAATTACCTCCTACGTCCTGTGTTTGTACACTCATTGTGTCTTTTAATATTACAGTGTGCTTAAAATTACAGCAATTAGAGCTGACTAGACTGGTTATTGTAACGTAATTATTAAGATACACGTTTATTATTAAGATACACGGAGTGTTTGTAATCCTCGTCTCCGGGCGAGGTTACTCAGCCTCGCCTTCGTTTCAGCAAGTATTTGAAGGCTATGTCATCTACTTTTTCTCTCGTCTCTCCGTTCGTCAGAAGATCCCTACAAATTATATATGACCTATTCTTGAGCGGCCTAAGGATCTCCTGACGAACGAAGAGATATGAGAAGAAAAGTAGGCATAGCCTTCCAACATCGGCTGAAACAAGCAAGTAATTCCGACCACTGAACCACAACGTTATAAATACTTTATAATGACGTATCTTAGGACATCCGTAGATTATTTACAATATCCTATGAATATCTCAACAGAATATTTTAGGATATCACTACGTTATTCTGGGATATCCTCGAATATCCCTAGGTTATTTTACGATATCCTAAGGATATCCTACTGGGATATGCTGGTGGGATATCCGTAGGACTACCTTGGTCAATCTGGGACATTTTGGGATATCCTCAGGATAACGTGTGCTGTGTGGGTCATGATCAAACTCCGTCTAATTGACGACTCCTCGTTTTGCAAGTCTGACAAAATTCTTATAATACCGCTCAATTTTTCCACCATTGACAACTTCCCTTCGACTTCCAACGATAGTATCGTCGTCATCAGACTGACTAAACTTGCAATTCCAGCTGCAATCCTCTCTTGCTTTTCTGCAATACGCAAGTCTCTTTTGGTTACTGCTTTTGTAGCCCGGCTTTTACTTCCAAATTGAGTTTCGGTGGGTCTATGAATAAACAGTTGCTTGGAGGAGGGAATTTTCGGATTAATTTTTTCCTCTCCTCCGCTGGAAGTCCATTTTTTATTATCTCATCAATTCTTACAACGAGATCTTTATGAATAGCCTGTGCTGGGATCCTGGCCGAAGTAATGCGTTGTCCTATCATCTCAAGAATTTCTCCAGATAGTTCTTCATCATTTTTCGCATTCTCTGACGACCCTGGCAGACTAGCTGACGTGATAACTTCAGGAACAACCGCAGCTTCACCCCTCGTCTTCAATACCTCCGAAGGTGCATCTTTCTGACTAACCTTTTCTACGTCCTGCTGTAATGGCGTTTCTTGAGATACAGTATCTCCTACGTTTGTTGGCATATCTGATTCTTGACAATCAGAATGTTTTTCTCCAATAGACTTCTCAGATGCCATAGACTCTATACTTTCACCTGAATCTGAATGGTAGTAACGATGCTGATGGTATCTAGATGCACGATCAGATGATCTTGATCGACTTTCCGGGTAATAACCTAAGAAAGTAACACTTTCTTTGTACTGATTTTTCAGATAAATTTTTTGCAAAATTTCATATTATAATATATGAGCCGCTTAAAGAGGCTTAAGTCTTTCAATTAATTATTGAAATCTGACAGAGATAGCAATATCTTGATAGCAATTTCAAGCGACAATATCGACTCGTTGATTATTCAATAGAATCAACAACGATTGCAAAATCAGGAACTATTAGACGACTAAGAGCCAGCTTGACTGCTCGATTACTTATTTGGATCTAGCAAAGATCACAGCATTCTGGTTATAAGATCAACCAGGAAGCTTGACATCTAAATTATCCGTTGAGATCCAGCAGAGGTCACAACGCCACAGCACTTTGCTGTTAAAATCTAGCAGAGATCATAATATTTCTGAACCAAAATCGAATAAGGAAGCTTGGCTTCTTAATTATCCGTTGGGATCTAGCAGAGATCGCAACGTCGTAGTACATCAGTCGAGTAAGGGCATCTGCCTCAGATTTTCATTGCGATCTAGCAGAGATCACAATGTCATTGTACTACGATTGAATAAGGATATCCGTCTTTGTTTTTAATTGAGATCTTGCAGAGATCACAACTCTTACCATCCTTTGTTCAACGTGACATGACTTGCATGTTACTGATATGCTGTACCGACATAACTTCCGTAACCTGAAATATACTTACAGCGAGAATATACTTACGGCGAGAAACAACGTAATCCTCCTCTCTGTGCTTGTCCATCTTTCTTTCCAACCTCTTCAGTCTTTCCCATAATTGTTTATTCTCTCGATCCAATGATTTTTCCTTTCTTTTTCCCATCTTTACACTGACGATGTGGCTTATTCGGCACAAGGTAAAAGAATGAGGAATCGAGTTGGCGTCGGGAGTAAACAACCCTCTTTTTTTTTCTACACTTGGGAGTTGTGGCGACATCGGCATAAAGTAGAGGGTACTACATCCTGATCTCGAGGAACAGGCGCGAAATACAATCGAAATGATTCGCATTCTTATCAACCTTATTTTTCCTCCTTGTTTGAAAACCTAGAATTATATATTGAGGCTTTTCCAGCTGAAAAGATGTCTTGAACGGTCCACACATGTTTTATTGTAGTGGGGAGTACCCGCACTCGTATGATTCCCAAGTACGAAAACTCATGGAAATTGGCTTATCCTCCGTAATAAAATTAAATAGTCGTATTTTCTGGCGGGTAGAAACTGTTACATATGGTATAAACCATTGAACTTTACGTATAAGAATTTTTTATTCCTCGGCAGCTGACTGTACAACGGAATTCACCCCACTCTTTGATCGCGATAAAATTAACTAATGTTTGGCATTGGCAACACTTTTATGATAATCTTCCGCGAATCCGAAGATCAGGCTCAGGGGTATGCATACCAGGTGTACAAGTATGAAATGCGGATTTTATTTCTAAAAAAACATGTTAAATTCGGAAGAATGATATAAAGTGCTTTATTCAGAGTATGATCCATCGCTTGTTATACATTTTTCCCATCTTTCGGGCAATTTGTGAATACCACGCCAGTAAAAATCTTCCCCTTTTGCTGCAAACCATTCATCGAGCCATTTTTTCACATCTTCGTACGAACCAAAGCGCTGCTCAGCAACTGCGTGACCCATCGATGCAAACAAGTGATAATCAGAAGGAGCCAAGTCACCACTTTTGAAACGCCAAAACCATTGTTCACACGTATCTTGCGATGGAGCATATTCACCATAAGCTTCTCGAAGTAATCGGCATGATTCAGCAGCAGCTTTGTTGAAATGAAAATAAAAAATTAATGCTGTCAGCGAAAGCTCTTTATTCGGTATAAATTTCGACATATTGAACACAACAACACAACACTATGCACACACTTTTCCAATTTATCACTCGTGCGCGTCTGACACTTGTTGTTGATGACACAACAAAATGGCGCAGAAATTAAATCTTTATAGCACAAACTTCATTCGTGCGCCATCTGTTGTCTGAAATCCGCATTTCATACTTGTACACCTGGTACATTCTCACACAATATTACATGTACACGTACACCAATTTTGTCATGCTATCACTCTGTGTTATTCTCTATAAAAGTTTAATCTTAATTTTCATAACGTGGAAATCTCTCCCGCTTCTCGATATACTGCATCCGACCACAGTATTTTTGAGTTTTCGCTACACGAACTTATCCGAAAAATTTGATGTCATGCTTTAGTTTTATCAATGATTTCAAAGAATTTCGTTGCATTTAAGTTAATGAAATATCGGTAAGCGCGGCAATGTAGTATTTTATCAGAGTGAAGAGTAACGTACTTCTTAATTATCGGCGAATCTTTATTTTTTCTTATATCGCTCTAGCGTGCGAGAATATGAGACTGTCCCGATGCTTTCGATAATTTTGAGATCATTGTTGCTGTTTGATAATGTTCCAAACAATGATTGAGAATGCTATGATTAAAACTAACTGGTGTAAAAAAGCATTATAAGAAAAATTGAAAAGTACGCAGAGTAGTCAAAATAAGTAATAAATACTGAGTATCGATGAGTGTTGTGCTTTGCGCAGTGGAACTGTACTAATTGAGTAACACTTAGCTGTCGAAAGACTGTCTCGTCTCAGCAGATGCGGAGAGTAACAGGTTGATGCGTTCGCACGTAGTGCGTCGAGTGACAGCTGAGACTAATAATATTAAGGATCCTGGTGACATATATACTAAATTAAATGCACACAATTTTTAACAAGAATAAATCAATGTTTATTGAATTAATTAACAATGTTTAAATAATACCTGGTGAGTGAACAAAAAATATGCCACTGATTTGGTCTGGCCTGTGTGATGATGTACTGATGTTGAGTGGATTCTCAGGCTGATGAGTCGGCTCGTTAATTCGTGTGGATGATCCTGGTGAGGTGGTCTGATGTAGAGCTCTGTAGCGAAGCCACACAATGGACTGGTGGGTGGGCTCTATTCACTGTATAGCGCGAGGCTGAGTGGCGTCTATGCTGACAACGACGCGCCACGCCGTTGACAATAATGTGAGTTTCCTCTATTTCTGGTGATTGGAGAGGATTAGCACTTACACTGAATTGAAATCTGAGTGATTTGACAATGAATTTGACACACTAGACTACTGAGTAGGTAAAGAATGAGTGGAACTAATGAACAGAAAAGGGAGGTGACGCGTGAATATCTAGAGCGAACGACTCGAGAGAGAACAATGGCTACATCCGTCGACCACGAGGCAGAGTATCAAGAGGGCGGACGTGCGTCACAGCTGGTGAATTATGATTCGCCGCCAGCGATCGAAAGTGAGTCCTGTCAGTGGTCTTGCCGCTGGGGCCACACTAGTAGCGTTGGCTGCTTGAGTAAGCTTCGATCGAAGATACGAGCTCACGACGATGCGCTTGACTGTGCATGATCGATACATCGATAGAGTATGCCCGTGAGCTGTACCACATGACGCGAGACGTCGTATGGTTGTGAGTGTAGTGCGTGCTCGAGTTGAGTGTGTGCGTGATAGGTGCGAAAACTGAACAGTTGCAATTTTTAGTACAATCCTACTTTTCTCGTAAATTCTACAAGTCTTCAGTACATTAGTACATTTTCATGATTTTTCTTAACGCGTCGACGTACTAAGCGTTGAACAATAAAAGTAACGGAGCGCGGCATATCGAAAATGTATTGACAGTTTCCAGCCTGCACCTCAATGGCAACCGTGCTCAAAAATGGTATACCTACCCAATGTAGAGCTAGAGTGTTGATACCTGTAGATCTCATAGATAGTAACTTTTTAACGGCTTCATTATCTTTGAATTTAAGCTCTTTATACGTGCTTTATTACTGTTATACTTCTTATAATCAATACTTTTCAATCGCAATAAGCTATTATGAATTATTGATTTGCTTCCGTTTTATTATTAATATTTTGGCTGCTAGACAGGACAAATATTTTTATAAGGTTTCAACATGGGTCGTTGATTTATCGGTGCGATGTTTAGCTAAATGCCGATGGGTCGTACGTCGGTCTTTGAATGATGGAGCTCTCTGTCGGATGTTACTGGTAAGATTTATATCGGAATCATATTATATCTGGTATCACTGACATTGGGATTCCAACCCCATATAGGTTAATCGAAGTAACCGATGGTGGAATTTCATGGACTGCAAACTGTGCGTAGACGTGAAGCTAGAGTAGGTTTTCATAGGCATAAGGTGCTGCTGCATCGAAACAGTATTGATGTTGAACCGTGGGAGCTTTTATACTTACAAGGAAGCATAGTTTGGTGTCCCTCTCTGATTTTGATAAAACTCACGTATGTTGTAGAGCATCAAAAATTAAAAGACACGTATTTTTTTTTATCGGCGGAAAAACATTTTTAAGGGGTGAAATTGCCCTTCAAAGTTAGGAGTGATTATGCAGTTTCACCCCTGAAAATAATTTTTTTTCTTCAACTTCAGGTGGAATTTTTATTGTCTTCAATGAGGAGTATTTTGGTTTTTGTTTCATTAAAATCTGTTGATGCCTTCTGGGTGAAACTGCATGATCACCCCTCGACATGCCTAGCTTTGAAGGGCGATTTCACCCCTTAGAAATGTTTTTCCGCCGATAAAAAAAAAATACATGTCTTTTAGTTTTCGATGCTCTACAACATACGTAAATTTCATCGAAATCGGAGGGGGACACCAAACTATCCTTCCTTGTTAGTATACCATTCATAAGCATATGTAAAACAAGTTTGAATGTCATTAGTTGTTACTATGAAATTAATATATTTTTGTTCAATAAATGTACCTTAGGTTATGACATTGGCAATTCAGTGGACAAGTTTATGGATAAGTTTATAGTGAAGAAAAAACGAAAACTTGACAATCGAGATGAGCTTATAGCAAGACCATCAGCGCAAGAAAGTACAGATACTGAACAAACCGCGGAAACTAGTACAATGAAGTACCTTTTGAATACGAATGACGAAAATAGCAGAAAATCGTATCGAGTTCAGAGAGTGACTTAACGGTATCAATAATTAAGAAAAGCGATCGATAATCGCCGTGCATCGACCTGTTGCTACTAGGTGTTATGCTGCTCTCGGCTGTCGCGCAAGCAGCCGAGGCAGCGCTTTGTAGGCATGCTACTCAAGCGAGAGACCACGATCTCTCGCTTGGCTTCAGCGTCTCCCAACGACGCTTTCATACAGCTCAGCCATCTTGAAAATGTTGACACCTCTCGTGAAAACCGCATGGACAGCTTCGACCACTGCTTTCACCTCGAAATTTTCACCGCTTTACTCAGGATCTACTCAACTCAGAATTGCTCAACAGGACTTAAAATACTCGGTAAGCGTGCATCGTCACAATTTAACTAAATTCAATGTTGGTGAGGTGGGGAAATCTCAATTTGTGCATTTTTAAAAGTCTCACCTCGTGACGTGCTTCACAGCATGGGCTGTTTCACGTTTCACCTCACATATCTTAGCACGCAATTAATATAATTGTATATGCAGCTCATTAAAGTCACTTTAAATTCATTCGTTTATTTATTTTATATAATATTTTTTTTGTAGTAAAGCGAGTCACGGTGGAATAAAGGCTACTTTCTCTACCAACATTTTTGGACTGGTTATTTCGCACCTGTCGTGAGTGAAAACTCATCCTCTTTCAATATATTTCAGATTGAAAATTACCAGGCAAGGCAATCCTCAACAACTAACATAACAAATCTTCTTAAGTGCTACTGATGCAATGATATACTCCCTAAACACACGATGAAAGGTTATAGATTATGGACGAGCTACTAACGTGAATACTAGTTCGTTTTACTAACTGACAAAAAGATTCATTGGGACGGAAGAAAGAGAACAATCGGTATTACCCTCTTGTAGATTAGTACCTGGAATCAGGTGCATTGAAGGTCTTTAACAGCAATTAACTAGTAATAACAAATTATAATGAGTGGAATATCTAATGAACTCTCTAGCCGATCAGCACAATTGATTTTATTATGTTACTTAGAGTAAAAATATTTATCAACATAGACCACGATTTAGCGCAATTACTACAAGAATTGTAGCAATTCCGCTTGATCGAGTTTTGATATTCTTGTAATACGAAGAGAGAACATATTAGCCAGTGCAGCTAATACACAAGTCTAAGTAAATATTTGCACTGACGAAATTTTTCCTTTGCTACATAATAATCTGAAGATTTGAGTCTGTATAGTTGTTGCAATAATCGCAGCAATGATTTATACTGACAAAATATTTTCTCTCTTCGTAATATAGTAATCTGAAAACGTGTATAATGTTTATTAATTCGGCCAGACTTATTTGACCTAGGCTGGGAGAATCAGTTTCCCGGATCTGACGCACATCCTTCTTTTCGGCGTACAGCTTGCACATACTATAGTTCTAGTCTTGATACCCATCATTATATTATAAATATCCTCAAAATAGCGGTATAACCAACATTTAAGATTGATGCTACCCTAATCACCGCAATCTCCACATTTTTTTTACCGGAATGCTAGTGTTAAGGAGCAAGTTGATAGACAGTCACATTATTAAGCTCTCGTTACTGTTTTGCGTGTTCCCGTCAAGACATCTTTCCAGTCAATCGTCCATATGTCAGTCCTTTTACTCGATCGTTGTAAGTGGGAAGTAACAGTTCTCTAACTTTTAGAGCAATGCGAGAGTCATACTTGAATTCTTTCAACGTGCCTTCTGCTTCTGTGCAACGTTATTTACACCTGTTATCTGATCCCAGTGGACAGTAGTCGTTCTGTGGATTTTCATACGAGGAACACTTGTGGCCATGTATAGGTATTACTTAGTTTTTCATGTCTTCCACCGAATTCGGATGTAACATAATCGCCAGACTGCAGTACAAAGTGAGGTATTTTATTATAATAACTTATCCGTCAATTTACCCTTACCTTGCCATCAACTCCTTTATTTCATCAGACTTTTCAGCCGCGATGTTCAGCCTATACGTCTTTGAACATAACAGACGCATTCTTTGCTCATTGGAATAATTTCGTCGTCGTAAGCTTGAGAACTGTTATATCTTATACCTTACTATGAACATCATCGATGTAATATACATACTTTGCACCTCTCTTCAGACCGTAAAAATATTTCTCCTATTGAATCTTTCCAGCACTTCTACAGAGAAGCGCAAAAAAATAAGGAAGCAATTTGCAAGTTTGTATGTTGCAGGTTTGTTTTTATAAGATTTATACTAGCTATGTTTATTAACTCTAACTCTACAAGAGTAAGAACAATCAGACATTAAAGATAATAAAAAATTCATAACACCTTTGTTGATACATTAATTTATAAAAAAAATTGCTCGGAATAAAGACTGGCAGCTGCTTTACTTATTATGTTCAAAATGTCAGCTTGTTATTAGATTCATAATTTTGTTTTCATTTTCAAAAAATATGAATCTCCATAAAATCTGAACCTCTTTAGTGATTTCAGACAAATACATTACCAACCATCTTTGGCGCCTTCTTTATTTGCATACAACTCTTCGGCCTGATATCTGAAAATTAGAAATTACGCCTTTGTCAAGAAATTGAAAACGTTATAAAAACCCTATTACCGCATCAATATAACATTCCCAATAGGTTTAAACGTTTGTGAGCCGATAAGTCTAGTTTATCTTGGTACAAAATTTTCATCCGATAAGTTTGTGGTTCGTGGGAGGGTGTCTCAAGCTTTAGTTTTTGTTTGAATGTCCGTCAGAAGTATTAAAAATTGAGAGGGATTTGTGGGATTTGACTGTTTGATTATCATTTATTTACAGAACATTGGTCATTCCTTGGTCTAAGTATATTTTTGACAATCGATTATTCTGTATTTCCGTAGAAAATTGCAACCCGATAGCCAGCATTTACAGGAATTAGTGTTTGAAGACATTTTTCAAACATTTCTAATTTTTTTTATTTTCAACCTCATCATAGTTTCTCGCTAAGTGATATACCTATTATTGTTAAATGTTAGTTTCTTCGTGTAAAAAAATGCAGCCCGATATCTGCAAGCTGGATCGCGAACATGCATTCGTTGAAAAATTATAAATGCGATAAGATTTTTGAACCTTTGCACCGATTTTTACCAGACTCAATCCCAAACCATATTCAATGACAATCCACATGTGAACCAAATTTGAGCCCTATATCTCAAAACTTGCGAGAGTAGAGTCTGAACAATGATAACCATGCTCCCCCCGCACACGTCTAAATATTTGGTACTAAACACTTTCTTCAATATGACTTGGACCATTTTGATTATCGTGGCATGAAGCACGAACTTTTTTTTTTCACGAAAACAAAGTTTTCCCTATAATGTAGCAAAAAAGAGAGATAGGAGACGAAGGTCTATTTTCAATAACATTTACTAACTATTTCGCAGGACACGTACAGCTGTTTGGGTCACCGTAGTTATCCAATATAATCCAATTGTTCAGAGGCTCGGTGATCAATCGATCAGAGTTGGTTGTACCCTTGACGACCCTGACGTTCCAGGACCTTTGAACGTTACCGTCAATGCAGGATTCGATTTCATGGATGCTAAGTAAGCATTCATTATTTATTCTTCATTACTTATTAGTGGATAGTTGCTAAAATATATTTTACCCGCTTTAATGAGAGACTATACAGATGATTAAACTTGTAATATCCGTGGAGTTATTTTCATCAAAATTGCGCTGTATTTGAGATCATCTGTATTTGAGACATGTATAGTATAACGGAACACAATTAAAGCGATCCGCAAAATCAACAACCAAACTAAGGTCTCTCTCCAAAACAAAAACAAAAAGTATTAACAACAACCAATCAAAAACCTAGCCTAAAGATCCAGCCCAGAGTACGAACTCATTTTTGAGTATAATAAAAAAATAATTTACTCAAAAACAATCTAAAGCGACGCGAATGCGGCGCGGATTTAGTAAGTAAATACGCGAAATAGCAAGTAAGACGAGTTTAATAAATCCATCGTTTAATATCAAGAGGGCGAAAAATCGCGAAACGTTTCAATATATTGCAGAGTACCGTATTAATTATTTGTTGAGATATGGAGGTACGCAGGGGAACTTCCTTCGTAAAAATAATTAGCGTATTGTTTCTTAAGTTATATCTTACACATCGGTGTCGATTCGATAATATAGATTCGGCCATATTTACAAATAATATTACCCGTCGACTACTATTTATTATTTATTAATTCTTATCTATTATTTGTTCAGTGCTGGCAATCCACTTGTAACGTGGACCGTATTCAACACTACTATAGCTCCCATAGTGACCATGAGAATTCTGGATGAAAGTAATAATGATATTGTTGTTACAAATCTGGGCGACAAGTTGATACTGAGAATTGATATAAGTCCACCAGATGGTCAGTCCTGACACTGAAGTAGAAACTTGAAAAAAAATGTCTTGGTTTTGGTTCGTGCATAATTATTCATATCGTTACAGGTCCTTACGACATCTTTGCTGGACATCTAGTGGCAAGTAGTGCATCTGGGGCATCCTCGATACTTCTGCTCGACGAAATGGGGTGCCCTAGTGATCCCCGAATTTTCCCAGTTATGACAAGAGATCCTATTAACAATAGATCTTTGATATCTACGTTCACTGCTTTTAAATTTCCGGATAGTTCACGAGTACGCTTCGATGTCATCGTGAAATTCTGTCTGACGGACTGCGAACCGGTATGTTAGTGCACTTAGGATACTTAATTTTGCATAATTTTGTTCATAGATAATGTCATGGACTGAAGTAATATTTAATAAAAAATGTAGTTTTATTATTCGCTTTGCTCGGCGACGTCGTTAAAAAAAACACACATACGTCTTAAAAAATTATAGATATTGAAGTTTAACGCAATTTTATTGATCATAGAATAGAAAAAAAACTCAAAAATCTTATTGATTCAATACATTTTAAAGAAAGTTGTAGTTAATAACAAGAATTTATAGTGCAACTAGTGCGAGAAATTTTACGTCGATTACTTGAGCCACTTGCGAGTTACAGGCTTTTTATCTTTGCAAGCCCCGGCCATCGTGGATATAAAAGTTCAACATTCTATAAAACTGAGCGATGTGTCGATTTTCACCGCGTTTGTTATCAAGTATCCTTCAATGGCCTTGTATTCGCAATTTCTATTTACTACTTTACAGATTCGTAAGATTGGCCTTTCTACATTTGAACGTTCGTTAATTTTGGAATTCGAGATTTCGGCCATTCCCAATTTTGAACGTTCGATATATTGACCCTCACCCATCAAATATTTCGAAAATAGAAGCAGCTACGCATTGAAAAGATCAAATTGCTATAAAATCCGAACCCTTGTACCGATCTTTGGCAAATTAAATATCGAGAACCATTGAATGAAATTGTCTCACACTTCGGGAACAGTGGTTTAGAAAAAAATGTTTATACGCAGAACCGTCTGCGCATATGTGTGTGTGCAATGTTTAAAAAATTCAATCGTGTATAACTTCCAAACCGTTAGAGCCTGGAATTGAGTTAGAGTTTGGAATCGAGGTAAATTTGACACACAATTAAGCGGCATCCCCTCTTTTATTGCTCTGATTTCTGACAAAATGTATACAAACATTCAGATTTTATATCGTTGTTATGCCGGTACCGGGTAATTGGATTATTCAGTATTCGGTATAATATTAAAAAAGTTATTATTTTTGGGATCGTTTGCCGATATGGAGATGAATCTCGAGTTATCGATGAAAACGCGAATTTATATAAAAGGAAGTATTTATTGTAGGCAACGGTAACTTTCCGTTGTCTATTTAAAAGTTAATGTAAGAATGTACAATAATATGTTGTATCGAGTATTTGACGAGGAACCAACGCGTTCTATCTTGCGTCTAATTTAATACTGGTTTTCGTAAAGCAGTTGATAACTGTCTTCACGAAAATCCCTTAATTCGCAATTTCAGCGTTAGCCTATCGTCCAAGCGAGTCGCCACATGCTGCATCGGCGTTCTTGGTGTCGATCGTACGATCGGGCATTGGACTTCGTTTTTTGTCTTGAACGAATTCCAATGTTTCTTTGTTATGGAATATTTCCGAATATACGACATACGAAGTGGAATATTCCGCGGTACAACATCCCTCCCCCTTGAAAGAAAAAAAATTTTTCTCTAAAAAATTTTTTCTTCGATTGGTTTCCCGTATTTCCTCTTACAATTTGATGTTATATAACAATACAATAAAATTTTTATTTTTCTAATTGTTAACGATGAAGTTTCTTCTTTTGCTTCTTATCATCTTTCGTGCCGAGCGAGTCGTTCTCGGTTGGGGGGACGGGTGCATACTCTGGCCAGCTCGGATTGCAGTTGCTCCTTTGGCTGTTGTCGTCCGAGCTGCTCGAGGTTGATGTTTACCTCGGCTGCTGCCGGGGTCGTTGCCTCGCTTGTCGTGGTTGGTGTTCGGTTTCGTTGGTACCTACAACATTTAAACAGAACATAGCCAACCAAGGCTATTGGTGCTACTGCACCCAGTGAGTAGAACTCAGATTGTGGATGTGCTGCATCCCGTCTCCGTCAGTATTGAGGTTGTCCATGATTTAGTCGGCTCGAGCTCCGAGCATTTGAAGCTCTTCTGGGTCTCGCAACACGCTCTGTAAAGGAATTGTCCTCTCGGTCTGCGTAGGGGCTGCCTGAACTTCAATTTCCGTTAATTTTAAATTGAACGACGGAAGGTAGTTTTTTCGAATGACCTGCGACGTTCGCCCGATGGTTCTGATACTGAAATCTCGGGCGGTTACTATACATACGCCTACCAAAGCCAGTATTCCCGTATTATTTAACATTTCAAGCCGAGTGGGATTTTTCCTACATTTTTTCTAGGGTTGGCGCGACGTATAGCCATCACCCTTGCTGTTGCATTAGGACGATAAGGGGATGGGTTAACTAGATAACCCTTTTCGCGCATTTCTCGCCGTTATCTGTATTCATTTTCGCTGTAGGCCTTTCTGTGCTCTATTCAGCTTTGGGACTACATTGTCTACGCGTGCTTCTTCCTCACTCTGAGGCTTATTAACATGTGTATATCAACCGAATAGAGTGTGCACGTTGACTTATTTTTTTCAAAATTAAGTATGCTCCTAGAGGTTTCATTTCTTCAATTTACTTCATACATTCTTTTTACACTCTACGCTGAACACTATACTACTACACTGAATACTATCCTGTGTCAGTATTAATATGCTATACATTTTTCGAGGTGCTTTTCTGGCACGGTCACAGTCTTCCATCCCCTCCGGATTGCGTAATGAAAGTACAATTTCTTTTTAATTGTTTCGTTCAATATTTTTTTTTATATGTATACGCTCTCTTTCCTGTTGGTAAAATTAGGTCTCCTAAGACCTCTTCTACTTTATTGGAACTCCCTACCCTGCGTCCTGAGGGGGTCCTTCCCACAATTATTTTCTAGCTAATATTTAGTTTTAACTAGCTATAAGTATTCAAATTCCTTAATTCCTGAGCTATTAGTGCTCGATAAAGAGCTTCAGGCGGTTTGCGTGCACCGCCTGGATTTTACGTCCCTTCCGGACCACGTAGTTGACGGGGGGGCTCTTCTCTACTATTTCGTGAGGACCCGTCCACTTCGAGGTGAGCTTAGCTGACCGCCCCCTTCGCACCGTCTCGTCACGGATCAGTACGCGTTCGCCGACGCGGTACTCCTGCACCTGTGCGCCATGGTCGTACGTATTCTTTGACCTCCTTTTCGCGACTCCCAGGTTGTCGCGTGCTACTGTCTATGCGGCGCGTAATTGCTCGCGTAACTCGTGGACGTAATCATCGTAGGCATAGGTGCTGCGGGGCTCTTGTTTCACGGCGGTCGGTAACTCCGCTTCGCGTCCGTACACCAACACATGGGGTGACAGTCCGGTTCCCGTATGTGGCGTGGTGTTGTACGTGAACATCGCGTATGGCAGCCACTCGTCCCAATTTCCTTGATCCTCGTCTATGAAATTTTTTAGGTACTCAGCGAGGGTGCGATGCGATCTTTCTAGTGCGCCGTTTGATTCCGGATGGTAGGCAGTCGTTTGTATCTTCTTGATTCGCAGCAGTCGATACTTCTCTTTGAAGGTCGAGCTGAGGAAGTTTGTGCCTTGATATGATAATGTTATTTCCGGTGTTCCGTGCCGGCAGATCAATTCTTCAACGAGCGCCTTTGCTACTGTCGAAACCTCTTGGTTCGGCAGGGGGATCACTGCACTGTATTTGGTAAGCGCGTCCTGGAACGTAAGTATGTATTTTTTCCCGGAAGCGCTTTCCGGTAGGGGTCCTACGATGTCGACCGCGACTTTTTCAAATGACCTCGATGGGGTGTCTGTTACCACCATCGGCACTCGTTCCCTTTTCCTGATTTTGTTCTTTTGGCAGGATTTTACAGGATGATATATAATTTTCCAATTCCCTTCTCAGGCCGGGCCAGTCGTACTTAGTCCGGATCCGATGCAATGTACGCCGTATACCCTGGTGCCCTCCTATGGGGGTGTCGTAGTATTCTTTAATTATTTTCAGGCGGTCGTCGTCAGAAGGGATGGCTACGCCACTGCGGCAGTCGCTATACTTTTTTATAACGCTGTCTTCGTCCGTGCTGCTAGAAGTTCGTGGGCTATGGGCCCCGCCGTGCCTCGCTTCCTCAGCAGGCCTTTGCGGTGCTCTGTGCGCAGTTTTGTTGCTCGGTGTGCCCACCGTTAGCTCCGCCGTTGGGTCGCTCTCTGTCTCGAGCGGCCTTGCAACGTTTACTTTTCGCGGCGTTCCGCGGTTCGCGGGTCCGCCATGCTGTGCTGGGCCCGCTCCGTCCTTGTCAGCGGTGCTCGCAGTCTTACCAGTGGCTTGCGCTGCTAGCTTGCGTGGTCTGCCCCTTCCCTGACCGCACGGCTTTTCGGCGGGGCTGTGAGGTTCAGTAGAGCGATCTGCATGCACGCTGCGGATCTCTCTATCCTTGTCTATAGCATTGGCAGGCGCCTTCTTTCGCTCTGCTTCGTTGCTGGGCTGGCCCGCTGTATTCTCGGCTCTCCGCTTTGTGCGGCTGTCCGTACTCGGGCGCATGCTGTCCTTTTCTTTCTCGTGAGCGAGCTCAATCTCTCGCTCCGACGAGCTACTACGGCTGGAAGGGGTATCTTCGGCCCTCCGCTTCGTGCGGTCATTCGCTGTGCCGAGTTGCCCCGTCGTGCTGTCCTCTTCCGACTCACGGACTTCGTTCTTAGCTCTCGCTTGGGCCCTCGTAGTGAGGAATATACGGCTGAGCGCATCTGCATTTGTATTACACTTTCCTGCCTTATATTCGACGTTAAACTCATGTTCCGCCAATTTTATTTTCCAACGCATTAGTCTCGAACCTAGGTCCTTTACTCCGAACAGCCAGTTGAGCGATTGGTGGTCCGTCACTACCGTGAAACGTGTACCATAAATATATGGTCGAAATTGAGTGAGAGCCCAAACTATCGCAAATAGCTCTTACTCCGTGTGTTACTATGTCGTCGAGGTACACATAGCATTTGACGCCCTGCAGTCCTGCTAACGCGGAGTTTATTAGCCGCTGGAAAGTCGGTGGTGCGTTCTTCAATCTGAATGGACTCAAAATGACCCTGCGGAGTGGCAAATGCCGTTTTTTCTTTGTCTTGCTGGGCCATCGGGATTTGGTGAAATCCAGAAACGATATCCAAAGTCGTATCATATCGGGCCCGTCCCAACTGGTCCAATATTTCGGTGATATTGGGCAGTGGGTACGAGTCTCCGATGGTGGCTTCGTTCAACTTCCGAAAGTCCACCACTACGCGCATTTTCTTCACTCCGGCGGCATCGGGTTTCTTAGCCACGACCATCAGCGGCGCGTTCCATTGACTCCTGCTGGACTGGACTATTCCTTCCGCTAGCTTTTCGTCTGGCGGCATGTCCACTTCTCTTTCTCGTTGGCGTGTTTAGCCGCTCGTTTCAACGAGTTATAGTGGTTGCCTTGGGTATCTTTGACTCTCCGCTTTGTGCGGCTGTTTGTATACCCGATTGTGCTATCATTCTCTTTCTTATGGGACTTTCTTTCCTGTCCCACTTGGGCTCGTGTTGTCGCGTATGTGCGACTCAGAGCGTCTGCGTCAGTATTTCCTTTTCCGCCTTTCTGCATTTTACCGGACCCATGCCCCGATTTTACGTTCTTCCCGGGCAAGGGTTGCGATCCTAGGTCCTTCGATCCGACTTTAAAGGCTGCGCGATGCTGCACCTCATGCGTGCGCTGCCGCTTGGTCCCTCGTAGATGGAATACACCGTTGTATTCGGACATTATTTCTGCGCGAGCTGCTTGCTTTTCACTAATGGGGAGCACCAAGTCGGGCTTCCGTTGTTGCTGCGCAAAGCGTTTGACCTTCTTCCCCGTGCTCTCTGAGCTTACGCGCAGTGTCTTGACCTGTCGGCTACGTACGGTCTTCGCTATCTCCGACGGCTCGCATGGCTCCGTCGGCTGTTGCACTTCCCCGTCGTGTTTAGTAACATCTAAACTCACACTATTGGGTTTTGACGGCGTGACACGGAATCTCGCTACTTTGCCTCGGTTGATTCCGCTCCTTATAGGTAGCCTGACAAATTTATTTTCCTTGGCGGCATCCATGTTAGACCCGTTTCCGGAAAGAAGATTTATCTTTGTAAGCAGGCCTATGTACTTGCACGTGGCGGCAGTTCTACTGCGTGGTGACGAATATATCCTCGACGCGCCGTCCCGTAGCGGCATGCAGTACCCATACAACTTGAGCGTCTCGCCATGCAGGATGTCCACTTTATGCTGCTTGATGAAGTCCATGCCAAGTAATCCGTTGACCTTCAACGGCACATTGTTCGGAACGATGTAGAACCAATGCTCTATATTTAAAGCCGGTGTCTTGAGTACAATTTTAGCTATCCCGAGGGGGGTGAATTTTTCGCTCGCTACCCCCTGCAGTTTTACAGTGCAGTCGCTCACCATGGTCTCTGGTTTGAGACAGCCTTCCTTGATTATGCTGCACTGCGCTCCGGTGTCCGCTTTGAGGGTGAGTACCCCGGTCGTGGCCAACGGTGCATCGATATCGAAGTCGCTGGTGGTGGCACTCGATGCCGGCAGCGTTACTTGTAGAAGCTGCAGCGTTGTTTTCTTCTGCTTGCACGCAGGTCTCTGCTGGACAGTTAGCGTATTCAGTCTCAGTCTCAGTGCGCTCAGTGTGTTCACGCCTGCAGTGGCTGGATCTGGTCCCGCGGTTACAGTATTTCTTGCATCTTTGTGGCCTGCATTTCTTCCCTGTCGGGGCGGCTGCGTCGGCTCGCGTTTATTCTGCGACAGTCTCTTCCGGCAGTCCTTCCACATGCGGCCTTTCTTCTAGCAGTAATTGCAGGTTATTTCCACATTGTGGATTGACTTGTTTTCACTGGGTACTGGTAGGCTTACTCGTCCCGTATCCCGGGTGCAGTCTCGAGCCATGTGTCCAGTTTTTCCGCAGGTGAAACAATTTTCTCCCTGCCAGGGTTATGCGCCTTGGGACCTTCTAGGGTGGCTTAATACTCCACCTACCCCTCCCTTTGGCTGCATCATATTCGTGATCTCGATGGCTCCCGTAACGGACTCGTAGAGGGTGGCGTAATTGCGTGATCTCACCAGGATCTGGAGCTGCCCATGCAGTCTATTCTCGAAGTTGGCCTGTGCGCTCTTCCGTGTTATCTTTTCGACGATGCGCATCTCCAACATCGTGGTGGGTTCCTCGCAAAGCTTTTCTATTATATCAACGGTGATACGCTCGGTCCTGGCGGCGTATACCGCGATGTCCTCTCCCTGGCCGTGCCGGAGGGAGTTGAATTCTACTTGTTGCGCAGGCAACGACTTCCACTTCCCGTACAGGGCCTCCAGCTCGGTTTTAAGCTGTGCTACCGAGTGGATGAATTTATGCTTTATTTCTCTGGATGCCCTCCCCTCGAGCTTGCTGCTGAACACTAGTTCTAACAGAATGTCTTGATCCCGGGGCGCTACTCACTTGAAAACAGTCTCGCATGATCGTAAGAAGGCGTCTAGTTCGTCAGCGTTGCTTCCGTCGAAACGCTTGATGTTTTCAGCGCTAGACTAAGATCGAGCGTCCTACTTGATGTTTCCGGCACCCTCTGTTGTTCCCTTTGGAACACGGAGTCCGCAGGGGGATAATCTGATTCCTCAAATCGGGTTTACCTCGACCGCGAACGTAGTATCGGGCGTTTTTCCATCCCTGTATTTTCCAGTCTCCGCGATAGTTCGGCGTTTTGCTCTCGTAGGGACCGGATGAGTTCGAACTCGTCCGCACCTACCTCGTTGAGCGTGTCCGCCAAGTTCCGTCTTGCCGATGGTTTTTCGGCCTCCCTAAGTTCGCGATCAAGTTCGCGTTGGCCTCGATCGTGCTCGCGCTGCAGCCTTTCATACTGTCGTCGAACTATTTCCAATTCGCGTTGGCTTTGGTCGACTGCCTCTAACCAATCGCGTACCCTTGCTGGTACCGACCGGGCTGTAGTATCGGTAGTTGCAGAGAAACCTACTCGATCTATAGTTCGCATATTCTCTATTTCCTGGTCAACCATGTTTTCGGTGACGCGATCGGGCGTTCGTTCGCCAGTTGCCATATTAAAAACGTCGTCGCTAACGTCGCTGTCGAAATCCCCGAACGACGCACCCCTACGTGGGTTTACGCCAAACTGGGCTGTTAGTCGGTCTGCAAGGGCCTCTTGTCTGGTCGAGGGGATTCACCCCGACGTCGAGAGCTCGAATACCGCCCTGCGCGCTTCGTAAACGATGTCCCCTACGGCCGCAGCTAATCCGGCTGTAGGGTCCACCCCTGCGCCAGGCAACGTCGTCTCTACCGAGTTGCCCCTATGTCTTGATTGGGCTCCTCTAGCCTCTGACATATTTGCTAATTTCACGGCGAACTCTACTTTAAAATATTCCCACAAAATCTCATGAAATATATCTAGTGGAATATTTTCCCAAATATCGGTTCTACTCTGGCTTTGGCAATTTTGTTATCACGGCAATATGTAATAGTACCGTAACCGCCACTTACAGAAAGATGATCTGGTAGATTGTCCTCTCCATGGCGTTGTTCTCGGGTGCAGTTCCTTCGGTGCTGTAGACCTGTTGTCTCGTTGCTTCCCTCGAAGGCTGGTCGAGTTGTCCTCGCTGGTATCGTTGACCCGTCTCTTGGTAGTTCCTGGGCTCGTCTTCTGTGCGTCGGCAATGACTGCGCGACGGCTTCGTCTCCATTTACCGCTTTGGGTACTCGGTTGCTCACTTTGTGCGTTTTTCCACGACTTGACGTAACACCGTCAATCGGGATTTTAAACGGTTGACCGTTGTCACACCGCACCAACGTTCACTTCGCGTCTTCGCGTTAGATTAGTTGGGTTTTCACGAACTACACTGGCGTCTTTTGCACGAGTCGTAGTCGTCACTTCAGAGTCACTCTTGACTTTGTCCAAAACACTTTTGTCCAAATAAATCACGTATCACTGAACTTCAGCAGATCCCACCGCTGCCACTAAATGTTATGCCGGTACCGGGTAATTGGATTATTCGGTATTCGGTATAATATTAAAAAAGTTATTATTTTTGGGATCGTTTGCCGTTATGGAGATGAATCTCGAGTTATTTATGAAAACGCGAATTTATATAAAAGGAAGTATTTATTATAGACTACGGTAACTTTCCGTTGTCTATTTAAAAGTCAATGTAAGAATGTACAATAATATGTTGTTTCGAGTATTTGACGAAGAACCAACCCGTTCTATCATGAGTCTAATTTAATACTGGTTTTCGTAAAGCAGTTGTTAACTGTCTTCACGAAAATCCCTTAATTCGCAATTTTAGCGTTAGCCTATCGTCGAACGCCAAGCGAGTCGCCTCATGCTGCGTCGGCGTTCTTGGTGTCGATCGTACGATCGGGCATTGGACTTCGTTTCCTGTCTTGAACGAATTCCAATGTTTTTTTGCTATGGAATATTCCCGAATATACGAAATAGGAAGTGGAATATTCCGCGGCACAACATCGTTATAAATTTTTCCAAAAACGTGTGACCACTTTCTAATTTGTGTAAGGTTTTAGTAAACGCAGTAAATCGTCTTAATAAATATAGTAACTGTTACGTCCTGAGTCTGCGATAATTTTTTAATTTTTATTTCATTTATTCCTGGCGCAACTCAGTAGCGCTTATCGCTGCTGGGTACACGCCTTTTGCTTAGGTCAGCGTTCACACGCTGGCCAGCGGGACGCGGCGCACCGACAAGACGCGCTGCGCCCTGCAAATAATTATTACGCGTGCCTTCTGCACTGCTTTATTCATTTTCAATTAGTCAGTTCACCTCCGGGGGCCGACCACGACGGTCGGTTCTCGTAACAGCACGGGCCCGTACTTACCTCCTATTTACAATGACATTTACCATTCAAAATTGTGTTATCGTGCCGCGCGCCATTTATTTTAACATATATATATAATGTTGTGCCGCGCACCATTCATTGACTGTTTAATCAAGTTTTCCCCGTACTTAACATTTATAGTTACAGAATTATTAACTGATTCGTAGTGGTTATTGTTTTACTGGTTTAGTGTGTTAAAATACATCTACATATAAAGACTATTGTGTCAAAAGACTGTTTATTGTGCAAATTCAGATCATTACTCTTTTACTCATCTATTTGTGTTCCAATAAACTTTACTTATCTATTCATTTAAATCCGCCCCTCACCAAAAACCGTCCTCCAATCCCGAGCCAGCGCATTCTGGCTCAAAATGGAGAAAAGAACAAAGTCCGACAAGTCCAGGTCGTAACAAATGGTGGCAGCGGTGGGATACGAACCCACGCCTCCGAAGAGACTGGTGGTGATCGGCGGAAACGGAAAATTTCTCGTGGAAGAAAAAATATCGGAAGTGGGGATCTTCAAGAAGATCAAAATCTTCAGGAGCTTCGCGATTGCGGTATTCACTCGTATCTTGTTTCCTTCGAGAAGAAAAATTAAAACTCAAGATGGCCGAAGGAATTTTCACGGCGAAACAGTAGTCATCACGGGGTGGCGAAAATAAAATAATATTTAACACCACCGAAGAAGGCGGGAACTCACCATTAGAAGAGTTCCACGACCAGGTTGGTGAATCCTCCAAAGGTGACTGCGAACCCATAAAGGCGCAGAAAATTCCTCGTGGGGAGTGCTGTGCTCACACCCATAGTAATAATGGGGTAACGCATTTAAAATATCCTCCAAAGGTGACTGCGAACCCATAAAGGCGCAGAAGATTCCTCGTGGGGAGTGTTGCGTTACACCCGTGGTGCAGAAACCGTCGCCGCAACCTCGGTCAATATAAAGACAACCGTCATCATCATGAAGGAACTACGCTCGAGGCCAATCAACGAGGCCTCCGAATTCAATCAACAATCGAAGACTTCCCATCCAATCGTCAAGAAAGAAGATCCATGAACAGTCGTGGACCCAGTCCGTAGTGCTCGCCCGCGGCTTCATGGATGCAGAGCCCAAGCACAGCATCCAACTAAACGGGGGAGGTGTTACGTCCTGAGTCTGCGATAATTTTTTAATTTTTATTTTATTTATTCCTGGCGCAACTCAGTAGCGCTTATCGCTGCTGGGTACACGCCTTTTGCTTAGGTCAGCGTTCACACGCTGGCCAGCGGGACGCGGCGCACCGACAAGACGCGCTGCGCCCTGCAAATAATTATTACGCGTGCCTTCTGCACTGCTTTATTCATTTTCAATTAGTCAGTTCACCTCCGGGGGCCGACCACGACGGTCGGTCCTCGTAACAGCACGGGCCCGTACTTACCTCCTATTTACAATGACATTTACCATTCAAAATTGTGTTATCGTGCCGCGCGCCATTTATTTTAACATATATATATAATGTTGTGCCGCGCACCATTCATTGACTGTTTAATCAAGTTTTCCCCGTACTTAACATTTATAGTTACAGAATTATTAACTGATTCGTAGTGGTTATTGTTTTACTGGTTTAGTGTGTTAAAATACATCTACATATAAAGACTATTGTGTCAAAAGACTGTTTATTGTGCAAATTCAGATCATTACTCTTTTACTCATCTATTTGTGTTCCAATAAACTTTACTTATCTATTCATTTAAATCCGCCTCTCACCAAAAACCGTCCTCCAATCCCGAGCCAGCGCATTCTGGCTCAAAATGGAGAAAAGAACAAAGTCCGACAAGTCCAGGACGTAACAGTAACATTAAAGGGTATTTTGTATTAAATTTGGCCGACATCGGAAAATAGGTTAACATTTTATGGGATCTTGAATTTCTCGAAAAATTCATGTTATTGCACTAATTTTCTCAAAAATTTGAGCTAGCGAGCTAAAAGTTTTTACACAAATGACATCATATTCAGCGATGTTTGGTAAAATGCTTCCTTAAAATCTGTTCAGTAGTTAAGATTTCAGGAAATTCTGCATTGTAAAATTTATAACCGCTCCAATTTTCAAAAATATTGAGATAATGAGCTAAAATTTGTTGTACATATTCAATAGTGATAGGGAGTGTTTAGTACTATATTTGGCAAGAATTGATTACCCGGTTTGAATATTACAGCAGATGGAATTTTTTATTTTTATTTACTCCATAATTGCAAAACAAAAAGGTTTGTGGATTGAGAATCGGTTGATGAATCGAACTAAAATTTGGCATGCAAGTTAAGCAGTACGAACTCCTAATCCATTGCAATTTTTGATTTAATGATTTTGAACGATCAGATTTTATGGAATTTTGAATATAACTTTTGAATTAGAATTTTTGTTCAAAATTATCAAAAATAAATAGCCTGTAAATTGATAATGAAATGAACATTAAGCCAGCATTTGGCACACAAGTCGCTGTAAGAGCTCGTGATCTTTTTCCTTATCTGGCCATTGTCTGAATGTCATCCGTGTATAAGAGTACTTGAATAATTAGTTGTTGAATAATCATGTAAGCGATCAACTTAAATGGCGCTTTCTACTAGTGCACTGGGTCCAGTTTTCTAAATGCGAGCGAAAGAGATAAGAATACACTCAGGGCATACATTTTCCATATCTTTGCATGTTCAAACGTGCAGTCAGTTTTACCAGTGGAAAGCGCTGTAAATTTTGCACAGTAGTTTGATTACTCGTACCGAAGAAGAATATCTTCCCTAAATTTTAATTTTTGCTTAAGATTTTTATTTAAATCAAATTCCAGGCCGGATAAATTGTATTCTGCTAGACACTGATTCATCTAACCAATGACTGTTTGAAAATGGTTCTCACTTAAATGAACCGTTCATACTTGTAGTCTAGCTTCCAAATGAGAATAACATATATAGTAACGAAGGAATAATAAAAAATGGGAAAATAACGGAAAGTTTGAAAATATGTCAATACCTCCGCCATACTCCTCCCTGTACTCGAATCCCCGTGATTTAGAATCAATATATGAATTTCTTTTTAAGGCGAAATGCAGAAACGGGGTAATCGCATACGGAAAGAAACGAAGATCGACATCAGATACCACGCCAACGGTGAACATATCTGACTTTTCCCAGTTGACAGTCAGTAACGGTAAAATAGAAGAGCTTCCGCTGCAGAGATCTATAATTGTTCAGGATCCAGTAACTTCGGCTGATCATTTGCGAGGCGGGAAGGATACTTTAATCGCTGGCAAAAGTGAGTCGAACATACTTCTAATCTGTGGTGTTGATTTAATCTCTTATCCAGTATACGTATAAGAAGATGTGGCGAAGTACCTAGCCAAGAAAGTTACATCGGTAACGCTGTGAAACGTGCGGATATTATTATTGATATATTATAGAAATATGTGCGTACTCTGAAATAATTAACAATGGACCTGATGATTAGCATTATCAGAAAATACAGAAAAATTCCTTATTTTTAGTTCTGGGATACCATCCCAATCGTCCTTTCATATATTTTCTTTTTTCTTTCTAATACAGCAAACTTTTTTTTTGTGAAATTTTTTTTTCAGATTTTAATATAAAGATACTCAAAATCGTCAACAAATTCGAAACGAAGATAACAAAATTGTGTTTTGTTTATGCCCACTTTTCACAAAGCTTTCTCTATAAGGGAGTCAAAATCTAGTCACATACTTCCTCAAGGAAGTGACTTCGTGAAAGCTAGGCAACAATGAAGAAAGAGGATATTACAGGTTCTTCGGGAACTTTTTACGCGTAGTAAAAGAGGATATACGCTTTATAGTGCGGCTCCAGTTTTCGAGATATTAAAAAGTGTGCAGTGTTATAAAAAAATTGTTAAACAAGTTTTTCTAAATAATCCTTCGGTTTTTAAAACATGAGCTTACATGCAATTTACTTGACATAGAATGTATGGACGTTCCTAAGGATGCTGATAACGAATGTAAACTCAAAATTCGCAAATTTACCATGGCGGGTTAATACGGTGGACCAAATGCAAAAAAAAATTCGATTTGGATATAATTCAGTAGTCGGGCCTTTGCCAGCTGAAATCGACTAACAATACCTCGTAGTACCCATCAAAGTCCGGGTAAACCACTTCGCCGCGGACAACTGTTTTGAAATGAGGCACAATACAGGACATTCCGATATAGAGTTCGCCAAGTCCAATGGGCCATCCTCGACGCTCCACTAAATATACGCTGCGTAGAAGCTCATCCAGCTCGTACGCATCGCAGATTTCCTGGGTACGCAGGAACACGCTCATCACACTAAAATTACCTAGCACCAAAACGCGTCGCTTAAAATCTCCTTGCCGTATCACGGTTACATATTGCTTTTTATTGTTTGGGCTTGACCTCTATTCCAGCACACCAACAGTTTGATTCTATTTTATTTATTGGTATCATATTGTTACGTCAAAATCGCGGCCGATCTTACGAACCCACGAATTTAACATAGATTTCACGTTTCCGTGTATCTTTTCCGTGCTCTGGTCAAGGAGAATAAATTCTCCCTTTACCACACCCGACGAGAAAATACCGAAGACGCAAGCCCGTTTTTGAGTCTAACCTCGCGGAAAATTACTCGGGATAGGGCTGGAGTGCGTTTCGTTCTTGGTTGGGGATAATCACTTCACGAATAATGGGGAGGGACTTGAATGACAATTTCACGCGGAGCAAGATTTCACTTTAATTGGTAATTGAAAATTATACTTACGGTTGTTTGTTGCTGTGGTTCTTGCGGTTGAACGTTGGTTGGACGTAGATTAGTGTAGTCAGACAGACTCAAAATCGAACGTAGGCGTTGGTGCGTATTAATAATTATTTATTGAAATAAAACTACATGAGTAGTTGAATGTTGCACGTTCAATATTCCCGATTCTACAAGCGTTAATAATTATGAGTACTGTACTCTTACTCTGTACTACTTGAAACTATACTTTGTGAAAATTAAGCCGTGGTGAAAAATTATCGTTCTGTACTACTTTATTTCCCGGCAAACAGTACTACTTGTTGCCTTGGAAAAAGTCTAATTCACTGCCGGCGACTTATTGACTGCCAGGCTAGTGATTAGTCCTCTACTTAACCCCCCCGTGAAACTGTCGGTGGAAGTGTCTGCCGCCGATTTTCGCGGCCTTTTATAGAGCTCCTGAGCGTCGAAAATTCTTGTCGTCAAGCGCGTAAAATAAGAGAAGGGATAAAACCCTATCCTGATTATAAGAATTTCCCCGTGGTCTACCACGACCATACACGTATTCATTCCCCTTACTCCGCAAAGTAGCTTCTCGACATGCAGAGCCATAGATCTGTTACGTCTCGTGAGATCCTTCTCTTTTGCTCTGCAGGTATAAGCCGGTCACGATGAGCGAGCAAAGTAGCCAGGGCAGCTATCCTTTCTATTTGAGTCATCCTTGTGTTTGACAGCAAGGAGGCAAGTCCAACCCCTCTTTACGGCGGGTGGCGCCTAGCTGGTATTAGTCATAATAGATAAGCTCTATGATTGCCTCTGCACCTGGTCTTCCGCGAAACTCCCTAATCGTGACTCTCGGCACTAATGGTGAATAGAGATATGATAAGGAATAGGCTCAAAGGGAAAACTCGTTAACGAAGGTAAGGCAAGTTGAGTCATGGCAAATACAGAGGGGAGAATAGTTAGTCATAAAACTAGACCAATGACTCACGTCTCTCGGAAAAGGGAATTGCTTTTCGCGAAGGTAGATAAACTGATTGTGAGTCATACTAACATGATGGGGAGAACCAACCTTTGAAGAAAGGGGTTCGTAACCCAGGATAGAGTTCCATCCTAGTTCACGGGGTTTTCCTAATCAATACTTCTATTACACTCTAGGATATATAAGGAAGAGTTTTCACTGCATGAGTGCTCAGTTTTCCATCACTATTGCCCGCGGTCACGTCGCGTAACATACTTTATTCACAACGGCCAAGGTGCCTCTTCTACTATATCTCATCGAATATTATATAACTATAACGTGTGTTTCGTGGATTGCGTGCAGTGTAATTGTCTGCCAATATATATAAACTAACGTGTGCCGCGAATGAGCCATTCTCAGGAACTATAATAAGCCAAGTTACTTTTTCTTATGACAATCGTGTAAAACCTTGTGTATGTTAAATTGTGTTCGTGAATTGCGTACGATACGCGTTGAAATAAACATTACGATCAATTAATCAATCACGGTCAACAAAATATTTCTCCTTTCACCACCCACAAAGAAGTGCGAGCCAAAGAGAACCACCTACAACGGAGATCGAGAACGCGACAAGGGAAAGGAACTACTACAAAGAGGACACGTGACAACTATATTTCTTCGAGCCAAACTATATCCGAAGCTCACCAGGTAAAATTCTCCTATTTCTAATTGAAAAAGGCGAGGTCTCCGTCCCCGCTGTAAAGGGCTGCCAAGCCTTGACGCATAAGCGAGACCGACCGTGTTCGCCAGACCCTAAATCTTGGGCCCGACGTAACACAGGTAAAAATTTGGTGTCAGAAGTGGGATGTAACGCCCTCACATTAGGAATGGAGAATGACGCTTGGTAGGACTCCTTCAAAGAAAACAGAAGGCGATAAAGTACCGTCAGTAGTTGATCCTTCTATTAGTCCAGCACAGATTCCCCCATTAAACTCCAACGCGGGAGAATCATCATCTAACATAGATACTAGCAACGCCGGAGTAATAATCGAGTCAAGTCCTCCTGGACTAACAAATCAAGTTGACGACATAATTCAACAAATTAGTAATATTGGAATCATGAATCAACCAAATGAACCACGTCAAGCCGCAGCTGTCGTACCGGTATCGATTAAATACGCTCTTGAAGCGGTACCCATATTCGACGGGTATAATGTCCCCTTATCACATTTTCTGGAAGGATGTCAAGAGGCTGAGCAAATGATGCCCCGGGATGCTCAGCATAGTCTTACACTGATTTTACGAAACAAGCTTAGAGGAGAAGCTCGACGGGCTATACAGGGCGTAAAATTCACCACCATTACAGAATTTACCGATTTCTTGAAATCGCTATATGCTCCAGCAAAGTCAATATATCAGCTACAAGGTGAATTGGGAAGAATTTTTCAAAGGGATAATGAGGGTACGTTGTCATATGCAAATCGTGCCAAGGATCTTGGAAATAAAATTTTCGCAATTCATCAATCGAATCAACAAGCAGAGTTAAGTGAAGATGAAAAAGCTAGGTTAGATCTCGAATTGGTGGATTGTTTTATTCGTGGTCTAAGACCTGAAATAGAGAATAAAATAAGATGCGACCAGAATTTCGAAAACACAATGAAAAATGCTATTGAAATAGAACGCCAATTACGTGCGAGAGAAAACTTACGGAATAACCGGAATTTTAGAAATAATGACTATACTGAAATACGAAACTACGGAAAAGAAAAAATTCATGCTGTAAATTCACAGCCCCAAATATGTCAAATCTATAATAAACTAGGTCACACAGCCGACCGGTGTTTTCAACGATTCAACCGGAACAATACATTTACCAAGCCCTACGGAAATAATAGATTTTCAGAGAATAACGACTCTAGATCGCGACAATGGTACCAAAATCAACGATACCAACACCCTCAAGACGATTATCCAAGCAATTTCCAAAATCATGTTTCTGCACGGAATGAACTACCCACCTGTCGCTATTGTAAATCTGTCGGTCACACGATAGAAGAATGCCGCAAGAGAGATTACTACAATTCTTCTAACCGCCAACCATCATATCCACAACCATCCCAACAAAATAGCCCCACAACTGTCCCACTGGCAGGTACTTCTAACCAACAAACGGTTAGACGTTTAGAACCACCAGAAACAAATAATCGCGTGAATAAAAGAGTATCTATGGTTCCATCTGATGAAACCAGCGACATTCCCGTTGTCAGAATAAATTCGGAAGATCTTGTAAGACCAGTATCACTGATGATCGATACTGGTTCGTCACTAAATTTGATAAAAACTAAGGTTGTTCTACCCAAAATACCAATAGACAAGAGAAAAGTAATAGAGATATGTGGTGTAACGGGAGGTGCCTCCACCACTCTTGGAATAATCGAAATTCAAATCCTCGACACGAAAGTCGCGTTCCATCTAGTCGACAGTGACTTCCCTATCGAAGAGGACGGGCTGATTGGCACTAAATTTTTTGAGTCTCATAATGCGATTATATCTTATTCAAATAAAAGTTTGCAATGGGGAGCAAACGAAATTCCATTCCAAAGTTTAGATATAATGACGATACCTGCCCGCACCAAAACTAGTTTCTTCGTGCGGATTGGGAATCCCGAAGTAAACGAAGGATATATTCCCCGAATACCAGTCGGCGAAGGAATATACCTCGGGGAAGCTATTGTCTCGAATAACGACGGTAAGGCCTATCTATATTTGACTAATACCACCGAGAAGGATGTCCAGATAGCAGTCCCAACAGTAGATTTACAACCATGCGAAGTGGCTTCTTATAAATATCCTGAAGGAAGTATTGGCATAAAAACCCTGTGGGAGAAATCGGAGGAAAATCTCAGTGTCACGAGGACTATACAAAGAACAATACCAGCGACGATTATAAAAGGAAATACAAGTTCAACGGACGAGAGGGAGTCAGAGTATGGAGAATCCCCGCGTACAGAAGAGCCTGCCTCATTATATTACAGAGAACAAAATATTCACGACGAAGTACCAGATGCAAACAACCGCGGAAATAAGTTTTACGATTTAAATCAAGAAGATTACGACCTTGACCAAGACTATTTATATTATCAATATGACGTGCAACCCTACGAAAGGCCTATCGATGAGTCACAAAATTTTAACCAACAAATACCAAAAACCTACGAGAATATTGATGAATTTGATAATCGCTGTGTCTACGAAAATAATGAAGAATTTAAAAATCGCTGTATCCACGAGAAAAATGATGAATTCGACGATCGCTGTATCCATGAGAATAATGAAGAATTTAAGAATCGCTGTATCCACGAGAATAATGAAGAATCTAAGAATCGCTGTATCCACGAGAATAATGAAGAATTTAAAAATCGCTGTATCCACGAGAATAATAAAGAATCTAAGAATCGCTGTATCCACGAGAATAATGAAGAATTTAAAAATCGCTGTATCCACGAGAATAATGATGAACTCGACAATCGCTGTATCCATGAGAATAATGAAGAATTTAAGAATCGCTGTATCCACGAGAATAATGAAGAATTCAAAAATCACTGTATCTACGAGAATAATGATGAACTCGACAATCGCTGTATCCACGAGAATAATGATGAACTCGACAATCGCTGTATCCACGAGAATAATGAAGAAGTTGATAATCACTGTGTCTACGAGAATAATGACGAATTCAATAAACGCTGTATCCATGAGAATAATGAAGAATTTAAGAATCACTGTATCCACGAGAATAATGATGAACCTGATAATCGCTGTATCCACAAGAATAATGATGAATTTGATAATCGCTGTATCCACGAGAATAATGATGAACTCGGTAATCGCTGTATCCACGAGAATAATGAAGAATTTAAAAATCGCTGTATCCACGAGAATAATGATGAACTCGACAATCGCTGTATCCATGAGAATAATGAAGAATTTAAGAATCACTGTATCCACGAGAATAATGACGAATTCGATAATCGCTGTATCTATGAGAATAATGACGAATTCGAAATTCGCTGTATCCATGAGAATAATGAAGAATTTAATAATCGCTGTATCAACGAGAAAAATGATGAGCTCGATAATCGCTGTATCCACGAGAATAATGACGAATTCGATAATTGCTGTATCCATGAGACTAATGAGGAATTTAATAATCACTGTATCCATGAGAATATTCATGAAGATGATAATCGCTGTATCCACGAGAATAACGACGAAATACGTCAATCTTTGTCTCAACGATACGTCGGACCAGAAGCCAAGGAAGCAACTACCAACTACTACGTAGTAAAAACCACGCCGATCTATGTTACAAAATCTACGAATCGAGTCGAAAGGATTAAGGAGTTGCTGCGCTTAGATCATCTAAATCCAGAGGAGAAGGAGTGTGTCGAACGTCAAATCGAGGAATCTCTGAGCGTGTTTGGAGAGTCCGACGAATATATAATCGATTGTTCAGATAATGGAAGCAAAGACAGGAGTCAGGAACAGGAAGAGATACAACACCCCAGTAAAACAAGCACTCAGGCAAGCCTGCCTAACCCGGTCAATACGAATGAACAATTATTTATGAGGAAGGATAATTACTTATATTTTATCTCGGAAATCGGAGAGCAATGCGACGAAGGCTCAAAATTCCTCCATCAGAGACGGGCCTTACCTCGATTTCGCCACTTAAAGATGGGAAGGATCTGTGTCGAAAAAAGTAACTCCAAACATCACGTAGGGATGGTAGTGAGAGATAAGAACGGTTTATTACTGAATAAACAGGAATTTTCCGGACTTTGCGAACACGCAGCAGAAAGTATAAGAAAGGCCAGACTACGGTCCATTAGCACGGCAAAAACCCGGGAAATCAACGGTATTCCATGGGACGATCTTTTATTAATGCTACGAAAGAGTTTTGGTAAAGCCTCTATCAAACTTATAGTTTGCCATGGAAGAATTCAATATCCACCAAACGAAACAAGGAAAGAAATCATGACCAAGGCTCACTCATCAACTCTAGGTGGACACAAAGGCATTACAAAGACTTACAACCGAATACGTCAACGCTACTTTTGGGAAAATATGAAAACAGATGTCCAGGGATTCATCGAACATTATCTAGAGTGCCAATTAAAAAAATTAGTTCGTGTAAAAATGAAGCAACCAATGGTCATCACGGATACGCCCGAATCATCTTTCGACAAAATAGCTATGGATAGTGTAGGGCCATTACCATCTACTGAGAGAGGAAACGAATATATCCTCACAATGCAAGATTTATTAATTAAATATGTTCTCGCGATTGCGTTACCAAAAGCTACTTCAGCAAATATAGCGGATGCGCTAGTCAGATATTTCATTTGTATTTTCGGCGCCCCAAAAAATAATTTTAACAGATCAAGGCGCTAATTTTATGAGCGACCTGATGGAAGGGGTGGCCAAGAAATTCAGGATTAAGCAAATCAAGACAACAGCCTACTATCCGCAATCAAATGGCTCTTTGGAACGATCTCACCATACATTAGTAGAATATCTTAAACAATTCGTGAGTCGCGACGATGACTGGGACGAGCTCTTGGAATTAGCTACTTTCTCTTATAATACAAGTATTCACGAAGGAACTAGATACACCATACGAATTGGTGTTTGGCAAACCAGCACGAACTCCTTCGAGCCACCCCTATCGACACCGATGACGGCTCGGCTGTGCTGATAAACAACCATGGGATCAGCATACCCCTCCGTCCCACATCCCTAAGTAGGGACGTCGCCGAGGTACCTGAGGATGCTGGACTGTCAGGAGCGATGCTTCAATATCTGGACTACCTTATGACGGCCCCATATGACGAACTTCCTGATCTGAGTCCAATCGAAGAGGATTGGACCAAATATTAGCTATGCTGGAGTAGACACGTTCCTTTTCTTTTGTTTGTGTGTGTGCTAATCTGTTAAAATTTAAGGTATGACTATATATTATGTAGGGTAAACTTCCTTTTCCTTTTTGTCTGTATATCTATCTTATATTGTACCTTTTAACGATGCTATGAAATAAAATTTATATCGACATGTTACAATGTATAAAAAAAAAAGAGAGAAAAAGAATCGAGCGACCAAATAGAGTTAACGGAGATGTAACAAAAAAAAAATTATAAGTAAAATAAAAAAAAAATTATAATTAATAAAAATAAATATATAAATTAACTTTTGATATTCCATGGGGAGGAAAAGAGAATTTCTTTTATCTCAAGTAGCTACATGAGGGCATGTAACCGGGTGGTAGCTTCACTAACATCCGTTTTGAGGTGGGGAGGTGTTACGTCTCGTGAGATCCTTCTCTTTTGCTCTGCAGGTATAAGCCGGTCACGATGAGCGAGCAAAGTAGCCAGGGCAGCTATCCTTTCTATTTGAGTCATCCTTGTGTTTGACAGCAAGGAGGCAAGTCCAACCCCTCTTTACGGCGGGTGGCGCCTAGCTGGTATTAGTCATAATAGATAAGCTCTATGATTGCCTCTGCACCTGGTCTTCCGCGAAACTCCCTAATCGTGACTCTCGGCACTAATGGTGAATAGAGATATGATAAGGAATAGGCTCAAAGGGAAAACTCGTTAACGAAGGTAAGGCAAGTTGAGTCATGGCAAATACAGAGGGGAGAATAGTTAGTCATAAAACTAGACCAATGACTCACGTCTCTCGGAAAAGGGAATTGCTTTTCGCGAAGGTAGATAAACTGATTGTGAGTCATACTAACATGATGGGGAGAACCAACCTTTGAAGAAAGGGGTTCGTAACCCAGGATAGAGTTCCATCCTAGTTCACGGGGTTTTCCTAATCAATACTTCTATTACACTCTAGGATATATAAGGAAGAGTTTTCACTGCATGAGTGCTCAGTTTTCCATCACTATTGCCCGCGGTCACGTCGCGTAACATACTTTATTCACAACGGCCAAGGTGCCTCTTCTACTATATCTCATCGAATATTATATAACTATAACGTGTGTTTCGTGGATTGCGTGCAGTGTAATTGTCTGCCAATATATATAAACTAATGTGTGCCGCGAATGAGCCATTCTCCGGAACTATAATAAGCCAAGTTACTTTTTCTTATGACAATCGTGTAAAACCTTGTGTATGTTAAATTGTGTTCGTGAATTGCGTACGATACGCGTTGAAATAAACATTACGATCAATTAATCAATCACGGTCAACAAAATATTTCTCCTTTCACGACCCACAAAGAAGTGCGAGCCAAAGAGAACCACCTACAACGGAGATCGAGAACGCGACAAGGGAAAGGAACTACTACAAAGAGGACACGTGACAACTATATTTCTTCGAGCCAAACTATATCCGAAGCTCACCAGGTAAAACTCTCCTATTTCTAATTGAAAAAGGCGAGGTCTCCGTCCCCGCTGTAAAGGGCTGCCAAGCCTTGACGCATAAGCGAGACCGACCGTGTTCGCCAGACCCTAAATCTTGGGCCCGACGTAACAGATCTATGCAAGTGCATCGGTATGGCGCGCTCTGATTTGTCCGCGCGATGTGCTACACAGAGGACCACGCGATTAGGTGAGGGAACGCGTTCGAGGCGTTTTTCCCCTGAAATTGAGGCGATTTTTACCACCCCGCTTCTTGGCCTACTTTCGATAGAGTTTCCTAGTCTAGGTAATATCCTTATGCTCGCTTCTATGTAGATGTGTCTATGGTAATGGCTTAGTTTTTCAGCGTTTGTACGGAACTTAATTAAATCCTTCACATGAAACTACTAGTAATAATTTTGTTACAGATTCTGTAGTTAACTTTGACGTATGCAACCTGATTTCTGCGTTAATCTCTTATTAGTATAAATGGTTTTTGTTGAGTTATGGCTTATTCCAAGCATCATTGGTTATTCGTTAAATTAATGATTACTCTAATTATAGCTAATAAGTTTTCTTAAATAATTTGTTGGTTAGACGTTAGACTTCTTATAGTTAATAAGGTTTCTTAAATAACTTGTTAGTTAGACGATTATTCTCGTGCTATAGAAATGAGAGCGAGAGAGAGAGAAGAATTTTAATTGAGAGCGACTCGTCTAACTTGGTTACTCGTACATTTCGTTCGTACGCAAGTCGGCTAGATCGCCGTTCAGCCCTAGCGATAAGGCGTTCGTCGTGGCGCAGAGAGTAGCCCCAGCCTCGCTTTCCTGCAGAAGAAGCTTAATTGAAA